>JAQJVL010000692.1:217680-440435 GCA_035578905.1 Stictocephala bisonia | reverse complement strand
TATGGAAAAAATTTAAATCTAACATTCTTAGTCTAAATGATTTTAGTCTATTTACGTGAGTAACATACTCACTTCTACCCTTTCTTATTTTGTAATTTACATCACTTAATTTACATAATACTTTGAATGGCCCTATCCAAGGTCTCTTTAATTTCTTAGATCTTCCTCTCTTAACGGTTGGATCATACAATAACACAAGGTCACCTGGTTCAAATATCTTAGGGCATGATCTCTTGTCATAATAATTCTTCGATTTTTGTTTACCTGTTAGTAGTCTCTCTTCAGCTACTTTGAAAGCTTCTTTTTGTCTTACAACTAATTCCTTTATTTATTCTTCTTCACCTAAATCCTCAATCAAATTACCTGACATTATTTCTGATGGTAGTCTTGCCTCTCGTCCGTGTATTAAATAATACGGACTGAACCCTGTCACTGAATGTGGTGTTGTCCTGTATGCCATTAGTGCAAAGTTTATCCACTCATCCCAGTCTCTTTGTTCCTTGTTTACAAAATGACTTAATTAATTCATAAATGTTTGATGACCTCTTTCAACTACTCCGTTGGCTTCTGGGTGATAAGCTGTATTATGAATTTTATTTAAATGCAATAATTTACATACCTGTATGAAAATGTTGCTAGTGAAGTTAGCTCCCAAATCTGTTGTTATATTTTCTGGACATCCATGGCGACATATTATATAATCCACAAATACTCTGGCAATTGTTTCTGCTTTTTGGTCCTTTATCGGTACTGCTTGAGGATACTTAGTAAACAAATCTTGATAAGTAATCAAAAATGTATTACCTTCTTTCGGCATTGGTAAAGGTCCTACAATGTCTACTGCTACATTTTGTAATGGTCTCTTTGGCGTATTACTAATTTGCATAGGAGCTGGCATGTTCTCCTGTCTCGTTGTTTTCCTCTGATTACATGATATACAACCTTTAATATAATTAATTACGTCTTGTTTCATACCTGGCCAATAATATCTAAGTTTTAAAGCAGATAGCGTCTTCTTCTGACCTTGATGTCCTCCAAAAGGGGTGTCGTGGAACTCCTTTAACCCTACGATTGCAACACAAGTGATGCAACGGTCGTTTGCAACATGGGGTGACGCGTCACCCCATCACTTATTTTATCTAAAAAACGTAACTAAAATGTAATAAAACTAAAATTTCAATAATGCAATGGATTAAATAGTTCATTTTACATCACATACTGTGAAATGTTTAGTTTATAATAATAATTTATAAAGCTATAATATATTTTTTAAAACCTTGTAAATAAAAATATTAACATTGTTGCATGTAAAATAATGATACTGTGGGTGACAATAAAACAATTTTTTTACAATTTATTTTTAATATAATATTAGGTAAACAAGTATATTATAGAATTTTTGTATATTTTGTATCTTACAACACAAAAAATTGTATTTGAAGTTTTAATCAATTTACGAGGTTTAAAAAGTAATTTCATTAATTATAAGCACAAATAAAAGTAATAAATTGAATAATTAAGTATAAAATGAATATAAACAGTAGTAACTATGATATTATTTCACAAAGTAAACATTTCTTTGAATATATTATGGTATGCATTAGTCTGATTAAAGACAGTTGTTACACACATCTTTTCGATGGTCATTGCAAGTAGGCTGTGCACACATTGAGCATACAATTTTAACTTTTTTGTCCTTTGAGCGTGGGCACAAGTGACATCTAGCCTGTTTTGCTAGCTTTGCTGGAGGACCGAGTTGTTGCCGAGGATCTTCTAACCCTAGAAGTTTTCTTATGTTAGTCTTGAGCTCTCTGGGAAGTTGCCTCTCTAGTCGTCTCTCCATATGAGGCCTGGCTAGCTGGAATGCAAGTTCTTTGAGAAATAGTCTTCTTTGCATATTTTCTGAGTTGCCTGATTTTGTATATAGAACCATTACATTAACACCTGCCTGATCCAAGATTCCAAAGAACATTCGGAGGGGCCAGCGTCTAGTTGCTCGTGATACAGAATAAGCATGTACCATTTTATCGAAAGTGTCGACACCTCCTTTTGTAGAGTTATAAAACTACCACTTCGGGTTTCTTTGAGACATCATTTACTTCTGGTTGGATATGCATAGTAGATACCAACAGAACACATTTGTTTTTTTTTAGGAGTAAATGAGACCAGCATGGTCTTATCCAAAAACCCAAACTGTGATGTGTTTACAGGCTTGTGTCTACTTGCCAAAAACGATTGAGGAATTTCCCTCTTATTACGCCTTAATGTACCAACACGAGTTAGATTGTGATCTCTTAACATTTGTTCTGCTAGAGGCACAGACATGAACCAATTATCGCAGGTTATGTTGCGACCGGTTCCATGGATATTGTCAGATAGTGTATTGACATAATACTGAGCAGTGGTGTTGCCTGGATCCTTACCAACATAAGGAATAGCATCAATCATGTAATATGTTCGAGAATCACACATGGTTACCACCTTGATACCATATTTATCAGGTTTACTAGCTATATATACCTTAAAAGGACATCGGCCATGAAACGATAGCAGCTGTTCATCAATAGTGACGTAAGCGTGTGGTTCGTAAACTGTTTTACATTTTTCAATAAAATTATTGCAAAGTTCCCTGATCGGAGAAAACTTGTCATCTCTGTTCCTCAAATCCTTGTCATCAAACCCTAATGATAATAATAAGAAATTAAACCTATTCTCTGTCATGACACATTTATAAAATTGAGATCCGTATTGAGACCACATTTCAATAACACTGAGATGACCATCTTTTTGCGACCCTGCTGTATATAGTAAGCCAAACAAGGCTTGAATTTCTGTAACATCTGTATCTTGAGTATATCTTTGAGCAACATTGAACATTGCTCTACGTCTAGCTATCTCCTGATTAGTGTGTCTTACAATAATATCTAGTGGGTTAATCTAGCAAAGTAAGGAAAGCTTCCTTCTCTGTCGAAATGTTTAGTGTCCTATCTCTTAGTCTAGGAATACAAACTATGTTTCTACTTGCTGTTCTAGTAGTAGGTGGTGGAACGGGGGCACCCGAGGTGTGACATGGACTACCTGAGGATCATAATTGGACACTCGAGGTGCGACATGCAGCGAAAGAGAACCCAAAACTAACACTCGAGGTGCACCATGGCGCTTCGGCTAGCAGTGTGGCCATGTTGGTTAGGTTAGGTTAGGTTAGGTCAAAATATTGAAATGGTGTGATTATCCTAGAAACGTAGGTCCTATTTTGTGTGTATATATATATATATATATATATATATATATATATATATATATATATATATATATATTTATGAACACAGAGAGAGAGCGCGTCTACAACCCCGCAACCCTTCGCCAGGCTACCTGAGGTGGCATGTCGCACCTCGAGTGCCAGTTTTATGGCCCTTTGGGTCACTGGGATTAACACAGGTAGTCCATGTCGCACCTAGAGAGCCACCGGTGGAACAAGGCTCCACTTATAACCATTTTTCCCTGTAACAATTTTCCCCCCTCCAATTCAGGAATCTCGGTTTCAGAATCAGAACAACTAGCTGAAGAATCATATTCTGACTGAATGTCTATATTTTCACCACATGAACTTACAGAACCTTCATCACTTATTACATCTTCATCATCAAGCAAATCTCGAACGACATCACTATAGTTCGGGTCGATTGCATAAGCCATTTTGAAATAAAAAAATAACTTTAAAAACTATGCACTTGGAAATAAAACATACACAAATAGCAACAGGGGTGACGCGTCACCCCAAGGTATTTTTTACGCACTGATAGAATACTGAGAATTGGTTAGTTTTCTGTGTGTGGACGCGAGACCGGCTGAACGGAGAATACAAAAATTCCCAAGGCCATACGTTCATTTCTGCCACTACAGCAATAACAAATATCACTGCGTGGGGTGGCGCGTCACTTCTGTTGCAATCGTAGGGTTAATAACTGACGTTGTTGTTCTCTATTACTAATCATATGCTTATACTTGCCTTTCTTGTCCTTGTGTAAGGTTATTTTTGGAATCTCTTGTTTACTTCCTGTGTCCTCAGGTGGTTGTTCACGAATTTCTAATGACTCTAATTTATTTATTTCTACTCTGCTTAGGGCATCGGCATTGACATTCAACTTACCTGCCTTATATACAATTTCATAATCAAACTCCTCTAGTTTGAGTCTCCATCTCATTAATCTGCTTCCTGGGTCTTTTATATTAAATAGCCATTTCAAAGGTTTATGATCGGTAACTATCTTAAATTGTCTACCGTACAAATATGGTCTAAAATGTTTAGTAGCCCATACTATAGCGAGAAGCTCTAATTCTGTTGTGCTGTAATTTACTTCTGCTTTGTTTAACGTTCGGCTAGCAAATGCGATTGGTTTGTCTTTACCTACAGTTCCTTGGGACAGAATAGCGCCTAGAGCTATTTTACTTGCATCAGTGGTTAAAACAAACTCGTTTCTTTCAAAGTCTGGGTACTCTAATACTGGTTCTTTAGTAATTATGTTTTTTAATTCATTAAATGAGCTTTGTTGTGCCTCCCTCCAAACAAACGATACATCCTTTCGTAGTAAATTGTTCAAAGGCTTAGCAATTCTAGCAAAATTTGGGATGAAGCGGTGGTAATATCCAATTAGTCCTAAAAATGATTTTACTTCCTTAGGTATCTGAGGAACTGGATAATTTATAACGGCTCGTATTTTTTCTGGTTCTGGTGAAACTCCGTTCCCATTAATTATATGGCCTAGATACTTAACACTTTGAAGCCTGGGCCCTTAATACTCCGTTTGGCATGGAATCCTGGGGGTTTTATGTTCACATTAAAAAAATTGTAAATGCCTTATAAATTTCATAAAAAGGTTATATTATATATATCTTTGTAAAGGGAAGAAAATTCTCTTTTCAATGATGGGCAAAACTTTAGGTGTTGTACATTTTTTTATTTTTTATAGAAGCTACAAATAAGTACAAAAATATGTAAAACGAAAAATAGCTACACAAGATCTATTTGACATAATTTGTCCTTGTATGATACAATTTAAAACATTCTGGAACACAAAGTGGCACAGAACAGTCACAACACCACCAGGTTGTTTCCTTCCTAGATGATTTTCCTGTGGTCTCTTTAGATCTGTCTGTGCATACTTTGCAAACTCTAGTTGGCTGAGCTTTCTTTTCAGTAGACGGTATTTTGTCTGGGAAGTGTCTACCTGTAAATCCAATCAAAGTATTTAGTCACTAAGTATAAAATATTTGTTTTCTTTGAAGTGTTTACTTGTAAATATACACATATATTATGTTTTTTTACCCTTGAAAAATTATAAAATATATATAAAACTATACATATATACCTGGAACTTCTAAGTAGGCCCTATATATGTCAAAATGAAAGCTTCTTACCTACGAGTCTATTTGAGAGTGTGCTAGGTGAAGGTACCTCCCTAGCAAGTTTGCCTCCTTGCATATTTATTTGTTTCTGTTTTGAAAATTCTTAAGATGAGATCAGGTAAAAAAAGTGAAAAAATATCAATTGGAGTTGAGGTTTCATCGATGGCAGCTTTTATACCACTGTTAGTATTGTCAAATTGAGGCAAGCTTGGTTGATTGTCAATATTTACCCATCCTAGTGCTTCATCATTAGGTGTATTTTTCTGGCTAGAAACCCTTTTTCTTTTAGGCGGTTGTCTATTACAACTATCTAGGCTAGACCTACCTGTGTCGATAGTCCTACCATGTGTGCTGGTCGATGGTTGTGGGTCTGGAACTAAATTATGATCGTCCAAGTCATCCTGGATTATTTCTTCTATTTCTGAATCACTGCTATCAACCAAATAATCTGGGTCAACTATTTCTCCAACTATTTCATCATCAACTATTTCTCCTTCTGATTCCAAATCAAAAATTGGGCCTGGGATGTATTCAATGTTTACTGGAGTTAGACCTGTATATTCCTTCGGTTCACTGTCACTATTGGTATCATCGTCAGAACGATTCAATATATCTCGTATAGTATCACTTCTCATAAGATCATCCATTTTAGCAGATAAATACTATAATAACTAAATAAAAAAAACAATATATACACACATTCCAGTCACTGTACGGTTAGATTGACACAAAACCAACACAACGCAAATACTAACTAATTACTTATTTACATATGTACACAACAATATTTACAAAGAAACTGAACTGAAAACATGATAATAAAATATAAATACTGTACTTGAATTATAAACACAGAATATTCTCCAGTCACTGTACGGTTAGATTGACACAAAACCAACACAACGCAAATACTAACTAATTACTTATTTACATATGTACACAACAATATTTACAAAGAAACTGAACTGAAAACATGATAATAAAATATAAATACTGTACTTGAATTATAAACACAGAATATTCACTTCTATAACGAACGTGTTGTTTACGACTCAAAGCACCGTGGGTCACTGACCGGCTGACATAAACAATGCTGACATAAACAATACCGCTCGGCGCGCGCTCATTCCAAGTCTCACGTCAGCTGTTACGATAATTATTTATCCAAGACCAGATGTAGATAAAAAAAATTAATAGACCGATAAAATATAATAACAGATAACTAAAAGACATATTCAGATGACCTAAACCCGATTATATGCCGATAATAAAGATATAATGAATTAAATATGGGCGCCCGAGCTATTCTCAGGCGTCGGCGAGTACGCCAGTTTGCGTCGCCCGATCTATCTTCGGGCTTAGGCTTCAAAGTGTTAATCTCTCTCAATAGAAAATTACATTTATCAGGCTGAAGTAACAATTTATGTTGCCTTAAGCGGTCAAAAACACTCTTTAGTTTTTTCTCATGTTCTTCTATTGTTTCACTATAGACTATTATATCATCTAAGTAAACCAGACATATATTACCTAGTAATCCTGTTAATACGGTGTTCATGAGTCTCTGAAATACTGCTGGCGCTCCCTTGGCCCCGAATGGCATTCGCTTAAACTCATAATGTGCATTACCTGTGCTGAAGGTGGTTTTTGGTTGGTCCTCTTCCTTTACTGGTATTTGATGATGTCCAGCTGCTAGGTCTAGGGCTGAGTAATATTTTGACTTACCAAGTTGATCCAATATCTCTGTGATATTAGGTAGTGGAAAACTGTCTCCAATAGTGACGTAAGGCGTCGTAGATCTATGGCCATACGCAATTTTTTCTGTTCACTGTTATCTATTTTCTTAGGTACCATAATTATGGGTGCATTGAATGGACTACAGCTAGGTTTTATTATATCACTTTTTAACATTTTATCTATCTGGTTATCTATTTCAGTTTTTAAAGATTGTGGTATCCTATATGGTTTTACATGTGTTGGCGGTGTGTTAGGTAATAATGGAATTTCATGCTGTATTGTAGATGTGCATGTTAACTTTTCTCCTAATAAATAGAATATATATCCCTATATTCATTACATACTTTCAAAATGACTTCTTTTTCATTTTTAAATAGATGATCTATTTTTAAATTATCTTCCACTTTTTCATGATTAGGTGTTATAGTTTCCTGAACTATATTTTGTAACATACACTGTAGTTTAGATACATTTACTTCATGACTATTAATATTCACTATGATAACCTTTGCTTTATTTTGCTTTGCGTTTACAATTAAGCTAGGAATAAAAACACCAGGTTCTACTTCCTGTCCTTCAATTATACCCTCTCCATTTCTGTTTACTAATATTTGAACTATTTGTTCTGTTCTAGGAGCAATAGAAATGTTAGATGTGCACAATTCTATTTTATTTAAACCTATTTTAAGGCATCTTTCCCCATAGTCAATGGAAGCTTTTATATTTACTAATAAATTACGGCGTATTAAACCGTCTGTTCGTAACTTGAAATCGTCTGGGACAACATGAAATATAAATTCTTTTGTCATATTATTTAGTTTTAAGGTTAAAATTGTTTGGCCTATTGTTACTAACGGTTCACTATGTATTCCTTGTAACTCTAATTTAACTGTGTCATCTATTAAAGTGTCATCACTTAGGCAATGTAATTTAATTAGACATATATCAGCTCCCGTATCTAACAACATGGAATTAGTTATTTCAATAGTTTCTAATATCTCTACAGTTATGCATTCATTTTCAGGCGCTATTATTGAACCGATTTTAATTGATTTGCTAGCCTGCCTGTCCGGTTCGATACAGTTTGGCCACTGCCGTTTCCCTGCTGTTCATTTAGTGGTTTATTAAAAGATGATTGTACATAATCTCTTTGTGGTCTAGATCTGCAATCTCTAGCTATATGACCTAACTTCTGGCAATTATAACATTTTATTACTTTTACGTTAACTGATTGGTGTTTTTGCTGTGGCTTACTATAGCATTCTTTAGACATATGCCTAATTTTTCCACAGTTAAAACATTTAGGTTTATTAGTGTTGTAGCTGCCTTGATCTTTTAAACCTATTTTCCTTAGAAAATTTCTGCTATCAAAATCCTTCTGAGCTAAGGATTCTTTTTCAAGATTACATGCAATAGCTAAGGCCTCTTGATATTCCTTACATCTATAGGTTTTTAGTTGAAATCTTACAGGCTCTTTTAACCCAGTAACAAATTGCACTAATATCCTATCTTCCATAATTCTTTGAAAGGTTTCTGCATTATAATTTTTCTCTTTGATATTAAATTCTGTAATTTTTGCTGCTAAAGTGCACGTTCTTTCCCCAAACTCGGCTACTGTTTCTTTTTGTCCCTGTGTTAGCATGGTGAAATCCTTTTCTATATACTGGATAGTATCCCCAACCCCAAAGCTACGTTGAAGGTGTTCTTTCAATTGTTTCCATGAATCTATGCTTAAATACTGGATAGCTTTAAAAGCTGTTCCCTTTAATTTTGTTCGCAAAAATGACAAAAGTATTTTTTCTTCTCCCTTCTTCACTAAACTTATACCTTCATCTACAGCATCAATAAATTCATGAATATTTTCATGTGGCCTACCATAAAATTCTGGAATTAACTTTAAAATTTGGGTGGCCTTTAATTTCTCGTTCATTTTTCCCTCATTACTACTACTGTCTGGCATTTTAATTAATTAATCTAATAGTTGTAACTACCAAAATTCTTTACTATATTTTTATATCCTTAACGTGTATTACTTCCCCTATCTTACTTAATTAATCATTATCATGGCCATCTAATCTTATTCAATTTATACTCTTTATAGCTAACTATGTTATAATTTATTTAGGCCTAAATTCTTTCTTCAAGTCACATATACATACACTGACACTTTATTGACACAGTACCTGTTTTTCTTTTCTTCCTTTCTGGAAACGCACTGTTGTTTACCTACTTTGGTCGAAGTGGCGTCGCGATGACTCAGTAGTGACGTCTCGTAGCTGTGTCTTCTCTATGGTAGGTAGACAGACGCACGTGGCTGGTCCCTCACCGTTGTTGGATTTACCTCGTCTTCTTCTTCAGCTCCGTCGATAGACGTTTACGTCTTCTTCAACTTGAAGTCAAACCCCACACAAGTGACACCATTTTGTTGGACGCCAGTGTTGAATATGCCGAGTGGTAAGCATTGGTAAGGTGGGGTAGTCTTCTTAAGGATTAAAACTTAAAGTTGTAGAAAAAGATAGTTTATTACACATTTAACACTTTCAGCCCCATGTGTATCATTTTGACTCACGCCTAATGAAGCGCTCAGCCCCGTGTGTATAATATTGATTCACGGCGTTTTTGGCATTGAAATTTGAAATTTTTTCATTCTAGCCCAAAGCATTAACAAAGTTTTAAGTGATCTAAAATGACTTCAAATGGGTCCTAAACACATTATTTATAAATATTATTACATAAATTAGTTAGGAAAATGTGTGAGTCAAAATGATACACATGCAAAATAATACTAAAATATGTTTATTTTTTCTAACGTGAAGCAATTTGACTCATGGCCTAGTGACTCATAGGCCTATAGCATATGCCAATATTATGGTTATATAGCCAATTCCTTTGTATTCGCAAATATGTAATTTTATTTCAGGGTAGTCTACAGTTAAAAATTATTTGGAAAATAGGCTATATTAGATAAAAACAACTTTTTACAGGAAGTAAGATTTATTGTTATTAGTAAATAAAATCAATAATCAAGCAGAAAATACTGTCAAATATTGTAAAAAGTATTTACATGATAATAATGATTTATTCCAGCATTAAACTTTTAAAAACTATTTACAATAACTATACTCTGGAAATAGCTGACCACTCTTCCAAGTACTGTGGCCAGTGGTACAATTTTACAAACAAAACACTTTCAGAGTCCAGTATGTTCATGTAATTGCCGTGAGCCGCACTCTGTGGCATCTGTCAGGCACAGCTGACCCTTATCTATAAGAGAACACTGAACACTACCGATCATGTATTTGTGGTGCACACTAATGATGTTTGAAATTAACTGCTACTCCATTATAACATTCAATATATTACATAACTAAATCAAAAACGTTTCTTATATAACAATTTTCAATGGCTATTTAAAAAATGTTATGTCAATTGGTTGACTGAACAACCAATTTTTAGTTCTCAAGCAAAAAGTCTTAATATTATTTATTTCTTTGATATCTTGTGGTAATCTATTAAAATATAGAGTAGGTTATTTACTTTTGTGATCCGTCGAGTAATCCAACAATTGTAGCTTAGCTACGCGCGTTTCAACCTGCCATCTTGCAGGTCATCATCAGGCTGAACATGAAACTAAAATAAAATAAAATCGATGATGATGACCTGCAAGATGGCAGGTTGAAACGCGCGTAGCTAAGCTACAATTGTTGGATTACTCGACGGATCACAAAGGTAAATAACCTACTCTATAGTGTTAATTCAGTAATCCGGAGGCCTAAACATGATATTAAAATATGTTGGTCCACTGTAAACAAAAGAATGCTTGAATGAGGATTTATTTACTTTTTGAACTCTGAAAATTCGTCTTTTGATACTTCTAGTGTTATACAGAAGATCAGTTGTACCGGTATTACCACTACGCAAATAAAACAACCTTAAGACTTTGAAAACATATAGATGCTGTATAGGCAAAATCTTCATTTCTATAAACAATGGCAAAGAGCTTTCTCTCTTTTTTTTACTTAATATTATTCTTAAGAAATGATTTTGAACAACTCTTAGCTTGTCTATTAAATATTTGTATGTTCCTCCCCAACAAACTATTCCATATTGCAATCTAGAATCAATTAGTGAAAAATATAAAGATCGTAAAAGTTCAGGGGAACAAATATTTTTCAAGAAATAAAATTTATGTATCGAGGACCTCAATTTAGACAATATTTTTTTAATGTGCGTTTCCCAATTTAATTTTTCATCCAAAGTTAGTCCAAGATACTTAAACGTTGGTACTTTTTTAATCGAATCGCATTTGCAATTTTCTGTAACACAATCAAAATTATGGCATTTTAAATCGTTCATGAGGTCGAAACTTTTAAAATCGAAATTTACATTTCGGTTTTATTTACACTAATTACCATTTTATTTGCCGAACACCAGTCTCTAAGTGTGTTCAGGTCTTCAGTCACATGGTTGGTTAATGTGTCAACATTATTATTTGAGTAAAATAGAGCTATGTCATCGGCGAACGCATTAGGTTTCCCGTTAAATTCCAATTCAAGCATATCATTTATAAAAATTAAAAATAGTGTGGCTGAAATGACGGAGCCTTGTGGGACCCCGGCTGTGATGGGCAGTGGCTTGCTGAGACATTCTCCTACTTGCACTCGTTGCTTCCGTCCCGTGAGAAAACTACGAAACCAGCAGAGAGCCACTCCCCTCACACCCGCGGCCTCCATCTTTAGCAACAAGATTTCATGATTTACCATATCAAAAGCTTTTTTAAAATCAATAAATAATCCTGTTGATTTGTTGCTAGAGTTTAAACTATTGTAAATCAGATTAGTTACATTAACAAGTGCATCTTCAGTGGATTTACCTTTTCTGAAACCATATTGGTTTGAACTGAAAAAATGTATATTATTTAAATATCTAATAAGTCTGAGCTTTATTACTTTCTCAAAAATCTTTGAAAATATTGATAAAAGACTAATAGGACGTAGGTTATCTAATTTAACCGACGTTCCTTTCTTAAAAATTGGAATTACTATACTGACTTTGAGTTTATCAGGAAATACGCCGCAACAAAAACTCTGGTTTATATTATGCACTAAAACGGGAGATATAATTTCTGCTACATTTTAATGAATGTTGTGTTAATATTGTCAAAACCAGAAGATTTTTTATTTTTTAAACCTTAAATGATTTGTATTACTTCAACAGTTGTAGTTGGTTCGACAAAAAAAGATGATAATCTATGATTCAAGTTAAAGCGGCTTATCTGAGATCTAACTTGAACTGATTGTACTGATATGAAATGTCTGTTTACTTCCCGAGCAACAAGGCACGGGTCAGTTATGCTTACCCCGTTATCTAACTCTACTCTATCAATACTATTGTTCTTTTTAGCTCCTGTCAAACCGTTTATTATTTTCCACTGAAGTGCCGAGTCACCGTTACAGTTTAAAATTTGATTAGCGTAATAAGCCGTTTTAACTTCATTTACTTCACTACTGAGATTTTGGCAAAACCTATTAAAATATTCATAAAAATTTCTGTCATACGGTCTTTTTTTATACATTTTATACAATTGCTTTTTCCTGTTTAGTTTTGACAAAAGTCCAGAATTAATCCAAGGACTTATAACTTTAGCTCTGCTTAACTTAGGGTTTATATTTACTGACTTTTTACAACTATTAACTACATTACACAAAATCTCATGGAACTTATCAAAAGCTATATTTACATCATTTATCTTAAAAATATCAAAAAACAAAATATCGTGCATTTTTTGTTTAATTAATTTATAATCAACAATATATTTTCCCCCTGGAATAGAATCCTTATTTATAGCCAGCATTTTCTTTTCGGGGTAGAATATTTTCAAGCCAAGTAAAAAATGATCTGTTAGGTCTATGTCAAAAACTGCACTATGAAAAATTGAGAAATTTCTATGTCTAATAAAAATGTGATCGAGGCAGGATTTAGTTTGATGGGTTATTCTTGTTGGACATTTAACTATTTGCGAAAAACCTAACCCATTTAACATCGTCATGTAATTCTGAGTACTGGGTGACTCGTCTAGCAAGTCTATATTTCTGTCCCCAATCAATATTGAATTATTAGCCAAACTACATATGCTCGAATAAAGTTCTTGAGTGAAATCGTTTTCTGAAAATCTATGCAGTCTATAAATGCAAAACAAATTAAAAAACGTATCATTTAATCGTATTTTTTTAAATAAAACGTCTGCTGTTGCTAGTTTAATGTTTGAATTAGTTGCATGTATATCCTCATCTATATAACAAATTACTCCTCCTGCCCTGTATGTATCGTTGGAACAATGGAAGGTATTATATCCTGAAATTTGAAACAACTCCACCTCATCACTATGTATCCATGTTTCACAAAGGACAATAATACTAATTTTCGTTTTTATCTGACTAAGCTCCAAAATAAAGTTATTGAAATTTTTCCTCAAGCTTCTAATTTTGGCATAGAGTATATCATGGCTTTTTTTATTATCAGTAAAAAAATTGGTTAGATAATTTGAATAATCTGTCATTTATAATGTGTATACCTAATAAAAATTTTTTAAAAATACTGTATTGAAGAAACTACAAAATATCTCACAATACTTAATAAGCAATACTTTGAAACTTAACGCTTACTCTATTTGAGTTTCTCAATGTCCTCGAAGCTGTGGATCCTCTTGACAGGGGCACCTTCTTCCTTCCAGGCAAAGAACTTGGCGTTCTTGCACCACGCGAAGGTGTAGCCGATCTCCCGACACTTCTGCTTCAACTTGGAGAGGAGTAGTTTGTTTACCTGTGATAGGTGGTCACTGATGTATACCCGCTGAGCCGGAAACTGCTGATTCACCTGCTGAGCTGTCAACGCAGGCTTCTTTCCCCGGTAATTGCTGATCCATTCTTCTTTCTTCGTTCTGTTGGTAAACTGGACGACTAGGGCAGGGTCTCGGTCATTCCTGTAAGAAGGTACACGGTGCGCGGCGGAGATGTCATTGCTCTGCACATCTACTCCGATAGCTGTAGCCACATCCTTCAGCAGATCGTTGACAGACTCCCCCTTCGTCACCGGCAGACCGCTGATTTCTACATTGTTAACTCGAGAATACTGTTCTAGGTTTCTGATTTTGTCACGGAGTTCTCGAACTTCTTTAGATAGGAAAACTGATTTACTTTTCATCTCTTCATTTTCTTTCTGAATCTGAGAAAATTGAGTTGCTAACTTCTCTACCAATTCAGAAGAAGCGTCCATCTTATCAGAAATAAATTGTACGGAGGTTCTGAGCTCACTAACATCACTTCTAAAGTTGGCAGTTTCGTTTAGGATATCTTTCTTGAAACTTGCCATTTCCTCAAACACTTCTTTTTTAAACCCTTCCATAATTGTTACTAGAAAGTCTTTGCTTAAAACATTAGAAGTTGCAGAGATAGATTTTGCGCTGCCTTGTGAGGAATTTGATTTACAATCTTTACATTTAAAGTCTTTAGAAGAACGGTTTTTTTTCTCAAACTCACCTTTTATGCACTCAGCGTGAAACACATCACCACAGGATCCTGAGCACTTCACATCACTGTCTTCGTTTGAAGTGTTTTTACAAACGCCACAGATTGCCATTTTACCAAAAATAAGTTAAAACCACTTTTGAGATGTGAATAGACAAACGCACACGAGCCGCACGAGGTCTGGCAGTAACCTTAAACTGATAAGAGAGCTCTTATCGGCTCGGCGGACAGAGCTGGACATCTCAGCGAGGACTCGTTTTGGACATCAATGCACACCTGTGCTTCTTCAAAAAACAGTCCATACACATGAATTTGTATTCTGGACACCCATTGCATTTTGTCCTGACCTGACAACATTTCTTTGAGGCTTCATTCCGTCTCGTAGTTGTAGCCAAAAATTGGTAACATGGTGTGCATCTTCCTCGAGAAGCTACGTCAGACAATGTATGTTTCATCCGACCGTCTTGTTCTTGAACATGTACTTGGCGATCTATCAACAAATATTTGACCAAATCTTCTCTAAACGCCACAATATCCTTAGGTGACAAAACAGTGGACTTGTAAACTGCATGCGCATTTACCAAAGCTGTATTTGTTAACAACTCCAATATAACTTTACGATACCATTTTACTCCACGTCGCACAGTTGAACCATATGATGCGATTTGATCTGATACATCTATGTACGACTTTGCAGAGTTATAATCAAGTATTGTGGACGGTTTGTGTACGGTACCTGTTCTTGTGTGAGTTTCAACCATTGTAGGGACTAATTTTGTAGTAAGGTACATAACGTCCCTTTTATCTTTCCATTTACCCATAATAATATTGGTATTATTTTGTTAGGTGATCATCTGGCCTTTTCTAAGTATTCGTTTTTCCACTTTTTTAGAATTCATTTTTCTATTTCTTCTGAGAGTCCCAATTAGATGAGTTTCTTTGTCGTTTAGTTGTTGAGCTAACTGAACACTTGTATAGAAGTTGTCAGTATACAAGGTATATCCTTTACCTAATAAAGGGCGCATAAGTTCCATTACTGTCATGGTAGAAATAGACTGGCCTTGAGGTCTGTGTTGCTTTCCTGCATACACTTTCATGTTCCAAGTATACCCTCCTTTCAAGCATAACTTTAAAATTTTTATTCCGTAGCGGTGTCTTTTGCTAGGAATATATTGTCGAATATTTACCCTTCCTCGAAAGGGAATCATAGACTCATCAATACATACATCTTCATCAGGATGTACAGTATTTTGAAACTTATTAGTAAGTGCATCTAAAAGTGGTTTTAGTTTAGACAAACGGTCATTTGGTGCTGCTGTTTCATTCTTTGCAACATGTAAGCAGCTAAGGATAGCCTCAAACCTATTGCGGCTCATGGCCTTTGATAATTCACATTTGTACATTGGATTCGTAGACCAGTAATTGCGAAGTTTGGGTTTTTGATCTAGTCCCATCCATAATACTATACCTAGGAAGGTTAATATTTCATTTTTGGTGGTGTCGTACCATCTTTGTAAATAAAGCGGTACACTTTCCTTCAATATCCCACTAATAATGCGCTGTTCAGCATAACGGTTAGTTTCATTTATTATTAGGTCCAAAATCTCATTATCCAGAAACAAAGAATAAAATTCAAAAGGGGTATTGGAAACTATTTTTTGGCTAGCACATTGGCTTAGGCCTGGATTTTCGTTAGGCCTAAAATTAAATGTATTCAAATTTCCTTGTACTGCATGCCAAATTATTACTTCATCATCTTTTGTAACTATTATTTCATCTTCACTTTCATCCTGTCTTTGTTGAATCAAATTACTACCATTAGGCCTAGCCATAGGATCATCAACAACCATGGACCTATCACTAAGGTTAGTTTGCTCACCTTCACTGTCACTTCCATAATTCAAATCAGATATACGAACGGAAGGGTCGTCTAAATCACTAAGATTCCTAAAAAAACTTAATTCACTTTCACTACTACTAAGATCACTCATTGAATTAACAATTTCATCTCTTATATCGTCAGAATTCATGTCTACAAACAACACATCAAATTTCACAATAACCTAAAAACAGCTGTATTGTTGACAGTACAGTGCTGCTACCTGTCGGCTGATCTCTGACCCAACTCTGTTCTGGAGGCCTCCAGCCCCATGCAGTACAGCTGCATATGCATTTCTAATGTACAGTACCGCTCAAATTAATTGGAACACCAAGTAAACGACTACGATTCTTAAATGAAAGACAATTTATTGATAAAAAAAATTACAAACAGCTCCCTAATAATTAATATGTCCTCCTTTGTGTTTTATAACCTCTTCACAGCGTTTTGGCATTGATTCTATTAGTTTTTTGCATATATTTTTTATTTCTTCATCGTGGAACCATATTTTGATTACAGCAGTAATCATGGATGTTTTTGTAGTACAATCTTCTTTGGCAATCCTTTTTTTAGTAATAGCCCATAGATTTTCGATTGGCTTTAAATCGGGTGAATTGCCAGGCCATTCCAGAACCGTTATTTTGTTCTCAAAAAAAAATTTCTTGCATTTTTTAGATGTTGGCATGGAGCCGAGTCTTGTTGAAAAATTCCATTGCTTTCTGGAAACATTTGCAAAAGGAGTGGAACGACTCTTCTTTCTAATAAAGCAATATATTTGTCTGAGTTCATCATACCTTCTATGGGAACTAATGGACCTGGACCATTATAGGACATACAGCCCCAAAACATTTTTTTGGGTGGATGTTTTGGTTGTTGAAGGATGTGAGCTGATGTCTCAGCTTCATTCGCACTTCTGCGGACAAAGTTTACTTTATGTCCCTGAACCAAAAAATGTGTTTCATCAGAGAAAAGGATATTTTTCCACTGTTCAACAGTGAACTGTTTGTAGGTTTTAGCCCACTGCAAGCGTTTCTTCTTCATTGCTACAGTAAGAAGCTGCTTTTTCTTAGGTCGGTAAGCTTTTCGCCCAACTTCAGACAGCCTTCTTTTAACAGTACTAACATGAATATTAACCCCTTTTTTGTTATTTTCTCGTGCCAAATCTACAGCCGACAACCTGGGGTTGATCTTACTAGTCCTAATTAATTGGTGGTCAGTTTGTGGGGTGGTTTTCCTTTTACGACCACAATTTCCTATTCTGTTAACAGAAAAGGAGCCAGTATCATTAAATTGCTTAACAATTCGGTTAACAGTAGCTAGACCCACCTTACATTCTTTAGATATCATCCTCTGAGACATATTTCCATACTGATGTAGTGTAATAATCTTGCTACGTTTTCTAGGTGTGGTATCCATCAGTTGAGTTATTGAAAAACTACAATAGTTTGTTTAACAAACACAAAAACGCGCAACAATAACACAATTCACACAATACTTCACTGAAAATATGTTCAACACAAAGAATCACATGTGCACTAACTGCTTTTGAGGTTAGGTTGTTAGTTTGTTCAATACAAGTGATGTAGCAGTGATGCCAACTGTCGTATGATAAAAGAGTGAAATTCCCTGTGTGTTCCAATTAATTTGAGCGGTACTGTATCTGTGAGTCTCAGAGACTCACAGGCGAAATTAAGTGGTATAGTTGTGCGAGTCAACATGATACACACGGGGCTGGGTGCATAAAGGGCCGTGAGGCAATTTGATACACATGGGGCTGAATGCCTAGTGTCCAAAATGTTATTGGGCTAGAGTGTAAACAGTATCTAAAAGGGTCAGGGCTGAAAGTGTTAATAAATTTAAACAAGTTAAATTCAGAGATTACGGCAAATCTAACTAAGTCTTCTGGTAGGCTCTGACCCGCAACCTGCAGTCGGCAGCGACTGATGTCTTACCTTCTCATCAGAGGAGCTTTTATCATACGCTCTAATTACTTAACAAACATAGATTACGAGCGTCTGGTCAGTCTCGTGGACTCTCGACTGTCCGCATAATTATCTATTGTCAACATTCACTAGACATCTGAGTTTAACCTTCATAATTAATACAATTCAATTATATTTATTAATAAAAGTATAAATTAATAATAGAGGGGTACAACAGATTAACGTTGTTGTCTTTAAGCGTGTGCTTCCCATTGTTGTTCCCCAGTAGTCACTCGAGGTAATGTAGAGGCATAATTATGGTCTAACAATGAGGTTAGCATTGCTGGTTTTAACACTAGTGATGGTGTGTTCATTTAAATTGAAGACCGTTGATATATGACAGAAATCAAAATACGTAAATGAATCAATCAAATTAGTTAAAACGGTAAATAAGAAACAATATTATATTAAACTATTTAAAAAATCACACACATAAATAGAAATAAACTACTGTAAGATCACAAAACAGCTGTTCCAACATTGGGTTGATTTTAGTAAATTAATAACAGCTGTTTTGTAAATAAATAAACATGTTAATTTTGTATGTTTGGCATTATACAGTTATATTGATGCCGCAGAACAAAGTAGATCCGTGAATGATGCATTTTTAATATAGTGATATATTTTTATACTATGAGTATAATCTTCAGCTGTCAAAAAAAATAATTAATAAATAAATAAAATGAAATGAACACGTTCTGAATAGGCTAAGTAAAGCCGCGTTTACACGATGCCAGTAGGTGAGACAATTTTCAGAAGACAACTAACTGGCATGAAATTATTGGTTTCGTGTAAACACTTCATGCCAATTGCCTCGCCAACTGCCCTCACATTGTCCTGAAATCGAGTTGTCTCCGGGAGTAGACTGAGGACAACGAGCTGGGCCCAGCGAGGCCCCCCACCCCTTGAAAACACATCTGTCGCGACAATTGGCGCCGTGTGAACGGTGTTCCGGTGTAGGCCAGTAGCGCTGTCTTGTGTTTTGCCAGTACTCTAGGGTCAATCAAGGTGTACAGGTGTGTTGTGGGTTAGGTTTCAAATATTGCACCAAAGTGGAGTAACGAGATGAATCTAAAGTTCGTTGAACTGTACAGAGAACAAAGGTGTCTGTGGGACCAGCGAGACGAGTTATACAAAGATAAAAACGCTCGCGAAACGGCACTCCCTACAATTGCCGAAAACTTAAACGTGCAAGGATTTGGTGTAGCTGAAGTTAAAGCGAAAATCAAGTCCTTCCGCGGTACTTTTAACATTGAGATGGGCAAACTGAAAAAAAGTGCCAAGTCTGGATGTGGTTCAGCGGATGTGTATGTGCCGACTCAAGAGGTTCAACGTAATGAAGGAAGTTATGATGAAAGGAACGCTGACAAGGGACACCAAAGGCACTTTGGTAAGTAGATACAAAAACACAGACAAGATAAAATCAAAATAAACAAAACATCCAAATCAGTTTAAACAAGGGCATATAAATTACCACTTAAATTATATACTTCTTTGAATTCCAATAAAAACTAGTGTATCATTTTAGCTTGCCATTCTACAGCTCCTTCATTGGCAAAGTAGGTTTTGTAAGCATCCCTTTTATCTTTGGCTTTCTTACTTTGTAGATGTGGCCCTACTCTTGCTACACTTTGAAGCCCATTGGTTTCTTTCCTCCAGCTGCCTTCAATGATGGTGCCTAAGTCAAAATCCTCATAGTCCACTGATTCCCTAGGCATGTACATTGCAGTCGATTTGCTCCGCAGAAAATTATGAAGGGCACAAGCAGCACAAACTACCTTGTCGATTGTTTCAGGTAGAAGAGGAATGGGTTTCTCAAATATTCTAAATCTACTTACTAATATTCCGAATGCATTTTCCACTATGCGCCTTGCCCTTGATAGCCTGTGATTAAAGGTTTTCTTTTCGAAATCCAACAGTTGTCCTCCAAACGGTTTCATGAGGTATTCTTTCAACGCAAACGCATCGTCTCCCACGACAACTCCACCTGGAGGCAGCAACCCACCTTCAAGTGCTTTGAATAGAGAAGATCTTTGAAAAACTGTGCTATCCGACATGGTACTGTTGCTTCCAACGTCAATGAAAGTGAAACGATAGTCGTGGTCAACTAGGGCAAAAAGGATAATGCTGTTATGTTTCTTATAGTTAAAAAATGTGCTCCCACAATTTTCTGGCGCTCTTATGGGCACATGTTTGCCATCAATTGCTCCGTAGCACCCCGGAAAGTTCCATCGATCTCGAAATCCCTGCTCAATTTTGTTCCAGTCACCAACGGTCTCAGGAACCTATAACCAAAAGTATAAATAAATAAATATATATATATATATATATGTGCTTATCAATACTTGTATTATTTTTAGTGTTGTATGAAAATTATTATATAACTGTTATAGCTAGCTATACTGTGTGCTTTCCAGATGCCTGGTGCTTGCAGTGCACCTGCAAGGACTGCTGATGATGACGATCCGGCAGAACCTACTTCTGCGGACTGTAACCTAGAAGAAGCGAATGAACAGGAGGTGGATGATCCAGGAAACTCCACACCAATACCAGAACAAACTCAAATAATGAGTAACTCGCCTTCCGGTTCTAATCACCAAACAACTCCGGACTACCAACCAAAGAAGAAATTTAAACCACGGTAAAAAATACAGCAGATTGCTTCTACTGCTCGTGAACTTAAGAATTTAAGCGAATCACTTTCACGCAGCGACTCTGGCAAAGAAAGCGAATGGGACATTTACGGGAAGTACGTGGCATCACAATTAAAATGTTTGTCTCCTGCTCAGGCACTCACTGCCCAAATGGATATAAATAATGTCCTGTCAAGGTGCCGTTTCAACGATTTATACGGTACATCTACTGCACCAGACCACCTTTTGTCTGTGTCTAGTATGTGCCATCCTTCAAGCAACTCCAGTGACGTTTTAGTATCATCTCCGGAGGCTGAACAAGATATGTCTCATCACATAATTATATCGAACACAGCAACACCCGTAACCTCCGTGCCCACTACGTTTTCACAAGTTTTTACCGCTCTTGGCTACAATCATAATGAGTAGTGGACTTAACTACGCTGTAATACTGTAGTATAATTAAAAGGTATAATTTTGTTCATATTCAATTTAGTTTCTTTGTTATTAGCTTAAGTTAAAAGGCTACCAACACTAGAGACTTTATTCTCTTATAATATAACGTGTCATTAAACACATAATATAACATAATATTGTAATTAAACCGAATAGGTTTGTTTATATTAACTTTGTGCTATTTTATACCAAATAAAATTTAAGTTTACTGGAAATATTATTTTCATCTTACCTATATTCCTGGAGGCTAGTACACAATGCTTCACACACCTCAGGGACGAAGTTTGATATTGCTGGTTTTGACACTCGGAAAAAATGCTGTAGGCTCCTGTAGCTATTTCCTGTAGCAAGGAACGAAAGCGTCACTTCCAATTTTAGCTTGGGGGACAATGCTTTCCTCATCGAAGTATCTGCTTTGGATATTTTACTTTCAACCATTTTCAAAAGTTCATCAAAACTCTCCGGACTCATTCTTAAACATGCTTTAAATTCCAAAGGATCTTCCATACGCAGTTCCCTTATCAATTGAGATGACGCACCGTGACTGTCCCTTCTTAAAAGCCATCTTCTTGTCCACTCCCTCTTCTTATTTAACTCTTCTTCTATCACAATGCAGGACTCACTGATAAATTCCCGGCACAGAGCATTAAACTTTTGTTTTATGTCCTCGCGGGACATGACTGACGACGAGCACTCAGCCATGTTTCGCTGTCGACTGCCGCGGCAATAGTTTTCCCCGTGTAAACAGGTTCTCGTTCAACTTGACTGGCCTCCGACAATTCCGCAATCACGTGATGACAGTTGGCCAAGACAATTGTCTCACCTATTGGCATCGTGTAAACGCGGCTTAATACCATTGGGTATTTATACTGACAAATAGATTGCAACGCAAGTAGTGTGAGTAAGATATTGTAAATAAATTTAATATTGTGATTTTACGTTATACCGTTAATCTAATATTATTAGTAGACAAAAGTCACATTCCGAGGCCAAAGGCCAAGGTGTACGCTAGTACATAATAAATTCAACATTCTGTGGGAAGTTATTTAACTTTAAATAACTAGACTATACTGAAATAATTCATGTCTGAATGTGCACTGCAATACAAGCTGCGAAAACATACCTTGATCACACACTACAGCCTTGATGTCAAGTCCCAGACCTTGTAGAGCAGAAACACATCTGGGTATGATTTTGCTGATACAATGTGCGTCTACTGTACTGTTGACAACATAATATGCTACAGGCAACTTCCACTTGTGTATCAGTCCTCTGGCCATTATCACTAAAACACCTGATGCAAGCGTTGGCTGCCGACCAAATTCACCCAGGTCTCTCACACCTGGTAAACGATTTTGAAGCATTGTAATTGTAAATATAACTGTACAGAAATAATACTGTATGTTAGATGTATTATAACGAGATACCAGTTACGCTTACTAGTAGAGTGCAGTAATAAGATCAAGATTACATGTAAAGTTAATTAATCTATCAATTATATTTCTTACCAGTTCTATGGTAGTTGAACTGGCAACTCGTTATAATAACGATTAATATTGATAAATATACGTAACATTTGGCTACATAACAATTCAAAGATACAAGAAATCATAATATATTTTTATAAAATTATATATTATAATATTTAATGATGAATGATGAAAAATATGATATTTCATCTTATGAAACTTTAAACAGTATCATCATTGTGCAAGCATGGTAAGAAATGCTACCTCAAAAAAGTTACTTGTTTATAAATAATGGTTCTCTCTATGGTCTAACTAAGATGTTAGTCCTTAGTAGAATATTTAGAGTCCTGGGCATACGGGCGGCGAGAGCTACCATCAAAGAGATGGGCCGCTCTATACTTCCTGAGAAACGCCCTAGAGTAGCCGAGTTATCTTTGATATATGTCTAGATAGCCAACCAAATATTGGCACATTCCCTCCAAGAGCCCGTACTATGTATGACCCTTGATTATATACGCACCGTGCACAATACAGGTTATTTACCCAATTACACTGTGCATGTTCAATGAAAGAAGACATGAAATTAATTTAAAGTTCATGATTTCATGTCCAGTCCAGTGCCACATACATAATCAACACTATTAACACAAGCAAACAAATAAATAATAAATAGCATAACAATAACAGTGATAGTAAATAATTATAAATATCAATAATAATCAACAACAAGAAACTCTATTAACAATAACCAGGCTCCATAGTAGCGAGAGGATGTAAGTGAAAAATAATATGCTTTCTCTTTTTTTTTATGTAGGTTGACCAAAAGTTAAAAAACTATTTATCTATATACATATCTATAATTAATTTCAATTGATTGGTCCAAGCTATATCAATTTAAACCCCTTTGGCAGTATCTTTTGTACTGGTAAATATTATTTGCAAATATATCAACTTCTCCTGACAAGAAGTTATATATCTCATCATTGTGTTTAATGATAGAGCGTACAGGTAGTCGTCCTGCTGGAAGGACCTTCTGGAAGAACTTTTGTACGAAACACCGAATCCTTCCAGCAGGACGCTTCTCTTGTTAAGCCAACCTAAGGAGTTGTCCTTCCGGCAGGACGCGTCCTTCCAGCAGTACGTAAACAAATCGTAGCACAATTTCAACTACTCACATGTTTGTCTCACTACTTTTATTAAAACAACATTTTACATTTTAAAAAACTTACATCCTACGACCTAATGAGATTCCATGTTTTAAATGATATTCAAAACAGTCTCGACCGGTTTGGGGGCTGCATAATACTGCTTTCGGTCCACATTTTTTTGCAGAAATAACTTGCTTTCACTTGTTTTCTGTGGACTCTTGAACAAATAAGGCACTTCCTTTGCACTCTCTGGCGTTCATCGTCTTTGGACAAGTTGACCAGTACGTGACAAATAATTTCAACAGGCATTTCTTCCTATATTTCTATTGGTTTCTGGTGCTTCAAAAGTGTTTAATTAATTGAAGTGCCAAGGCTTGAGTGAAGTCTGAGTGAGACTTTTTATCCGTCTTATCTCCCCTAATAAAGTTGTAGGAAAGGAATGCATTTGTTTCAATTATACCAAATATGCAGGCAAATATTCTATGGTGCCACTGCTGGGTCTGCCATACAGATTCCAATGCTAACCCATCTTGACGAATCTGGTTATGTATGTCAATGGCTGGAGCACCTGAAAAGTAGTCTTCCACCAGCTTTGGACGTGGCACCTCTTTTAGATAAAGTTTGCCATCTTTTCTTTTCTTGCAGGATTCTCCAGGTAATGTAGTACTACACGTACCCACAAAAGAATGAACTCTACGGTCTCTCCACGCCACTAAAATTAAATCAACATCTTCTGAATGTGCAATAGCAGACACAAACCTTCCCTTTTCATTAGGACACCTAAGGACAGCCTGCTTTATGGGATAATTCTTATATGCTGTCTTCACGATCCCCAGAAAGAATAAACCTCTTTTGTGGAGTTCGATGCTGGTTTTTACTAATCCGAACCACGAATCACCCACTACTATCCGGCCAGAACCATGCCATGGCTCAGTCAATCGTAAAGTTGTAGCAGTGCCAGCGCCTACATCCTTTTGCCATTTTCTATTGGCCATATCTTCTTTTCCCTCGTTTATTTCCATTCCTATCATTATTCTTGATGTGCTATCACAAATAGTTTTTACTTCACACCCTACTCCTTTGGGCTTTCTTTTGATTTTCATTACTGCAGGCATTCCACCCTCATGAAATTTATCTTTTCCATACCATGCAAACATAGACTCATCCACAGTTAGTTTATAACCTGGAGAGAAACTCTGTCTCCAGTGCTGTACAGTCATATCAATGAGTGGTCTAACCTGGTACCACTTATCACATCTAGCCCGTTCTTCAGGCATAGCAAATGCCATAGCCATTAAAATTTCTTCAAAACGATGCAAGCCCATTCCAAATCTTACCCCAAATGCTGGAGCAGGGAAGAGTCCATCAGTATCAGACCAGTAGTCACGTCGGGTTCCTAGAACATTGACACTCATTGCGTATAAAAGGCCTATAAATTTCAAAAACTCTTGCTTTGAAACTGTTTTCCGTCTTTCCCTCAAATGTGCATTTATACAATTCAAGATATGATTTAAATCATTCACAGGGAAGAATAATAACCATAAATCCAATTCACTAAGTGATAAAAGGTCTCGATTAGGCAAGTGAAAGCATGGCTTATTTCGATGGTCTTTGAACTTATCAATAGTAATATTTTTACCGAATTGCCAAAGCATATCATTAGCTAAAACAGTTGTGTTTTCTTCAACCACAGGCACTTCATCGTTATTATTACTATCGTCTTCCTCAGGCTGGTCATTTCCTTCGTCAGAACAGTTTTCTTCATCATCAGATGATGACGACGAAGACGAGTTTTGTTCTAGTGTCTGGGCCTTGGTAGGGATTACCCTCAATTTCTTCCGTTCACCACCTGAAACAAAGTTTTTGTTTCAGATATTTATATTGATTATGATATCAATATTATGATATATTGTATAATAACGCAATAAGATTTTATTTTTAATAAATAATTATAAAAAAATACTTTTAATTTTTGTAAAATAAATAATATTTTTTTATTTAAACAAAATGGTCAAGAAAAAATAACAACCAAATAAAACCAAGGCCCAGCCACAAGTCTATATATTTTTATACAAATCTCTTTATCGAAATATGTGCCACACATACAGAAATTCTTTTTTCCTAACTGTCAATATAGTTTGTATTGGTAACAGAAATACGATAAAAATAAATAATGTCATTTTACATACCTGGGTCTGTTGCATGTGTTTTTGTTGCTGGCCGCTTCCGGGGCTCTGAACTAGGAGCGACGTCGACTGTAGGAGTTCATCCATGTTCACTTGTAAAAGCAAACAAGTCTTTCATCAGACACCTTGTAGTAGAATATCTACATCCCAACGAACTGATGCACAACTGCATGACACTTTTACTACTGTTTCAAAACATTTCACAGTATCATAATTACTACCATAATGAGATCGACTCCACGCATTATTCGTGTTTGGCGCATCGAAATATGTCGCCAAAACATAGACACGGTCACCTTTTTTAACTATTGCAGCCATTACTGAACTGGTAGTGGTACCAACTTCAAACCTATATGCGCTGATTCTGTATTTTTCCCTCTTTCTTACGGTAATAATATCGGTCCTGCCAGCAGGACGTAAAGACCTCCTATTTCTGTTCGAATAACGTTCTCAAATGAGGACGTTACGTCCTGCCGGCAGTGCCTTGTACGCTCTATCATTAAAAGTGATGAAAACTGAACTCTCGTGCGCGAAAAATCAATATTAAACAAATTTCTTGACCTATTACAAATATAAAATGCTGGAGCATAAAAATTAATTTTAGACAGACAAAATGAATCCATTATTTCACCTTTCAACAATTTAAAAAGAAACAGTAAATGCGCCAATTTCTCCTTTTCTCAAGACTTTCCATTTCAAAAATACTTAAAAGCTGATTATATGATATATCAAAAGTAAAGTGACCAGTTTCTTTAAAATATAAATAGCGTAAAAACATTTTCTGTACTTTTTCAATTGAATTAATATGAACAGCGAAAAAAGGATTCCATACTATACTAGCAAATTCCAAATTAGACCTAACAAGTGATACATACAATGATTTTATTAAAGTTGAAATTGAATGAAAATTATGAGACTGCCTAATAATAAACCCTAAGTTTCTATAAGCCTTATTTGTAACAGATAAAATGTGTAGATTAAAATTCAAAGTAGGGTCTAAAATCAAGCCAAAATCCTTGAAATCGTATACTTTTTCAAGAGTGCTACCATCAATAGAATAATCATTGAAAAGAGATATTTTTTTCCTTGTAAATGTCATAACTTTACATTTGCCAATATTAAAACAGATTTTATTTTTAACACTTGTCGTATGTAGGCTAGCCTAGTACTAGGCCTATATGTAACCTAACTTGGTAAAACCTTCAAATCATGTTTAAGATTTGCTATATTATGTTACTTTATGTTAGGCTGCGTAGTAATAGGCTCAATTAATTGTAAATATATTAAATATTACATAATAGTATAATTTGAATTACCAGGTATGAGTAGAATCAGATAGGTTACATTAGAACTTTCCAGTAGCTTCATGAAGCTATACAACTTTTATGTTATAATTAATAGTTATTTGTAAATATTACCAAATAGACTACTTAAAACATTAAACTTATTTTATTTATGCTTTAATATTAAACTTTTGACAATTATAGGATAAAAGATGTCATACTGTTGTATTTTGACATATTGACGACAGAATGTTCTATAACTTTCTTTTTGTTGTAATATGTTCCATCGCTTCTGGAGCCTTCGGGGTCGAGTTTGTTCTTGAAGTTCTAGATTGTAACAAATGTATATAAGGCGGCTGCACCACTGCTAGTTCAGTTTTGAGTTTTCAGTCAGTGAGTGATTGTTCAATTTGTTAGTGTGGAACACCTCAGATATTGCGGTAGTGCAAATCATTGTGAGTTGTGAGTTCAGTGTTATTGTGTTTCAAGGTGAATAAACGCTCGTGTACTTAAATTGCACGTGTGTTATTTTCTTGTCCCTAGTGATATACTGTATAGCAATCGCTAGTGTGTAACGACATTTGGGGACCGTGACAGGACATTATTACAGGATGAAAATCGACCAAATGACAACGGCGATGTTGGGCGCGGCGCTGGAGGAGCGTGGTTTGCCGACGGGTGGCGGAAAATGTGACCTCGAGTTACGTTTACGCCAGGACGTACAGGATAAAGGACAGAACCCAGAGGAGTTCGACTATCAGGAGCCCCCACCACCAGCAGCGCCGACGGATATGGTGAGTACCATAATCGCGCAAATTTCGGCGCAGCTAACAGCCAAGTCAGAAAAGCTAGCAGCCCAGTCAACAGAGATAAAGAATGAATTGGTTTCCCTAAACAATAAGATAAGCAAAAATTATATAAAATTGGATACTAAAGTTAAAAGTTTAGAATCTGATGTAATTGATATGGTTGAATCATTCTCGAAATTTCAAACTGATGTTGACACTAAATTGGCAGAGGTCACAGGCAATACAAAAGAATTGGAACTCAAAATAAACGATATTACAGGCAATACAAAAGAATTGGAATTCAAAATAAACGATATCGAAGCAAAGTTTAAAAACGAAATTCAGACGATTGAAAACAAAATGGCGATGCCAGAAAAATCAATAACAGATTCCAGTAATCAGGGGTCACAGCCCATGTTTTTACCTGTGGACCCTAAAGTGATAAAGG
This sequence comes from Stictocephala bisonia, assembly GCA_035578905.1. Taxonomy (NCBI): domain Eukaryota; kingdom Metazoa; phylum Arthropoda; class Insecta; order Hemiptera; family Membracidae; genus Stictocephala; species Stictocephala bisonia. The sequence goes on along the minus strand of JAQJVL010000692.1, from coordinate 411,497 downwards.
ATAGCTTACCGGAATTCCAAGGAAGGTTGGAAGAATGTCCCATAACTTTCCTCACTACCTGTGAATCTCTACTGAAACGTACTTGCATACCAAAGGAAATCTATTTGCAAGTAATTAGTCAACAGTTGAGAGGTTCAGCAGGGACATGGTGGCAAAACATTAAAGGCCTAAGTTTAGACTGGGACTCTTTCAAACAGGATTTTTTACAACGATTCAACTCAGAGGCTGTAAAGGCCTCTATCACAAAGAAAGTTTTGACAGAGGTTCAACGTAGTGGAATGAGAGCTGAGGCATTTGTTATTCAAAAATTACAGCTATTCAGAAGAATTAATAATGGAGGAAATATAAATGAGAGTGTTCCTTACATCATGGAACTTCTACATGATAAGGTTAGGTCACTGGTTAAGGTGGCCCAGCCAAAAACGTTTGATGAACTAAGGAACATTGTGGCGAAGCTGGATGAAGAGACTAGCTGCCACTCATCCAAAACCAAAGTTCCGGCCTCAAATGAACCTATGAATTGTTACAAATGTGGGCTTACTGGGCATGTTAGGGCTCGCTGCCCGGAAAAACTAGATCGGGACCGTTCTAATCGGGGCGGGGATGGTTCCGGAAGAATGATTATGCCCCAAGGCGACCAGTCATGGCTTAAACGGTCTTGTATTGGTCAGATTCGAGGAGAGGGTGGGGCTGATCATCCCCGCCTGGCAATCACACTTAAGATAGGCAATAACCAATATACTGCAGCCCTTGACACTCAAGCGTCTCACTCATTCGTTAGTATGAATGTGGCTAGATTTTTAAGACCAGTTCGCCCAGACAAGGTGACTTTTGTCAAGGGGGCAGTGCATGACGTGAACTACAAGATTGAAGGATTTACCTTTCTAGAAGCCAAATGTTCAGAAGAATTAATTGTTATTCCGCTAAAAGTGGTAAAAGATTTAATTCCAAAAATTATATTAGGACACGATTTTCTGGAGAAATACGGCGTGGTTATAGATTATACAGCAAAGGAAATATTTTTCGGCCATAAAAACAGAGTAAGATTGGGCTGGGTAGAGAATAAAAACTTCGAAATTAAACCAATTTTGGAGAACAATGTTTTGACAGATCTGAAAACAGGACCATTAAATACTAACCAAAGGAAAGAACTAGTGAAATTACTCAGCACATTTCCGGAGGTAATTACGGATAAAGTCGGATTCACAACCACTGTTAGACATAAAATAGTTTGCAAGGATAATACACCAGTTAAGCAAAGACCTTATCCACTTAATCCCGACAAAAGGAAGTTTGTAATAGAAAAAGTAAAGGAAATGGAAAGTTAAGGATTGATTGAACCCTCGTCATCAGGATGGGCTTCCCCAATAGTCCTACCCAAAAAGAAGAATGGAGAATACCGACTTTGTGTAGATCTGCGGCAAGTAAATAATAAGACCATCTCCGATGCCTACCCAATGTCTGATCTTCAAAATCTTATCAAGCAAGTCAACGGAGCAAAGATATTCAGCAGTTTGGACTTGAATTCGGGTTACTGGCAAGTGGAAGTCGAGGAATCTTCACGGCCTATGACAGCCTTTTCAACGCCTAGAGGGCTGTACCAATTTCGGGTTATGCCGTTTGGTTTGAAAAATGCTCCCGCTACATTTATGCGTTTGATGGACAAAGTTTTATCCGGATATACTGGTGAATTCTGTCAAGTATATTTAGATGACATATTAGTATACAGCAAGACATTCTCTGAACATTTGGAACGTTTGGCTAGAATCCTAGAAAGGTTAAAATTACATGACTTACCTGCCAAATGAAGAAATGTCAGTTTACCTCTAGCTCGGTGGAATATCTTGGTCATGTGTTGACAGACAAGGGCTTGGAGAGGCAAACTGAGAAGAATAAGGCTATTGAGGAGTACGCAAGACCTCGTACTAAACGTCAAGTGCGACAGTTTTTAGGGCTCTGCGGCTGGTATAGCAGTTTTGTACCACACTTCGAGTCAAAGGCTTCGCCGTTAACGGATCTCCTCAATAATGACAAACCATTTAAATGGACAGAAAAGGAAGAGTTGGCCTTCAAGGATATAAAGAAGGCTATCTCCAGGATTAGCTTATCTGGATGCAACACGGGAAATATGCTTGCAGACTGATGCTAGCGATGTAGGACTTGGAGCTGTCCTATTTCACGAGAGGGCAGATGGAGGCAAGGACATCGTTGAGTATGTGAGCAGGAAACTTTCCCCTACCGAGAAAAATTATTGTACAGCTGAAAAGGAAGCTTTAGCTGTAATTTGGGCGGTGGGAAAATTCCGAGGCTACCTGGAGGGAAGAAAATTTAAATTGTTCACAGACAACTCATCGCTTCAGTGGTTGAACAAGGTTTCGAAGTCAAAACTGATGCGATGGGCTTTGATTCTGGCTGATTTTGACTTTGAAATACATCACGTAGCAGGAAAACTGAATCAAGCTGCTGATAGTTTGTCCAGGAATCCTGCGGACGGATGTAAGTCAAACAAAGAACTCCTGGAGAGAGAAATTCCTGTACTGGAAAGAAAAATACAAAGAGGACCTGTTCTTCTGGCAATCCAACAAGGGAATGGTGACATCGACTTGGAATTGATAAGAAAGTGGCAGACTGAAGACACGTCCTGTAGCAGAATGAAGTCCTGGATAAGCAAACGGAGTACTGAATCAAGGACTGACTGTTCCAGTCCAGTTCAAGGCATGTTACAAACACTTCCGTTTGGAAGATGATGTACTTATGTACACGTCTCATCTTCCTGGATCTTCTCCGGTGATCGTCATTCCGAGGTCTCAATCAGTTCGGATATTAGAGAAATACCACGACAGTTCTGAAGCCGGTCATCCTGGGCAAGAAGAAACATACACATCAATTCGGCGACGTTTCTTCTGGTTGCACATGCATCGGGACATCAAGAACTACGTCCAATCCTGTACCATCTGCGCTTGTACCAAGGCTAACAACCAGAAGGCGAATACAAGCATGAGAGGACGTCGACCAAACCAACCCTGGGAAGTTCTTGCTCTTGATCTGATGGGCCCGTACCCCAGAACATCACGGGGCAAAACTGGGATCTTGGTGGTGACAGACCTTTTCACCAGGTGGGTGGAAGCATTCGCCATTCCGGAAGCAACATCGGGACGGATTCTGCAGATTCTGTGCACAGAAGTCTTCAGCCGTTATGGTTACCCACGATGTCTCCTGACGGATAATGGCAGCCAATTTACATCAAGACAGTGGCTGCAAACTCTAGCTGAATGGGGCATTGAGCACTGGACTACGCCTATCTACCATCCACAGGCAAACCCCACGGAAAGGAGGAATCAGGAACTCAAGAAGATGTTCAGGATTAATTTGTTTGACAAAGAACATACCAAATGGGACCAACACCTGCATGGTGTTGTCTTCTGGCCATCAGACAGCGGGTAAACCGTGTTACAGGCTTCTCCCCGGCGGAACTCTTTCTTGGACGGCCTATAAAAAGAACCAGTGATTGAAATATCATCCACGGACGAGAAGAGGAACCGGTGGATCCTGCTGCCTGGAATGATGAAAATCAAATCAAGATTCAACGCATGAATCGTCAGGCAGAAATTCGTTCAAGGAGAGAGGCGGAGAATAATGATGAGCCTGAAGAAACTGATTTCAGGCCAGGTACACTAGTGCTTCGCCGAAATCATTCCCAGAGCAACAAACTTCAGAAGTTCCATGCGGGAATGGCTCGGAAGTGGCTCGGGCCATTTGAGGTGGAAAGGAAGCTGGGGAATGGAGTGACTAAATTAGACGAGAAACCTAAATGATGCATTTTGCTTAAAATTAAACTATGGTCTACTTTGTCAAAGGCTTTACTAAAATCTGTAAAAATTACATCTAACTGAGAGTTATTATCTAACTGAAGTAATGCATATTCTGTAAAACTTATCATATTCGTAACAATAGACTTTTTAGATTGAAAACCATGCTGCTTATCAGTCAGTAATGCAGCCATAAACGACATAATCTTTTTGCAAATTATTATCTCAAATATTTTGGATGGAGTTGATAAAACTTCTACAGGGCGATAGTTATTAATGAGCTTGGAATTTCCACTCTTAAAAATAGGTGTAACTCGTGTCAATATAAAAACATCAGGAAACACATTATTAACTAAACAAAGATTAAAAATTATACAAAGTGGTTCAACAAATATATCTTTACAACCCTTAAAAATATAGGGTGGAATTTTATCCGGGCCAGCAGATCGTTTACCTCTAAGCTGTTTAATTGCATCATTCACATCACCTTGACATACTTGATTAATAACTATATAAATAAATATAATACATAAAAGGTGCGTATATAATCAAGGGTATGACACAATCATGTGCTTATATGAATTGAAGTATGTTTAGTACGGTATTGCATTGACCCCATATATATATAACATAATAATATATAACATATATACATATAATTAGTCTATTTTATGGATTTAGTTTAGTTTGGTTTTTATGGATTTGGAAAACACTGACCCTTCTGGTTGTTTTCTTTAAATACAGAGGTACCTATTTTTGTATGTGGTGCCATTTAGTACAATTTTAATACTAAATCGTGGTATTAAAATTGTTCATAAAAAAAATGTTCATTTTTTTTATAACACTAATTAAGATTTTGCAAAGCAATTAAACATAAAGTAAGTAAAAATATATAACATTTATCTTATGTAAAACCTTTTGTATTTACCGTCAACGTTGTCATTTCTCGGTTCGAAATCAAGGTTTTTTGTATGGCCATCTCGTCAAACATAATGACTGCTTTTTTCCCCAAACACTCATACATTCTATTTTTGTTTTTAAAAAGTTGAGAATGTCTGGGCATACTCCTGGTCGCAGATCAATATTTCTTAGCCATCGCCCAATAGTTGAGCGGCTAGGCGGGGCAAAACCTTCACTCTTTAGTTGGTTGTAGAGGACTGGTGACTTGTAACGTATTGTCGGTACTTGTCTTCTTTCCTCTTCTGTCCAAGGAGTTTTACTATTGCTAGCATGTTGAATTTGAAGTGCCACAAACTTGGAAACTTTTGGTGGCAACAGATCATTTAAAGCGATATGGTATAATAGAAGGTCTATGCTTATATATATTAAACAGTTATAATATTATTTTTTAATGCTAGTTGTTAATCATTGTATACTTATAATTAATACCAAAACTTACATATAAATACAACTAAATGTCAATGTCTTAAAATTGGTTTTTATATATTTATTATTTACAATATGCATGATACCTATCAAAAAATAAAACATAATTGTTTTGGATTGATCTGATAATATCTCGTATTACAACAGTTTTATTTAATTCGCAAACTAGGAGTATGATTGAATTTAGGTATTAGAATTATTGCCTCAGTGTTTGGTACCAATAAATAGCGATGGCAGAAAACGATTTAAAATGCATAACGCTTTTGGGTGGGCAGGCTGCGGCATGGCCAGTCTCTCATGAGTACGCCAACAAGAGCTAGGTGAGTGACGTAACGTGATGTAGTACGTGACGTAGTGCCTAACGTCTTTCCTTAGGAGGGTGGGTAATGGGTTGAGGGGGGAGAGACAGCCAACGCCAGCGCAGTTGTGTAATTGTAATTGGGGAATTACAAGTAGCCAACACGTTGAACCAGAACTACGACCAGCTCGCCCGTATGATGGGTCTGTCTGGTATAATAGAAGGTCTATGGTAGTATCTCATTTCTTCAGTTTAGTTTTTACCACATCTTTGGATAGGTCTACTGTTACGGGCCGGTACTTGGGTTGCACTAATTATGAAATAAAACTCTTGAAGTAGAATGTAAGTTCATGTATTGTTCAAAATAATAACACACACAGTTCGAATAATTATAGTCGAGTGATTCCTAATATAGTAATTAATAGAAATAGTAACTTTAGAATTAATAGTTGTATAAATGGAAATGGTAATTAAGACTTGGAACAGAAATAGAATAAGATGTGAGATTACGAGAGCGCGATTTAAGCTACTCGGGAGTTCATGATAGACTACTCTTGCTTGAAGAACGAAAAGCTTATTAGGAATCACCCGTTACAGTGGAAAAATCAACAAAATCATAGTACAAGTAAATAGTACATGGTACAGTTTGCTGGACGGCACAGCGGCACGTATTCTTATTTGTTAGGAATAAACAGTTCTTGATAAGTGCTTCCGCTGGCGTTGCTTAGCTAGTTTATTCTACGTCTTACAATTCATGTTTATTGTTAAAATATAATGATATAAGAAATAATTGATATATAAATATAAATAAAATATAAATATCAATAAACCATTTACACTTGTCCCCCCTTTTGGAGACAAATCGTCCCGATTTGTTTAAATAAGTCTCTTAAATTCTTTCTCTAAGGCGGATACTTCGCCTTATTGTACGAGGAGTTATTGTAGAAGGTTGCACTTGAGTTATGGTTCCGGGATCATGCGATAAGGAAGTTTCATGGTCGGTAACTGGAGGATGAATAGCTTCATAGGTATTGGTATCTCTTAACATCATGTCAGTATTAGATCTGTTTACAATATCAGATCTGTCCTCATTACAAATCATCAACCTTGTGCAGCAATCAATTGGTGTTTGACATTTTTGTTTACATTTCCTAATACATTTACAAAGATAATAATTGCAGAATACAGTAACCAACATACAAATAGAGAAAATGAAAGCATTATGATATTCAAGAGTATCATTTGTTTTTAATTTATGTTTTGTTTGATCAATTAAATTTGAGATTTGATCTAACTTAAAGCTAGCTGTTTTTAATTCATCAAGATAAGAAACTGGAATATGTAAAGGAATAAAATCAAAGGTTGGTATTCTAGGTTCATTAGGATTTCCATCACTTAAGGTAATATCAAAGTTAGGTATGAATGAGGATATAGAAGTTGACATTTCAGTAGTAGGTGTTAAAGTTACAGATTTTGTATATGCCTTACACAAAGGTTTTAGAATTAAAAAGCTTGTTCCTTTAATCAATAGATCAAAAATTCCCTTTTTTCTACAATCAATAGTCACATGAGTAATTTCTGGTTCTACATAAAGCCATTTATTATTTATTTTCTGTTAATTGATACCAGATTTCATTGTCTACTATTCCTATTCTGATATCACATGATTTGGGAATTGAGATATGTGTTAACAATAATTCAGTTTCACAGATTTTTGTGCGAGTAGGTAATATATATTGGTCTTTCTCTAAAACATATGTGAGTATCATTAAGTATAATTTTACAATCTATAGACATCATCGGAGTGTAAAACATTTTGTTAGTGACAACAGCTAAGTATTTGAATGAGGGTTTAATAAATACATAAGTATTGTGTTTTGTTTCTGTTGATAAAGGCAATAGATGATACAATATGAACTGATTATTTTCTGTTAAAGGCATACTTATTTCAAATATTAATTTAGCATCCATATAATAAACTGATAAAGACAAAAGATCAATGAGTTCATAAGCATTTGAAGTGGTCAATGGTAATGGATAGTTAGTGTTTGATGGTAAAAACCTTTTTGTTTTGGTTAACTCTGTTATTATACGAGATGGAGTCAAAATTGAAGGGTGAAGTACATTTTGCTTTGCGAATAATATAGAGTGAATCAAATTGGAATATTCTCTGTTTAATTCTGTAAAGAGCAATAACAATAGTGTTACGTGATCACCGACATCTTGTTTAAGATGTTGTGTTTGTAAAGTTTTATTTGTTGATAAGGTTAGATTTTGAATAATTGAAATATGTTTATTGAATACATCTTCAGCATGGTGTAGGTTTGTCATAGAATTATTAAAATTTGTTATAGTTGATTGAACAATTTGTGTTTTCAGAAGATCAGTTAAATCTTTTTCACCAAGCGTAATTTCGTTTATGGCGTCATTATAATATGTCGCATCATTAGCATCCAGAGTTCCAATAAAAACTTTGAAAACCTTGCCTATGGCGTTGAAGAGCCCTCTTTTTGATCTTGTGTGTCCTATTAAGTCTTTAAATGAAGTATCTTGTTCTTCAATAGATGGTTGAAGTTGTAGAAGAATATTGAATGATGAAGTACATGCTGAGTATGATGATAGTAGAGGATTTTGACATAGCTGATTTGTTTGTTTTAATATTTCTTGAAATACATTTAATTTGTGTTCTAGCGCAGATATATTTAAGTAGGTTATAAGTTTCCAATTGCTAGTATAGAATTTTACATTACCAATGTTCTCGTAGTAAATACCTGACGATGTGTCAAGTTGTGAGGCTTGAAACAAATGTTCTTGCTCATTTATCGGGGTTCTGAAACAAATGCATGTTTAATACGGTTTGAGTGTACTTGAAGATTTCTTCGTTTAAATTTAATAGTAACATTCACAGGTGAGTTTACAGAAATAATTTTATAAGGTCCTGTATAAGTAGGATTTAATTTCTTTGAAGTTGATGGTGGATAAGATTCATTCATTAGATATACTAAATCACCTACTTTATATTGACAATGTTGAGTATTTTTATCATAGTAAAGTTTGCTTTTCTCTTTTGCTTGTTGAATATTATTCCTAGCAATTTCATATGATTTGTTTAATTTCATTTTTAAATCTTGGATATAGTTGTCGTATGTGTAATGAAATTCTGGAGTTTGTATAATTGAAGTTGGTAATCTTGGTTGGAGTCAAAAAACAAGTTCATTTGGAGTGAACTTGGTTGATGAATGGACCGTTGTGTTAAAGGCAAATGTTGCCATTGGAATCCATTCATCCCAGTCTGTTTGTTTTTTATTGATATAGTGTCTTAGATATTCAACAAGAGTGTGGTGTGTTCTTTTGAGTCCTCCATTGGATTCAGGGTGATAAGATGATGTCTGAATGTGTTTTAAGTGGAAAAGTTTTGCCATTGCTTTAAAAAGGCTTGAAGTAAAATTGGTCCCTTGATCTGTCAGTATTTGCTGTGGAAGGACAAATTTACAAACAAACTCGTTGACTAAGGTTTTTGCAACTGTTTGCGCTTCTTGATTAGGAATCGGGTAAGCTTGTGCAAACTTTGTTAAATTATCTTGTAGTGTAAGTAAATATTTGTTTCCTGATTCTGTCAGTGGAAGGGGTCCTACAATGTCAATTGCAATTTTATGAAATGGTTCTTCCGATGTGTCAGTAATTATCATAGGTTCTTTTTGTTTTCTTCTTATTAATTAATTTTCTTGACATGATGAACATTGTTGAATAAATCGCTTTGTGTCACTTTTCATCGAAGGCCAATAGTAGTTACTTTTAATTTTAGCATATGTTTTGTGAAATCCAAAATGTCCACTGTGAGGTGTTGCATGATTTTCTTCTAGTATTTTGATAGTTTCATCTGATTGGGGTGTTATGTTATAATGATAGTGGATCATGATATTAAGCTTAATATCTTTAAAAATATATCTTAGCATAGATCTAACTTTAGGCCAAAAAATTCCTTCTTGTTTACCTAGCTTAGGTATAGCTATTGAATTTATTTTTTGTTTTATTAGAACTTCGTTTACTGTAGTGAATATTTCAAATAAATCAGGATATTCAATTGTATTATTTAATTTTTTCTTTAATGTAATGTATACAATAGTTCTGTCATTGTGAGGTAAACACATGACGTCTTTATGTTTTAATTTGGCATTTTCTAATTCTATTCTGTGACCTGTCTTCTCATAAATGTTTTCAAGTAATTTACTAGGTGTCTGGTGATAATCTTCTGAAATTGGTACTATAATACTGTTCTTTGTTGTAAGAAGAGAGTCTTGTGTTTCAGTTAAGTTAGGGTTTAATATAATCTTGGTGTTTAAATCTTTCAAGAAGTCAATGTAAGTGGGAATTGTTTCATTGTATGGTTTGTTTATAACCAATATTTCCTTTTTTGATAACTTAGTGTTTATATCTGGTTCGGTATTTATTGCTCTACTTAATGCGTCTGCATTTGTATTGTATTTGCCTGACTTATGTTTAATGGTAAAATCATATTCCTCTAGTTTTAACCTCCATCGAATGAGTCTTGATCCGGGATCTTTCACATTAAAAAGGTAAATCAATGGTTTATGATCTGTGACTATGGTAAATTGTTTACCATATAAATAAGGTGTAAAGTATCTAACAGACCAAACTATAGCTAATAATTCTATTTCAATTGTTGAATAATTCTTCTCAGCTTTGTTTAATGTTCTTGAGGCGAATGAAATTGGCAAATCTTTTTTAATATCACCTTGAAATAATATCCCAGATATTGCGTAATTAGAAGCGTCAGTAGTAAGGGTAAAAGGTTGGTTGAAGTCCGGATATTGGAGAATTGGTTGAGACCCATCCCCCCACCAAAGCTGGAAAGCGTGCCAACCGGAGGATGGCTCAAAACAAGTCGAGCGATGGGATCACGGGTGGCAGTTGGAGGGTCAAAATAATACTCGGCAGCTGAGCAAAACTAATTTATTACCAAGTAACCAAATATTAATAAATCAAAAACGGCAGAAGGCCACAATATAAAATAGGCAGAAGGCCACAATATAAATTTGCAAGTAAATAAATAACAATAAACACTAAAATTAACAAGATAAGACACAAAAGCTACAAAAACAACAAACTCAACAAATACCAAAATTACCAATTAACAACTACATGGCCTATCTGCAGTTCAGCCGGAGACCCCCAAAACGTAAGATAAATTTAATGCCCACAAATAAAAGTGAAAATTTAGAACCTTTGGATCACAACACTAAAACCGGCAATTCAGCCCACATCCCTTGATTCCACCGGGCCAGGGAGTAAGCCGGAATCCCTGGGCAGCTCCGAATTAGAAGCTACGTAAAAGTACCATAATCCCCTTTTGGTGAAAGTTTAAAAAATTAAACAATTAAAAAGAAAATCTAACACGGTACCGTTCGAGTAAAAATGCACTTCAAGACATCTATAATACAATTAACAACAACAAAAATAAATAACGATCACTAGGCCTAAACATTTAAATAAATAAATAACATAACTTAACCATAGGGACCTAACAAATATAAAATCTAAAAAAATATAACAACAAATAAAACTAACTAAATAACTAACAATAAATATCAACATAAGCTTTTTTTCCTCTTTTTATTTCTTTTCTTAAATTTGAAATATATAGATATCTAGCAATGTCCCCATGGCTGTGTTGCATCACTTTTCTAGTTTTTAGGCCTAGGCTACATAAAGTTCCACAAATTTTTTTCTCTTCTTTTTTTTCTTATATTTCACTGTTTTTCTTGGTTTATTAATTTTTTTTTTTTTTTTATGTAAAAATTTCAGCAGCCCCCAGCTCAGCCGCCGGGAAACAAAAACATGGAAAACACTGACCTGAGGACAGGAGACTTATACCACAGAGATGTGGAGCGGGTAACGGGCGACTCCAGGCTCCAACATGGTCCTCAGGCCAGGCTAGCAGTGCAGAAGGTAGACAATCCCCGGACGGCAGGCCGAGGGCAGAAACGTCCTACTCAAGGACCCTGGACTGCAACCAGACCACAGCACATTAAAAGCAGTACAGCCAACCCCCAAAATACTATACATAACCCCTAATACATGACATAACAAAACAGGAACAGACAAAATTGTACAGGATTGGAGCACCCTAGAAAATAAAAGATGAATTTTTAGGCTATGACTAATTATGTTGGAAACTCAGATTTAAGACAAATTACAAATTAACAAATTATAAAAGACGTATATGGAACTAAAAAATGACAAACTGAAAACTAGGCTATAGAACAGGAGCAATATGTTATAACATGAAAATCAAAAGGTACAGATAGGCTAGGCTATTGGCAAAGAACAAAAACTATGATAAAACGGTAACTCCAACTGAAAAAAAAAGGTTCAACAAAACATTATACAGAACTACTATTAATTATAAAGCCAGGTATAAAAAGCAATTAATGCTAAAAATGTAACATTGCACGTGGCTTGAACCTAGGTTAACACATCTAGACAAAGAATATAAATTTCACAAAACTCTGAAAACACAAGTAAGCCCGTTGAAAATTATTTAAACAAAAGTATTTTCACCAAAAGGGTGATTAGATATTAAAACATACAAAATGAACACTTACGTTTTAGTGTCTCTCAGCCACGCATAGTCAAGTTGATCGGCAGCAAAGAAACTGAACAGACAGGACCACCTGACCGAGGCTGGAACCAGGAACGAAACGGATCGAAGCCAACGGCCACCAAATTACGCGAAACGCTGGGCACAAGCGAATCTCAGGCAGCCTGGCAGACAACGACGAAAAAAAAACTGTACCGGTCCAAGACCCGGTACATGGTTCAGTACTTAGTTTGTTCTTTAGAGTTTCAAATGCATCCTGTTGTGTTTCTGAGCAGTTAAAAGGAGTATTTTGTCTTGTCAGTTCAGTTAAAGGTTTTGCTATTATGGCAAAGTCTTTTATAACCTTCTATAATAGTTTGCTAGGCCAAGGAAAGCCTGAATTTCTTTTAGGTTCTTTGGTATAGGATATTCTTTTATTGCTTTAATTTTTTCAGGGTTTGGCTTCACACCATGTTCTGTAATGATGTGGCCAAGAAATACGATTTCTTTGCTCAAGAATTCGCATTTATCAGGTTGAAGTTTAAGTTTACTTGATTTAAGGCGATCAAAAACGTCTTTTAGTTTGTCATTGTGATTTTGAAGATTTGATCCGTACACTACAATATCATCCATATAAACAAAGCATCTGGTACCTTGTAATCCTGACAAAACGGCATTCATTAGTCTTTGAAAAGTTGCGGGAGCATTTTTTAACCCGAATGGCATTCTGTTAAATTGGTAATGCCCTATGCCTGTTGAAAAAGCTGTTTTGGGAGTGTCATTTTCATTCATCTTTACACTGTGAAACCCTGAGTAGCAATCAAGGCAACTAAAGTATCTTGAAATGCCTAACTGATCAAGTATATCTGTAATATTTGGTAATGGAAAGGAATCTTGAATAGTTATAGAGTTTAACTTTCTGTAATCTATCACTACTCTCCATTTTGTTTTTCCTGATGCGTCTTTTTTCTTTGGAACAATCCAAATAGGAGCTGACCAAGGTGATGTGGAATGTGAAATGATACCTTGTTTAAGCATTTCATTGATTTGTCTATGGACCTCATCTTTGTGGATTTGTGGATAACGGTATGTTTTTGAAGCAATGGGTGTTTCTGAGGTTGTTTTTATGTTATGTTCGATTAGTGTTGTTTCAGGTAAGATGTCATCTTCTAGTTGAAATATTGAATTATATTCCCTACAGATTTTTAGAAGTGATTCTCGTTCTTCTGTTGATAAATGTTCAAGTCGTAACCGTTTTTCAAGTTGTTGGTTTCTTTCAAGATTACATGCATCGTTGTTTGATATTCGATTAGTGAGACAATGTTTTTGTGAATTGAAGTTGGAAGTTTGTTGTATCGGTTGTAAGATAACCTGAAGATTTTTTATCTCAGTGATTTCATCCGTTGTATTAAGAATGGTAGTGATTGCTTGGGATTCTGAGTTGACTTTAACTAATGAAGATACAAGATAAACTCCCTTTTTAATGTTATGTTTTGAAATAATTCCTTCTTTTAATTCAGGATTTTTTTCTTGAACCTTAATTACAGTTTCTGTTCTAGGTTGTAAAGTTAAGACATGGTTCGAGGTTTCATGGTTAAGAGGTGTTAAAGGGATTTTATGTCCTGTAATGGTTAAAGTATTGTCTTTAAACTTGATTTCTCCTTTATGAGATCTTAGAAAGTCATTTCCAATTATTCCATCAGGTTCTAGATTAGCATCCTCTCCTAAGACATGGAATGTTTGATTTATTACGGTGTCATTTATGTGTATTTTTAAATTACACGTCCCAAGAGTTCGTATTGACTGTTTGGAAATTCCTACAAGGGTAATAATATTGTCTGTATTTAATGTATCTTGAATTGTTAATTTAGAACTTTTAATTGCTGATATAGAACTTCCTGTATCAATCATTAGTGACATATTTATTATGCAGTTATGTTGTTCAACTGGTAAATTTATTAAAACTGGCTCATCAGAGTTTCCAGAACATGCGTATATATTAGAGAAATATATAGTTTCATTTTTATTTACTTGTTCATGATTAGGGGTTGGTTTAGTGACAATTATTTCATTTTCACTATCTGTTTCAGAGTTTGTATTGCTTTCAGAGTCAGTACTCATGTTAATGCTAGAGTTAGTTAAGTTCATTAAAACACTTTTATCATGTGGAATAGTATTTTCAGTTTCGGGTCTGCCTTTTTCAATAGAAGTAACCCCCACAGTTCGGCAGTCAACTGGGAGAATTACATGTTTTTTGAACTATCTCTCATGTGGTTGTTTCTCTCTTGATTAGGTTTTGGTGTCCCATGGTTGCTACCTTGTTGATGTTGAGTTGGTGATATGGTTTGTTGTTTAAAAGAGTTGTTATACTGTCGTTTTCTACACTCTTCTATGGTATGACCAAAGTGCTTACAGTATCTACATTGTTTCACGTTTTGTTGTTGAAATTGTTGAGATCTATTGTGAAATTTACTGGTTGGAGTACTAGTCATTGAGTGTGAAGTAAATATTTTAGGCTGAGGTTTTTGTGTAAAATTTGTATTCTGGTAATAATTAGGTCTGAAATTGTAGTTTTTTTCTATGGGGTTTAGGAAATCTGTTAAAATTAGAGTGTGCTTGAGGTATATTTGAATAGGAATGTCTGTCCATTTCACGTCTAGCTAGTTGTTCTTGACTACGTAGCAAGTTGACGTTAGCACTACGTGCAGTTACTGGAAGACTAGGATCGAGACTATATTAGTAAGTCTAACTAAGCAATTTTCTAGTCTGTTAGCATAAGATGTAACAGATTCGTTACGTTCTTGTTTGCAAAGGCTCATTTCTAACTGCCACTGGGCATGTGATCTTTTTTATGAGTAATTGTCGACTAAGTAGAATCTAAGATCTTCCCAAGACTCAAATTCTCTCTGCTGTTAGTCCTAGCGTTCCCTACTAGTTTACTTTTTATAAAGGTTAATAATGTTTGTTTATTAATAGGGCTAACTAGAGACATGGCTAGATCACAATTATCTATGTAATCATAAAAGTTTAATTTGTTGCCATCAAACTTAGGAATCATGTTTACTAGCAATTCTATTTTTATAGAGTCAGATTGTGGTATTTTTTCTACATTTTGATTTTGATAAGTTATTTGAGTCTCATTAGTTTGAGATGGAGAAGCCATTTTTTTTATTATTATTACTATTATAAAATTTTTTATAATTAATTGAAAGTTTTAAGGTTTGTGTGTTTTGACTTAAATATATATATACTACAGGGTGTCTTAAAAGTCCCCCCCCCCTATTAACTTTCTTATGAATACAGATAAAATGATTTACTTCTGGGAATGTTTATATGACCAACTAAGGAGTTTTTTTTATGTATGCAAATTTTTTAAACCCCCTCTCAAAAGGGGGTAGTTTGGGGGTAAGTCAAAATTTTTAAATAGAAACCCGTATCAAATGACACGTCATTTTAAAGGTAATATTAAAAGAAAAAGAATGGCGGAAACTAGAGGTCTCTAACATTAGTCTATCAAATTTGGTGGCAGTTTAAAGTTGGAATTATTTCATAAAACCCCCTAAGTAATTTTAGAACGGGAAAAATGGTCAAAATGCTGAACTCTCACCTCAATTTCACTCAGATGAGATGCTCGAAATGGCTGCCATGAACTTCTTGACAGTAAAAAAGCCTGGATTGAAAACCACGTCTCACATTTTGTAAGATTTCAAGCCTTATAAGATGGCAGGCCTCTTCGATTCTTGTCCTTAATTCATCGAGGTTTGCGGGCTTTGTGTCGTAAACTTTACTTTTGAGGAAACCCTAAAAGAAAAAATCCAGAGGTGAAAGGTCAGGTGAACCGGCCACTCTACCAAAGTGCCACGTCGACCTATCCATCTATCGGGAAACGTTTGGTCTAGGAATGTCCGGACAAGCATAATGTAATGTGGAGGAGCACCATCTTGCTGAAATACAGGCTCATAAGTACCTTGTACTACCTCATTTATTGCTGGGACAATGTCGTTCCGTAACATGTCCAAGTATTTAACGCCAGTTAAATTAGCATCAATAAAGAATGGCCCAATAACAGAGTTTCCCAAAATTCCAGCCCATACATTTAATTTTTGTGGCTGTTGCGTATGGGCTTCAACCATCCAGTGGGGGTTACTGTTTGCCCAATAATGTCAGTTGTGCCGATTGACTGTCCCATGCAAAGAGAATGATGCTTCATCACTAAAACATATCTGTGATAATAAATTATTATTCTCTTCAATCTTCTGCAACATTTGCTCACAAAAGTGAAGTCTTCGGTCAGGGTCGTCTTCATTTAATTCTTGATTTAACTGTACTTTGTACGGGTGGAACTTGTGACGCTTTAACACTTTGTGAACAGTATCTTTTGAAATTCCAACATCAAGGGCAGTGGACCCACATGAATCTCTGCAGATTCATGTGGGTTTGCAGCATAATTTGCTAAAACTTGAATTTGGATCTCTTCTGTCGCAATGGCAGGGCGCCCTGATCGTGGTGCATCTTTGACACTAAAGTTTGTTGAGAATTTGTTTACTAAACGTCTAATGTATGCCCTGTCTACTGGTCTATCCGGATAGGCAGCATTAAATAAACGAACTGCTTCATGAACATTTCTCCTAGCTTCCCCATAGAACAATATCATCTCTACTTTATCTTCATTTGACCGAGCCATTTTTATTAAATACAAATAAAAAGAAATTTAACACAGTAACTGAACTGAAAGTGTTACACATACTAACTAGTAACCTAATAAGAGATAAGGAAGGAGCCACTGGTATTCGCAGGTAGCCCTACTGGACTTTGGTCAGACAAACCAAAACCAAATAAATGCTATGTTATTTGTGGTTTTTGGTGTTTGTTTATTCTTGTAATAACTTGTTTTACGATTAGGTGTCATCAGTTTTCAAAACTAACTGGTGGGTGAATGTTTTGTCTGCCTTACAACAATTTTAAATGTAACATAAGCTGCGGGGGTTTTATGAAATAATTCCAATTTTAAACTGCCACCAAATTTGATAGACTAATGTTAGAGACCTCTAATTTCCGCCATTCTTCTTCTTTTAATATTACCTTTAAAATGATGTGTCATTTGATAGGGGTTTCTATTTAAAAATTTTGACTTAGGCCTACCCCCAAACTACCCCCTTTTGAGAGGGGGTGTAAAAAATTTGCATACATAAAAAAACTCCTTAGTTGTTCATATAAACATTCCCAGAAGTAAATCACTTTATCTGTATTCATAAGAAAGTTAAGAGGAGGGGGGGGACTTTTAAGACACCCTGTATATATATAACTCACAGTTCACATGGCACAATTTCAAAAAGCACTGTCCACACAATGAAGATCATGACTACTGAAACCATTTTTTTAGGAACACATGAAGTCGGGTAGTAATATTTATCCCTCTGGATTGGTAGTAGAAGCTGGATCTTGATCTTCTCCCTCAAGAATGAAATGATGTTGAAGTTCATGAAGTCGATTGCACAAGTCCAAATACTAGCACCAGTCAATTGTCAGTATCCCAACGCTGCCACCAATAATATGTTACGGGCCGGTACTTGGGTTGCACTAATTATGAAATAAAACTCTTGAAGTAGAATGTAAGTTCATGTATTGTTCAAAATAATAACACACACAGTTCGAATAATTATAGTCGAGTGATTCCTAATATAGTTATTAATAGAAATAGTAACTTTAGAATTAATAGTTGTATAAATGGAAATAGTAATTAAGACTTGGAACAGAAATAGAAATAGAATAAGATGTGAGATTACGAGAGCGCGATTTAAGCTACTCGGGGGAGTTCATGATAGACTACTCTTGCTTGAAGAACGAAAAGCTTATTAGGAATCACCCGTTACAGTGGAAAAATCAACAAAATCATAGTACAAGTAAATAGTACATGGTACAGTTTGCTGGACGGCACAGCGGCACGTATTCTTATTTGTTAGGAATAAACAGTTCTTGATAAGTGCTTCCGCTGGCGTTGCTTAACTAGTTTATTCTACGTCTTACAATTCATGTTTATTGTTAAAATATAATGATATAAGAAATAATTGATATATAAATATCAATAAACCATTTACACTACTCTATCCACTCGCAATATTCCAGTGATGTATGTTTTCTGTTTTATCAGTTATTTTGTCAATTCAATGCTGTTGTAAAAATTGTCTGCATATATAGAATGACCTTTGTTGAGCCATTCATTCATTAGATAAAAGACTACTTTTTTCGAGTGACCTTCACCAAAAAGAAGCACCAGCGTAAACGGCAAACTTCATGACAAGACCATTAGGCTCGGTCAGAACGTACAGCTTGATGCCATATTTATGTCTTTTGTTTTTTATATATTGCTTGAAGACCAACCGCCCCCTCCACAAAACCATGACTCGTCTAAAGACAATTCTTTGCCTGGAGTGTGAATGCATAGCATTCTATTGTTAAAATAATCGATAGCTGGTGTGATTTTTTGCAAACGATCTTCCTGGTTATCAGATGCTAGATGCAAACATCTGAGTATGAGAAAAAACCTGTCTCTAGATATGTATTAAACATGTTTTAAACAATTCATCTTTCATCCAATACTGTTGGAGTTGAGGCATCTTCACAATGCCAGTATGAAATAAAAGGCCTAGAAAAGTTTTGAGTTCGGTTAATGTTACGTCTTTCCAAAGATTTATGCGGGATTTAAGCTTTAAATTTCCATTCAAAAATAAACATCAACTGCATAAACATTTGTCTCCCGTACAATGGAACTCAAAAAAAAACAATCGTCAATTACAAGTTGAAAGTAATCTATGGGTTTGTTGCCCGGTAGCGGGACTTTCAGTCCTGTAGGCTGGTTGAACAAAAAGGTTTTCATTTGAGGTAAGCTATTCCATTGTAACACAACTCGAGGAGTTTTTTGCCTCCGTCTTTGTGCTTGTGGTTGGCTTGTGTGGCTGCCGGTGTGGGTGAGGGAGGTGTGGCAGGAGCCATACTTTGTAGGCGGAGTTTGCCACTTGGACCAGGCGTGTCATTATCACTTGGAAAAGTCCAAACATTATGTGGTGTACTCACCGCAATGACCAAACAAATTTCAAGGTCATTACTGCTGAATTCATCGTCGCTAGATTCACTACCACTAGGTCTGTAACTGTCATTACTTCTATATTCATCAGATTCTGAATTAAAATCTCATATCTGTTGATTTCACTGAGAGTTAGTTTATCAGGATTACGGAAATCTCTAGGATTGTTGTCACTCATTTTATAATAATAATTTAATAATTAGTTTATTTCCATTCATTAATTTTACACGAACAATATTTACATATGCTTGGAAATTTAAATGGCCATCACTATCCAGTTAAGATAGCCATTACTAATTAGTATTACATTGTATGTCCAAATAATTGAGTCTTCCTTAATAGAACATATATCTTGTGACTTGAGCCGGCACTGCAGCGTGCTTATAAATAATCTTAAAAACAATCTCTGAACTCCATATAACTAATTATATACCACTAACTAAAAATTAATTACAAACAAAATAATTCAAATAAATACAAACAAAGATCTTGATACTTATGAGAAATATATACATATATACATGATACAATAATACAATATAATGCAATACATTCCATAATAAAATAATAATCTATGAAAGAATAGCGGTCAGGGCTGTTGCATCATCCATTGCTAAAAGCCAATGTTTCAGTTTGTTTGAAAACTTATAAAAATGTCTTGCTTCTTTGAGTTCCCTGGGTAGCATATTAAAGCATTTAGGTCCCAGAAAAACGAAAGACCTTGAAAATAAAGACTTGTTAATCTTTGGCCTCACATACAATTGATTTGATGTGCTTCGTGTCCTGTAAAATAAGTCTTCAGTCCCTGTATTACCGCTAATTTTAAAAAAATGTAAGGAGAACTTTAAAAATAAAAAGATTCTTAATGGGTAAAATTTTTAATTGTTTGAATAATTGCTCGGTGTGTTCCCTTTGGTGCTTAAATAGGATGATACGAATAAAATATTTCTGTGTAATTTCAAGCTTATTTATTAAAAATTTGTGGCTTCCTACCCAAAATTCAATTCCATAATACAATCTTGAGCTAGCCCTTTTAGTGCTATGCCGCCTGGCCAATGGATATACCCAAAAGTGCTAAGCTGTTTTGGATGAAAATGTTGAGTTTTGGTTAAACGCTCATAGATTCGTTATTTGTGGTCATATCTTTATAATTTTTGTTTTGTATTGCACAGAAATAAACAGATAACAACTGTATGGCAAAATGATAAAATAAAATCTTTTTTTTATTTATAAAAAAAAATATTAAAAAAATAATTTTTTAAATTTTTTTATTTTTGTACTTTTGAATAAAATAAGAGTGCCTAAATATTTTTTTGTTTTTTTCTTACCTATTTCACTGTAAAGAGCATCTAATGAAGAACAAATTTCATTATTTTCAGTTCATTTTTATAAAAAAATAAGGAGTTTAGAGGAAATATAAAAAATATTGTCCTCGCAAAAATTAGTTGAAAACTTCACATTTGAAACATCTGTTTCAAACAAACATACAATAACTATTCAATCATATATATGGCGCTGCAATGTTTTATTTACATAAAATCAT
Organism: Stictocephala bisonia; assembly: GCA_035578905.1. Lineage (NCBI taxonomy): Eukaryota > Metazoa > Arthropoda > Insecta > Hemiptera > Membracidae > Stictocephala > Stictocephala bisonia. The sequence goes on along the minus strand of JAQJVL010000692.1, from coordinate 390,776 downwards.
TATTATAATAACAAATTATCATATTCAATGAGGTATTTTGGACTTACCTTGTTATAGTTTCCATCGTGACCAAGATAAAAATTACATTTTGTAAAATCAGTTCAATCACTGGAGGAAAAGTCATTTATATATTGCAACAACATTTTTTTTAAAACTATTTACATATTTACAGTTTCACACACTTATTGCAGTTAGTCTCCACATCTGTGACCCTGCATACATTCAGCGTGCAGCCCTTTTTCACATCTTACACAGACATACACAGAACGGCGTTTATTTGTTTCGTTGCTGCACACTTTACAAAGCCTCTGCATTTTCCCTGCTAATTTTTTTAGGCCAAATAAAGGTGCATTCCTGTTATTAGAAGTAGGCCTATTTGGATTCAACCTGCTTTTGTACAACATCCATTCATTTCCAAGGTCATGGACAATAGATTCAGTATATTTCAATCTAGACATGGGAGATCCTTGTGCAATATTTTCTTTATATAAAATATATGAGTTCAGAATCATTCTACCCATAATACTAAATACAACCTTCTTCCACATTTTGAGAGTTCGGCGTTCGTCTAAATACGTATATGCCATCATATCTGATACATCAATGCCTCCCATGTACTTGTTGTATTTTAAGATTACATCAGGCTTTTGAATGGTAGCTTCTTCATTCTGGTATCTAACTCTCCTCTGAACTTCAATTGTTGTTGCTTGGGAAGCTGTTGATATGAGAAGAACTTGTTTTTTTTTTTGAGATTTTTTATCTCGATGACCACATAAGAGCATAAATCCCTTTTTAAAAAATTTTGTAACACCCACAGCAAATTTAGATTTCAGGCCATCAGGGATCCCTTTTCTGTTTATTCTTATTGTTGATATATAATATGTACCAAGACTGTACAACTTCTCAGCTAATGGTATGGAAGAAAAAAAAGTTATCCGTGAAGATATGAAAGCCTTTGTGGAAATAATTACCAATTTTCATCAGTTTTGTAACTACACAATGGCCTAAGCCAAACTCCTTTTGTTCTTGTTTTTCTTGATTACTCACACGAGCCCCTTTGTACACATAAAAAGCTAGTACATAGTTAACAACTGAGTCACACAACATCCAAAGTTTTACGCCCCAGCGATGATGTTGCTTTTTTGGCAAATACTGCTGCAAGGATGTATGAGCTTTGGTACCAATGAGAGACTCGTCAATGGAAAGTTGCTCATGGGGGGTATAATAATGTTGAAACAGAATGTTTGCGTGATCAACCAAGGGCTGGAACTTTGCACAAGGATCATTTGGGGTCAATACTTCATTATTCACAATGTGAAAGAATCGCAAAATTAGCTGAAATCTATCTCGTGTCAACATTTGACTGAACCATGGAGTGGACATAGAAGGCAGGGTGGACCAATAAGAAAATATTGTTGGTTTTCTTACTAAGCCCATATTGATAATACAGGCTATAAAAGCCTTCATTTCTTGAATTGTTACAGGTAGCCATTTTTTCACTCGGGAATTGTCTCTGAATTCAGTGCTTTCCAAACATTGATTAGCATACCTGTTAGTTTCTCTTACAAAACTAAGTAACAGGGTACTTGTAAAAAACAAATAAAAATATTTTATTTGAGGAGAATCAGCAGGGGGCATATGCTTGGGTCCTGATAGTTCTTGGAACCTAACTGGGGCAAAGGGAAAATTATCATCTGGACCAACTTCATACCAATTATCATCATTGTTGTCTGATTGGAGAGAATTGTTTAAAATATTTTGATCAGGCATATGAGGGCTATTATCAACATTGGGAGGAATATTATCTACATGAGGAGGGCTATTATCTACATTGGGAGGGCTATTCACATAATGATCTTGTGGTTGAAGAGTGGAATGGACAACAGAGTCACTTGTAGTAGGCCTAACACTTGTATTGTTTCTTGAAACTTGCTCAGTTGGCTTGTCCAATGAAATGAAACCTCTATAATGTACAGGCAAAGACTTTCTATTTTTCCCGATTTTCCGTTTCTTGGGGGTTGAGGATACAATTTCACCATCACTTGAAAAGTTTGAATCAGATGACTGTAATGGGTCGTAGTCTTTATCTTCGTCCGTGTCATCAACCTCACTTGATGAAAATTCGTACCGCTCTTCTTCATCAGATGTTGGAATTATTTCATTTTCTAAGTCATTATTTTCATAATACGAGAATGGTTCACTCATAAATGAAGCATCAGTAATATTTGCACTGCTTTCATTGTTTAGCTCTTCGTCAATAACATTGCGTAGCAAGGAATCGTTCTCGGCAAAGTTTTTATTTTCCATGCTAAAAACAATTAATTTTCTATAATTACACGATAAAGTTCAAAATAAACGTTTTTTATTGCTAATAAAACAAACTATTTATATGTATAATGGAATTCTGTTGAATAAAACATTATACACGTAAACAACAAAACGCACTTGCACACTTTACAAAACAAACAAACGAACATAACCTCGATTTTCTTTCGCGGGAAATAAATATAAAAAGTCGATTGTCGGCAACGGAATGGCCATATATCGCTTCTCTGATACCTTTGGAATAAAATGACATTGATAGTGGCCAGTAAAATAAAATAGCCTGTCATATATAAATAAAATACGTAGCATCTACTATATGGACGCTAGCACTTTTAGACATAAATACAACGTCTACTATGTAGACGCTGTAGCACTAAAGGGGTTAATAAGTGCAAAATATAATGTTCTTAAAAAATTTAAATCACAAATGTTCCTTAAAAAGTAAAATATTTGCAATGATTTTCTTATTTCAGCATTTAATTTTGTTATGTGGCTTTTCCAATTAACTCTGGAGTCTAGATAAATACCCAAGTATTTGATTTCATTTACCTGTTCAATGATTTCACAAAGGCATTCATTATTTATCCCAATGCAATTGTTATGGAATTTTAAGGGCGTATCAAAATTGAATCCCATGTAGTCAAAATTTATGATTTTTGTTTTTGAAACATTTATAATCATTGAGTTTTTTTACACCAATCTGCTAGCAACAACAAGTCATCCGTTATTTTTGTTTTGATTTGATGCCAATTATCTGACGAATACAAGAACGCAACGTCATCTGCAAAAGCAACAACTTCCCCTTGAAAGGGTTGTAACAAGAGGTCGTTAATAAACAAAGAGAAAAGATCTGCAGATAAGACAGATCTTTGAGGAATTCCAAGGCTTATAATTTTTCATCACTAAAAACGTTTTTAATTTTTACTTGCTGTCTACGGTCAAGCAAAAAAGATTCAATCCCCAATCCAAACTCAAACCTCTGATACCAGATGCCTCAAGCTTTTTTAGTAAAAGGTTGTGCTTCACCAAATCAAATACTTTTCTAAAATCTATGGAAAGGCCTGACACTTTTATTACAATTTAAGCTTGTATATATATATATATACTATGCATTAAGTACCTAATAGCGTCCTCGGTACTTTTACCCTTTCTAAAACCGAACTGTGAGTAAGATAATATTTTATTAGAATCAAAAAATCTAACCAATCTTGATCTAAATATTTTTTCAAATAATTTGGAGAAAATCGAGAGCAATGTCACAGGTCTATTGGTCAAGGGATTCAGGATTCCCTTTTTTGAAAATAGGTACAACAACTGATTTTTTTAACAAGGTAGGGAACTTACCAGTGGCAAAACTCATATTGATGAGGATGGCGAGAGGTCTGGATATTAAATAAATAACTTTCCTTTATTACAGTTACATTAAAATTATCAAAACCAGATGACTTTTTATTTTGGAGCTGTTTTATAACATTTTCAACTTCTAGCCAAAGGATTCAAAAAGATTGAATTTACTTGACGTCTTATGCTAATGAAAGGTTCATTTGTTGCACCAGTATTACTAAAAGCATTTATCAACAATAATTTAGGCCAAATCACAAACGAACAGCACATTATGTTAGTAAAACTACTTATCGTCACTTTCATTAGCCACTTAAACTACACAACTATGCGTGGGACAGTACATTTGACAGGAAATGCGTGCGCGCGCAATGCCGCAGCTACGCGTCATCCGCACACGGTCAGGCCACTAGATGACTCACGCGTAGTGTTGGCCTTAAGCCCCTTTCACACGAGGCGATTTTCGTTCGTGCGAATTCCGTGCGAATGAGCAGCCGCGTTCGCGCGTTTATTAACCGATCTTTTCACACTACGCGACTTCAAGGCGGTTCCCACTCGCGCGGATCTAAAGCGCAGTCTACAGTAGTCTGTCTCTGTGCTACCCCGTGGACATGAACGACTCAGAAGAATCTACTAGTCTTGTGTTTAATTAGAAGAAGGAGGCGGAAACGTAATAGGAAGTTTTGGGTTCATCCAATAATTGAAAAACTGTTTGAGTTAGGAGCGTTCCATACATTGTTTCAGGAACTTCGGGAAGATGATTCAAAATCTTTCAACTATTTTAGAATGTCGATTGCCTCGTTCGATGAACTTCACGATTCATTGAAGAATGCTCTAACCCGTGAAAATACCAAGATGAGAAATGCTATTCAACCTATGGAAATGCTAGCTGTTGCAGTTCGGTAAGTTAGCACCAATCATCTTTAAGCGTCCTATATCACCTAGCCTATATTATTGTCACAGTTTTTTGCACAACTCAGGACCTAACTCAGCTAAACTGTATTGATACGAAATTTGAACAAATGCTAGCACAATACTAATGCAAACCTAACGCAGGCATTTGGCATTTTAAATTATTACATTGATTTAGAGAAATTAGTAAACAAATTGAGCTTTGTACACTATGATTTTTTTAAACTAAAAATTCTAAAATGAATTATTTGTAACATCGAGAAACCAATGTGAAAGTAAACTGGAGTTTCTATAAAATCTCAAGTCAAAAGTTGAGTTCAATAAGTTTATTAGTTTCTTAGAAAAGTAATATTCATGAATAAACTGTTGTAGAATAATCCAGCATAGCATATCTATAAACAACTCATGAAATTGTTTCAGTTTATTTCAGGTTGAAAAATAATTTGATACTTTACTACTAACACTACTTTATTACTGCTTACAAATTATAAAAATTAAAACTCAATTATTTAGTGTACGAGTGTGGACACGAGAAATGGGAAATATAACAATAGAACAATATAATTAAATTGACACACACCCTTAAATAAAATTTAAAAATAATTTACAGCATTAAATCATCAATAATTGTATCTGAAGATCCTCCAGTAAAGTGGCTGTCCGCTGGTGAAGTCGCATTAGACACAGACACAGGTATGTTATTGCGTTCAACTGGCTGCAGTGGCTGCAAACGGCTGGAATTCCAATCATTTTGGCCACTCTCTTGGTTTCCTTGCAAGAACCTTGGTGTAGATACATGAGTTTGGGGAGGTTGATGAAATGTTGATAATATTGCTGTGGATGGGCATATGAAGTATATGAAGGCTGTGATTGGTTAGGCACGTAAGAATTAGGCACCTGGTTTGAATGTGACATACGTTGAGACTTGATATTTTTAAGAACTTGAAGAACTCCCATTTGAAACTCGAGAAATTGCTCTTCATTAAGATTTTTAAATGTTGGCATGATTCCATGAAAAAAACATTTGTGGACTTTCTTCACTCTTACCCTTCTCAATTGCATCTAACATTTTTAATTCGAATCCATCTAATTTATTCTTTTTCCTCTTAGGCTGTGACGAAAGGGCAACAGCCCTCTTAGTATTGGACGAGTTTGATGGCAGGTCATGGGTATTGGTATCACCCTGCTTTTCATTACATAAAGAGACATTGATTTCTGTTGACTGCTGGTCGGTCTCGCTGTTTTCTGCATAGCTTACGTCTGCTGAACGTTCTGCTGATTCATCTCCCTGATCCAAACTGTCTTCTGTAGGACGACGCTCAATGGTTTTCTTCAAAAACAACATTTGATCATGAAATACATACTTCTTTATCTTGGTAGCACCAGCACCGGATTTTTTTTGCCTCAGAGTCTTTCCGGCAAGACTTCATCCATGCATCTCTAATATTTTTCCATTTCTTCAAAAGACAACTACCTGTAAAAAAACATTCTAATTATAATTTTACAACATATGGCAAAATTTATAATTGTTGTCTTCTTTTTAGGTTTCTGGCAAGTGGATGTACATTTACAGATTTGCATTATGTTTTCCGCTTGGAAATATCAACAATAAGCAAGATAGTAAGGGATATGTGAGGCTATTTGGACTGTTCTTCGCAAGGATTGTATTCCACATCTGTCATCAACTAAGCTCGAAGAAATAGCAGAAGGATTTGAGGAAAAAGCAAACATTCCTCATTGTATTGGAGCTGTAAATGGAAAGCATATTAGAGTAGTAAAACCAGAACACAGTGGTTCTATGTTTTTCAATTATAAAGGCTACTTTTCTATAGTTATACTAGCGGTGAGCGATGCCAATTATCGTTTCACTTATGTTGACGTAGGTTCTTATGGATCGGAGAGTGACCCATCGATTTTTAACCAGTGCTCGTTATGGACCAGTATTCAATCAGGAGGAATTGAGCTACCAAACGCTAAGCCATTAGTTGGCACGACCTCCCCAAAAATCCCTTACTTCTTTTTAGGAGATGAAGCTTTTCCACTGAGCACAAAATTACTTAGACCGTTTGGAGGCCATAGCCTCAGTGTAATCAAAAAAGTATTCAACTACAGACTGAGCAGAGCTAGAAGGTACGTTGAGTGCAGCTTTGGAATCCTTAGTAATAAGTGGTGTGTGTTCATCGCCCCCTCAACGTTGTAACAGGTCCACCAAATTGACGATTAAATTAATTAAATTAAAAAAATGATAAATCATTTTAATGAAGAAATAGATACATTTAATTTAAACAAATACCGAACATTCAAATAATATTCGGAAGTCATTGTAAATTAATAGCCAACGAATATAGAGAAGTGGGCGGGCATATTTATTCCATTGCAGTCATCCGAGACGTAAACAAAATTCCTAAGCCTTGTTGTCGAGACAGATAAGACAGAACTGTTCAGTCTGGTGTCGCATGGGACGATTCAATCTAACAATCCAAAGGGGTGTCAGTATGACAATGTAATGGTCGAGTCCAATGTAGATGGGAGACGTTATTAGTTGAAAAAAGGACCGCAAGGGGGAAGCACAAATCAGGGAAAAAAGCGCATGGCAAAGCCGGAAGTTAGCTCTGAACCCAAAACCCTAGCTTGTAACGGACTGGCAATCCACGTATCTCCAACGACTCTTTCACTCTAAGTCAAGTCTTCAAAGCAGACTCATGGAGGAAGATCATCTCCGTTGTTACCGCGGGTGTCCGCTTGATTTTAAAACCGAATAATATAAAGAAAATATATTTATCAAACAGTAAATCAAAATTCTTTTTTCCGATTTAACTATAATGGTCTAAATAAACATACGATGACCGGTTTGGAACAGTGATTACAGTTTAAATTAACTCAAGACCACGTGGAGTTTCAGCATCACAAGAAGAAAAATTTAAAGATAAGTTCTAGTTATTAATTAAATATCGTATGTTTCTAGTAATCAGTAAAAAGTAATTATATTCATTTTTGTAGTATTGAAATTCATACTAAGAAAGTAAAAAAATGTAATAAATTAGCTTTTTCAAACGATAGTCTTTATTCATTGTAATTTACAGCCTCACCGATTTACCCATAAAAAACGACCCTGAGATAATATAAATAATTTTAATTTGCATAATATTTTATCAAATTAACAAAAAACTTAATCAGATAATGTAACTCGAGAAGAAGAGAAGTTACAGTTTGGCACCCAACGTGGGGCTGTAAAGTGTTTTCAAAAAATGTTAAATATATTTAAAGATAATTTTGTTTGAAACTTGAATTTTATTTTATGGAATCATTTTATTGAATTTTTAAATTGAAAATTTTTGTATGTTTGAACTTGTTGAATTCCAGTAAGCTAATCATGTCTAAAATAAATAATGATCAAATCACTGAGAATGACTCAGATGACTCAGACATTTCATTAACCCTTGTGAGGGCGCGCGCCTTTTTGTACCATAACGGAGCGCGCGGTGTACAAATGACCGCATGCTGTTTGTTCCGTACATTTTGCATTTTGATGAAGTAATCTATGTATAATTTTAATTTTTAAACCTAGCTATTTAGTTATTATAAAATGGGGATAAATAAAACATGTCTAAATGAGTTTTAAAATATAATATTTATGTATAAATAAAACAGTTAAGTTAGTACAAATAATAGATAATAATGTTTATATGAATAAAGTATAGGCTATTTATGAACTTAAGTATATTTAGTAATTTTAAATAAGGGGGATAGCTGTAGAAAAATATCACTCACAGTCAATCTGAATCTGATCCATCATCCTGATCTTCGTTGGCACACTGGACACAGGAAACAGTTGTATGCTCTCGGCACATGAACAGCTTGCATTGAGGACATCGTGTGCGGCTCTTTCTGTTTTTCTCTCTTCCACAGAGGTAGCATCGGCCTGAAGTTGGAAGGTCATCTTCATTGCCATCGTTTGCTTGTGCTGTTCTCGGCAAACCACAAAGCCCCTTTAATTTTGTTCGAAGATTCCTTGGAATGGATGGGATGGAAGCCCTCCTGGTCATATGGGGTAAACAAAGCTCCTTTCCTAGCAAACATATGAAGGTTTTTCTGTCACTACATTGCTCAGCAATGTTAGATCGAAGTATCACGTAGCTGTTTATACTACTGATATTCATCAAAGAGAAGAAGACTGTTAGTGTCCACCTATTACTTTTTCTCGAGACAGAGTAGGACGACTTCATCTGGTCAACCATGTCTACTCCTCCTTTGAATTTGTTGTAACATGTCAACATTATCGGTTTACACTTTTCTCCAGACTCTTCGTCAATATTATCAGTGTGATGGTACGTAGACACTAATAAAACCAATTTGTTTTTTCTTGGCATGTATGATAACAAAGTAGTATCATCTTGATAAGCAAACAAGCTAGAACATTGCTGTCTGCCTCTATTTTCAATGAAAATTCAGGGTACTTGTGGCTTGTTTTTTTTTTCAAAGTACTTACAACTGTCAAGCGGTTGTTATGAAGCAGTTCTTGAGCTAATGGAATTGACCCATACCAGTTGTCGAGGGTGAGATGACGTCCTGTACCACTTATTGGTCTTATCATACGTAGTGTGACTGCTCTTGATGAATTGTCAACTCTGTATGGGCCTTCTGGCTGTTTCCCAGCATAAATCTCTACATTAGCAGTGTAGTATGTTTTTGCATCACACAATGCAAACATTTTGATGCTGTAACAGGCAGGTTTGTTGGGGATATATTGACGAAATCCGCAACGACCCCTAAATGCCTCCAACATTTCGTCCACAGTGACGAATTCACTTACTGAGTAGTACTCCTGGCAATAACGTACAAATTATTCCAGTAAATCTCGGATCGCTGCGAGTTTGTCTTGGGTCTTTCGTTGATTCCTTGTTCTGATGTCATCAAATCGCATAGCCCGTAGTAAAAACTTGAACCATTTTATGTTCATAGTGCAGTGAAAATATTCAATGCCAAGGCCATCTACAGCCCACAAGTCCTCAAGATTTGTATGAGATGAACGGAGCATTCCAGCTAAGAAGAGTAGGCCAAACACAGCAGGCATTTTTGTGCGGTCGGTATCTTTAACATCACGAGCTCGTACGTAATTCTGTCGGTTCTTATGTATCCATATGCATTTGTGAATGTTACGACTTGATTGACAAACTCATCGCGAAAGAAAAGTTTCCAGGTTTCATAAGGGGTTTTTGTGTTTTTTGCTGGTCCCTTGGGTGAAAGTAAACGTACACCAATTCTTGTATCTCTGATTATGTTGTGGCGGCAAACTCTGCCACGCAAATTTGAAGTTATCATGTGAGAATCCCATTTTGTTGTTTTATCTTTTCCAAAAATGAAAGTTCTATTTTGGGGTTCCTGTGTTACTTCTTCTTGCTCATTTTCATCTTCAATAGACATTTCTGAACCAGTCTCATGGTCACTCTCCTCCACATTTTCGTCCGATTCATCCGTTCCAACTCTTTCAATTGCCTCTTCCTCAAAACATGTATCATTTCCACTTGGGCCTACTCCAGCAAACAATTCCCTTCGTAGTTGATCCCGATTTACTAAAGATATACGTTCCTCCTGTCTTTCTTCCTTTTCAACACTATTCAACATATGTAATAACCTCAAACGTTCTTGTTCATCCAGTTAGAAAAGTATTATTTACAGAAAAATCAAAAGAAGTATGTACAAAGCACTAAAACTATTATAAACATAAAAATATATACACTTAAAATATTTACAAAATACTAAAAACTAGTCCTAAAACTCAAACACACAAGGGCGCACGGAGTACAAAGTTCCGCACAAAAACAGGGCGCGTGGTGTACAAACGACCGCCCGGTTTATTTGGCTGATTCCTCACAACGACTGAGTGAAGGAAACTAGTTTGCAGCTAATCAATATTAGAGTGGGGAGGGGAGGGGAGGATATGCTCTGCGGACAGGCCTCCAGCAGCGCGGGAAGGCTCAGTATTTAAAATAGTAGCTTTTCTGCGGAACTTTGTACACCGTGTGCCCTATTAAGGGTTAAGTATAATTAAAGAAAAAGAAATAGATCAAAATAATAAACATAATATGGATAGGCCAAGTTCAAACATGGAAAATAAATTGTCAAATATAATGGAATTATTGTCAAATATGAATACTAACGTTAACACTAAACTTGATAAGATTAATGTTAGGCTAGATGAAACAAATGTTAAAATTAAAGAAATGAATGATAACATGATAAAAATAAATGATGAAAACAATATGAGATTTAATGAACTCAGAAAAGATTTCAATGATAGCCAATTTCAAAAATGGAAAATACATTATCTAATATAATGAATTTGTTGTCAAAAATAAATACTAACGTTGATACTAAACTTGATAAGATTAATGATAGACTAGATCAGACAAATGTTAAACTTAAGAAAATGAATAACATGATAAAGATAAATGATGAAACCAATATGAGCTTTAATGAACTCAGAAAAGACTTCAATGATAGGACGAGTCAGCTTGAAAATAACTTTGTCAATAAAATAGAAAAAGTAAAAATAGACTTTAATAAAGAAAGTGAAGTAAAGGAAAATAGTATTATGAATGAAGTAAATAATAAAGATAGGGAACAGACTGTCAAAATAAATGATGTTGAGGACAGACTAGGTAAAATAAATAGAACACTGTTAGATAAATAAATACATAGAATTAAATGTAAAACCAACTGAGGTAGTCAATGAATTAGACAATCAAATGAGTAGAGTCAATGATAGAGTAGCAGAGCGAATAGGACATCTACACACAATGATAGATGACAAAATAGAAAAAACTTTAACACTTTGTAACACTGACTTTGAGTGTAAAATAGATGACTTTAAATGTTATGTTAATGAAAAACTAAAAATGATCAGAAACAGACTAGACAAATGGAGTGACTTCTTTGAGTTTGAAATGGATTTTATAAGCAAGTACTGGGGAATAGATAAACAAAGGGAATTTGAGAATGAATTGATGGGGGGTGGAAACTATGATTTAAAGAAATATGACATTGTTAATTATGTAATGAAGTAGTATAATATCTCATGCTTTTCAGACCACTAACATAAAAAAAAAAAATAAATAAAAAAAATAAAAATCATGAATTGTTGATTACATGATTTGTTGAATGGGATTTAGAATTGTATTTATTGTATTTTAATAGATAGATTTAGTCCATTCTAGATATAGTTAATATTGTAAAACTAATACTTATCTGAACAATAACCGACAATTTAGGCGGAACATGTTAAAATTTAGATTTTTTGACTCGCGCTAACCGCACATCGCAAAAAATCGGGGGGTACTGTAACAGGTCCACCAAATTGACAATTAAATTAAATAAATGATAAATTATTTTAATGAAGAAATAGATACATTTAATTAAAACAAATACCGAACATTCAAATAATATTCGGAAGTCATTGTAAATTAATAGCCAACGAATATAGAGAAGTGGGCAGGCATATGTATTCCATTGCAGTCATCCGAGACGTAAACAAAATTCCTAAGCATTGTTGTCGAGACAGATAAGACAGATCTGTTCAGTCTGGTGTCGCATGGGACGATTCAATCTAACAATCCAAAGGGGTGTCAGTATGACAATGTAATGGTCGAGTCCAATGTAGATGGGAGACGTTATTAGTTGAAAAAAGGACCGCAAGGGGGAAGCACAAATCAGGGAAAAAAGCGCATGGCAAAGCCGGAAGTTAGCTCTGAACCCAAAACCCTAGCTTGTAAAGGTAGCAGTACACTATCGCCGAACATTCACCCGAATGTTTCGCCGAATGTTCGGGTCAGATTTCGACCACGAATGTTGACGAATGTGCAACACGAACCCTCCCGAATTAACCAAGTACACCATCGGCTAAGTTCGGCCAAACCATGCCGAACCCAGTACTGCGTAGTTCGCGCCAAAATTTGTGCAACATGGACGCTGAATCGAAGTTGCCGCGGTGTTTCTGTTTTATAGTTATGCTTACCTCAATTATGTATACACATACACCAAGACGAAAATTACGAAGCCATGGAAACGTTGAAGATGGTGGGTTAAGGCAATACACAGAAGAAGAACAAGGTAAACCCAAATATATTTGTTAACTAGCTATAACCCCTTGAGTTTTGCTGCATTGTATTGTGTAGCAGAAAATATACATACGGTATTCAGATGTTTGACCAGATTTCTGAGAGACACATTATCTCTAGACTGAACAAAATGAGTAATGACCGACAAACATTATACTTACTATGAAAAATGTAAACCCAAAGATTGATTTACTTTATCGTTAATAAGCCATTACAATTTTTAAAGCCATGCCAGGATTGGCATAGTTTATGGAACAGCTGTTTTGTATTTATAGTTTACTGATTTAATACCACATGTTTTAATGTAAACTTACACTTTACATTCCCGGAACCTTTCTTAACAGTCAATGCCTTAGACAAAATATTTCTAAATTTTTCCATACTTAATTTACACACAGACTATTACAAGATTGATTTGTTTTTATATTACAACTGTACAAAGGCCTAAATAATACAACCTTGCTTTCAGGCAAACGATGGACAATATGTTTACGGAACTATTGCTTCAGCCCTCTGGAGAGTTTGAAAATTTCACACGGATGTCAAGTAGTGACTTTGATTTGTTGTTGAACAAAGTATCGCCAATGATAACAAAAGCTGACACTACATTCAGAAAAGCCATTCCAGCAAAAGTTCGGTTACTAATAACTTTGAGATTTTTAGCTAGTGGTGATAGTTTTAAAAGTTTGCATTATTTGTTTAAAGTATCAAGAGAAGTTATTTCAAGAATCGTGCCTGATGTATGCAAAGCTTTAATAGAAGTTTTAAGGGAGCAAGTGAAGGTAAGATTTGAAACAACCATTGTCAGTAATTAGGTTTAATATGCCATTGAAATAATAAATGTTATAAATGTTATGTTTAAACTTAATGAAAAATCATAAAACTTTAGTTTATAGCATAAATTGAATAAAGAATAAAGCATATATAGAATAAAGATTGATTAACTATCAGTTAATAGTTCTGTCCTCCACATGATGGAAATGTCATTCGTAAAGCTTGAGATAATAAGTTTGATGATTCATTAACATTATCATTACTCACTGACTGCTGCAAACTAGTGTTATTTGAATATTCACTTGAGAAACACATAGCGGACGAGCTGTTCGACGCATGTGGTGAAGCGTGGTCAATTGATGATGCTCTCGAAGATTGTAGAGAAGTGTAAACATGTTCTCTTGTCATTTTCTGGTCAGGATTGACATTCAATGAATTTCCTGGGTGTTCGATCACTGAAGTTGATCTATGTATTTTTCGAGTACTTTCTAGTAGGAAGCCGTCTAGCTCGTACATGTATCTCTTTCATGTTCAGGGATTTTTCTTAGCTTTTTAGCTAACATTTTCCCGTACAGATCACATTCATCTTCCTCTAGTGGCTTCCTGGACGTTACATCTTTCAGCATTCCAAATGCTTGCTGCATCTGCTTTCCTGCTTCGGCCAGCTCAGGAGGATTTGCACGTCAGCGATTCGTCGAGTGAGAGGACGATCCCGCAGTGGCTGGAACAGTTTTACGATGTATGGGTCGAGCTGGTGTCAATGGTATTGGTTGCAGATCAGGCACCTCCGGTGATTGTGCCACGTTCATAAATGCAGTCTGGTCCTCCAAGGTTTCAGTTAGTTCGTCTTCATTGTCTTGCAGTGGATCTTCCTGAAAAAAATAGGCTTTTAACAGTAACTGCCGTAAACTATGCGTTACATTTAATAAGTTATTTTTATTTCAGATGCCATCGACCGAGGAAGAGTGGTTAGAAGTGGAAAATGGCTTCAAATCAAATTTCCCGCACGCACTGGGTGCAATTGATGGAAAACATGTTACTATGGTTGCTCCAACACATAGTGGTTCAACATACTTCAACTACAAAAAAAATTTAGTATAGTATTGTTGGCATTAGTAAATAGTAAATATGAATTTATGTTTGCTGACGTTGGGGGTCAAGGTAGAATAAGTGACGGTGGAATTTTACAAAACAGTGTGTTATGGGACAATATTACCAAAAACAAATTAAATCTACCTAAACCACGACCGTTGCCAGGGTCACAAATAGCTTTGCCTTATGTGTTTTTAAGTGATGGTGCGTTTGCATTAACCCCTAATATAATGAAACCGTTTCCTGGTGATCATGTGTTTGGTTCTGTGAAACGTACATTCAATTATACTTAATCAAAATCAAGGGTGATAGTTGAAAATACCTTTGGCATTTTAGCGTCAAGGTTTCGGGTTTTCAGACGACCCTTTGCTTTACAGCCAGACAAGGTTGCAATAATAACTTTAACTTGCATTTTACTACATAATTTCTTAATGAAGAGCAATTCGTCGAATCAAGTTACAACTCTCCCGGTACCATCGATACATATGACAACAACGGTGATTTACTGCGAGAGGGAAGTTGGCGGCAAGAAGTAGATGAACATTGTGCAATTAGATCTGTGACTAGAAGAGGACGCAGACCAACAGTTAGTGCTGTTAAAATTCGTAATGAGTTTGCTGAATACTTCTACAATAAATCATAAAGTGTGTTGCATAACAAACAGTTAATTGTCCGCATTTAATAAGAATTGCGATTTAATTTTCACCAATAAAACATGTAATTTATTGTAGTTTGCTCTGTTTTTAGACACTTTGTACAACTTAATAATTTTAAATCTATGCTTAATTTGTATTGCTATGTTTGTTTTCTTATAAGCTAATTAAACTTTATACAGGGTGAGTTTTAAATTCCCCCTCCCTCCAATATTTCCTTAACTTCTCAGGATATTGACTGCCAACTACCACTGATTATTCGCGAATGAAAGGGTAACTCTTTTTATTAATTGTAAAAATATTTTAAAACTTATGTTTTCTTTTGTAATGTACAGTAGGGGAAAAATACAAAATTAAAAAAATTATAAATTTTTATTTTCAACCCTGTGACTGTGTTAGGGGGAGACTCATTTAAAACTCTCCCTGTATGTATAAATTTAAATATTGTATCTATAACTTACCTGGTTTTGTGTATTGATGCTTTTGTGTACTTCATAAACCTGGGCTAGGAAGCCCTCCATGTATTCGTATGCAAACCATACTGGCTTGTATACATCTTCGGCCCCAGCTCCCGATCTAATTGACGCTTTCTTCTTGCGCAAGTGGGTGCGAAATGATGCCATCAATGAGTCTTTCTTTTTCTTCAGCTCTACAACAGTGCGGTGGTTAAACTGTTCATTTTCGCGTATCCAATTCCAAGCGTCAATTAAGAACTTTTTATCTTTATGTCTCTTGTGGGAAGGATCCCACAAAACAGGCTCGCTGTGATATAGTTCCAGAAACAACATCGTTTCCTCATTAGATCACTCCATTTCAATAAATAATTAAATCGCACCACTCACTGCACTGATTATATACACAGAGTGCGTATCGCACCACTCACTGCACTGAATATATACACAGAGTGCGTCCGTGACAACACGAATGACAGCGAGTGTGTACTGGCTCAAGTTGGTGCCTGTCTGCGCTCGGCATTCGCCCTCCTTCGTCTCCATTCGTCTCCTTTGATCCGTGGCGGGAGACCGCCAAAATAGCGAGCGCACCCGAACACGAATGTTGGCGATGCGAACTACCCCGAGTGTTCACGAGCACACCGGGTACACTATCGCGCTCGTCTTAGTTCGCCTACATTCGGCGATAGTGTACTGCTACCTTAACGGACTGGCAATCCACGCGAGTATCTCCAACGACTCTTTCACTCTAAGTCAAGTCTTCAAAGCAGACTCATGGAGGAAGATCATCTCCGTTGTTACCGCGGGTGTCCGCTTGATTTTAAAACCGAATAATATAAAGAAAATATATTTATCAAACAGTAAATCAAAATTCTTTTTTCCGATTTAACTATAATGGTCTAAATAAACATACGATGACCGGTTTGGAACAGTGATTACAGTTTAAATTAACTCAAGACCACGTGGAGTTTCAGCATCACAAGAAGAAAAATTTAAAGATAAGTTCTAGTTATTAATTAAATATCGTATGTTTCTAGTAATCAGTAAAAAGTAATTATATTCATTTTTGTAGTATTGAAATTCATACTAAGAAAGTAAAAAAATGTAATAAATTAGCTTTTTCAAACGATAGTCTTTATTCATTGTAATTTACAGCCTCACCGATTTACCCATAAAAAACGACCCTGAGATAATATAAATAATTTTAATTTGCATAATATTTTATCAAATTAACAAAAAACTTAATCTAATGTAACTCGAGAAGAAGAGAAGTTACAACGTTGGCATTGATTTCGCAATAAGCATAGTGAAAGCTTGTATTGTGCTTCACAACTACGTGAGAGATTTGGACGGATATCATGAAGAGGACACCTTAACAATCGTGTGATTGTCGGACCTACCCCAAAATGCTGAACTTATTCGTGGAGGAATACCATCAAACAAGTTAAGAAATGTTATGGCTGATTATTTCATGTCTGATATTGGTTCATTACCTTGGCAGTGTACCCTATGTATTTGACATTGTACAAAGTTGATCTGATCAATAAATAAATTATTTCTATCATATGTTTTTATTTACTGTTTATCTATTCTATAATTTTAAAAAATTACCTTCATTTTGTGTTTTATGTCTGAAGATGCCAAATTAGTTGGTGAACGGCCTAACGAAATAAAATTATTGTATTATATTGGTTTATTTCATTTATAATTTAATAAAAATAAATAAATGTACATTTTTTGATAAATTACAATGGCCATTTTGAAGTTTATTTTTTAGCCCTAGACTTTATTAAACTTAACTTCAATAAGGACTCATAAAAGCTTGTGTACATATTTTTATAAAAATAAATAATATAATGTTTTACAATATTTTGATACAGTATTAGGAATACAATTATTTATTTGTAATACTGTATTGCGTCACGTGACCTAATATTTTTAGAATAAAATTTTAAAAATATAAAATATTGGTCTGTATTACGTGACCAAATGTTTATATTACGAATATTATGAGGCTATTTATTTAATAGTATACTAATTAATTAAATAATTTAATTATTATAAAACAATAAATAAATTAATTTAATAAAATAAAATAATTATATCACTATATTCATTTGTAGGTACAGTATGTCTAATATTTATAATACAAATAGCCTATGGTCATTAGACATATTACATTTAAACCTTATTTTGAGTTAAGTCTATTTTGAAAAGGTTTCGTATTTTATTGTTTTATTTTATTAAGTTATTTATTGGGATCATGAGCATACAGAGGCATTTTTAAAACAGACAGACTTATTTAAATTTTAATAGCCATGATGGGGCATGTACACAATGAATAAACACATTAGCCTTTTATCTATATATATAAAAGGCAAAGCCCTCACTCACTCACTCATCACTAATTCTCCAACTTCCCATGTAGGTAGAGAGCTGAAATTTTGTACACTGTTTCTTTAGAACTTAAATAGGACAACTAAAGTATTTTCATCTTGATAAAGTACTCCTAAGGGGTAGAAACCACCCTTAAAAGATTTCTCCATAAGGATAACATTGAGTTGATTTTAGTAAATTAATAACAGCTGGTTTGTAAATAAATAAACATGTCTATATTGAATGTTTGACATTATACTCAGTTACTCAAATACTATTGATGCATTTTTAATATTTTACTATGAGTTTAATCTTCAGCTGTTAAATAAAAATAAATGTAATGAACATGGTTGAAATGGGCTAAATAGGTGGCAAAGCAATTAGTGTGAGTGAGATACTGTAACTAAATTTAATATTGTGATTTTACGTTATATAGTTAATCTCCAATTTTTTGCATTGAATAGTTACATGCCGAGGCCGAAGGCCGAGGTGTATCGATTGCAGCGAGCATCGGGGTTGGCATGCGAAGCATGCAGGGGTGTCCCCTAGTAAACTATAAGCTTAATACATTTATAAGATATGTAAATATACTTACAGAATTCCTTCTTCTGACTATCACTTTTATTTTCGAAGTCTTCGTTGAGTATGAGGCAAATCTCTAGCCAACCATCTCTTGTTCGGTTTCTATCTTTATAAACTTCCAAAGTTTTGTCCCATAACACCGGCCTCTGGTGCACAAGGCAAATGAGCAACTCCAGATCTATTTCTTTTACGGCCATTTCAACCAAACTATTCTACTACCTACGAAACGAAAACACTACCTAGGCCCTAGGGTATTAACTCTGAAATAATTTAAAATTATACGAATACAGTTAACAACACCAGGTTTTAGGCCTAGTACCAACAAAATAAAGGTTAGGTTTGTGCTCCACGCGACAGACTTCCGCTCAATGTGAAGACACCAATAGTGAACCAATGCCCAGAACGGTTTCTGGCGGCTTGGCGTTCGCGCGGCACCCGCCAGTTCTCGAGGGCAGGCGAACTGTTGACTGCATCCGCGCGGACAGAACGCGCGGCTGCTAGTGTGTACGCTCCCATATTCTCTCATGCTCAATAGATTTAGGTGGAATCCGCGTGGAATTCGCACGAACGAAAATCGCCTCGTGTGAAAGAGGCCTTAGGGTACGGCCAAAACGCAGACCGGTAGTCAGATTCAGATTAAGTCGGCACCGACAAACTCGGAGTCAGATGGCCGGAACGAGAGCTGATTGGCTGTTTTCCCACTAGCCGACACGATACCGACAGGACACCGACCCGACACCAACCCGATATGATGCCGACCCGATAAAATCGGATTTGCTTTCACATCAGAGGACAGTCGGTGGCAGGAAGGCGACGCAGCTGCAGTGTGTTTTGTAAGATGGCTGATTATAACAGACGATTGTATTTGTTATATTTGTTGTATTTGAGATCTAAGAGACGGAAATGTAGGAGGAATTATTGGGTTCACCTGATCATTAAAGTTCGGTATGTAGAAGGCGCGTTCTACACTTTATTTGACAAATTAGTTACCGATGAAAAAAATGTTTTTTAATTTTTTTAGAATGAGTAAAGTTACATTTGATTATATAGCAGTGAACTTGCGTGACAATATCAAGAAAGAAGACACCAAATTTCGAATGGCAATACCACCTGAAGAAATGTTGTCAGTTACAATAAGGTAAGTGGATTAATAATAGTTCAACATCTGATTTTATGAAATACTTAATTTATTCTCTTGGATTCCAAAAATCACAACAACAGTTAGAAATGTATTTGTATCGTTTATTGTATTGCTAAAAATAGTGTTAAATTACATTTATATGAGAATGTTCATATTTAAGAATATCAGCTTAGACCTAATCAAGGCCAAACAAAATTGACCATTTCATCATTTGGCTTGAAGCTGGAAGTACCAGATGAGGTAGAATCATGGGTGCTTGGATAGTTGAAAGTGGAAAGTGCAGATGAGCTTGGATGTGATCGTTTGTCTTTTATAGATCTAATAATTTTCAGAAATTCCATATGTAGATCAAGTAATTCAGATTCGTTAAAGTCACGTATATATGGCTTGAACGAAAGCAACATTAACTCGTGTTCAGTAGGTACATGTACAGGCTGAGGCCGTTTGATTTCATTCAAAATTTCCTGTTCTAAGAAGTCAGGTTCCCGTCTTTTACACTTTTGCCCAGGAGGTTTGGTCACTTTCTTCTGTTGGTTATCTGATACATTAGCACATATTACTTGTGAATCAGTTGGAAGAACCGAATTAACATTTAACTCTGTATGTGAAGGATATGGAGATTGAATTTGTGCATCAGTCATATCATCACTTACATCTTCTAGTTGCAGATCCTGAGTAAAGTTGCTTATGGTGTTATCTTTTTGGGCAGACTTCAGTAGAAACTGTAAGTGTTCAGCGTACATATAACTCTTTTTTGCCGCTTGTCCACTTTTTGTTTTTTGAGATCGTATGAAAGCATCCCTTATGTTTTCCCATTTCTTCAATATAGCATCGCCTGAAACAAGAATCATTTCGTAACGTTCTGACTGTATAAACCGTCACTTACTACCCTTCTTTACAGGTAGAAAGCAACAAAAAATATATTCATGGCAGCAACCTATGTGTGTTCAAATGTATCTTTGTGCGTGTGTTTGTGTTTTGCATACCTGTATTATAGTCATATTTATTGTTACAGGTATCTGGCATCAGGAAACAAATTGACAGATTTGCACTACTCATTCCGAATTGGCATTTCTACATTAAGCAATATCATTCAAATTGTATGCAGTAAAATATGGGATGTATTTCGTGCTGAACATCTCAAAGAAATGAAACACCAAGACTGAGAAGAAGTTGCAGATGAGTTTAAAAGAAAGGCAAATTTTCCAATGTGCTTAGGTGCGATAGATGGCAAGCACATTCGGATACAAAATTTTCCTCATGCTGGATCAATGCATTTCAACTACAAAAAGTTTTATTCTATAGTCCTGCTAGCAATTGTAGATGCCAATTACAAATTTTTGTATGTTGATATCGGTGCCTATGGTAAGGATTGTGATTCTTCCATTCTTCAGTGTACAGAATTTTGGAGAAGGTTGACTCTTGGAGAACTAGACACTCCTGAGCCAAAGGGTCTTCCCCCAATAGGTATAAAGGTACCATATGTTTTTATTGGTGACAGTGCGTTTGCTATCCACGAACACATCTTGAAGGAGTTTTCTAGTAACAATATGAGTGTTAAGCAACGTGTTTTCAATTACAGACTACACCGAGGGCGCAGGTATGTTGAGTGTGCATTTGGCATCCTCAGCAATAAATGGAGGATCTTCCATAGACCTTTAAATGTTTCTAAACAATTTTCTAAAAATATTGTCAAAGCTTATGTGGTTTTACACAATATAGTTCGACTTAGAGACGTGGGAGGACAAGATGATGAAATTATAGTTGCAGGATCTCAATTTAGAAACTTAATCAGGAAGACGAAGCAAACAGGAAAAACTGGGAAAGGTGTTCGCACGAATTTTGCCAACTATTTCATGAGTGATGAAGGCAAGTTACCTTGGCAGTTATCAAAAATATAAGCCTGTTTGAACTAACTGGATTATTGTCGAACAATCTACATACAACAATGTACTCAGAAAAAAATATACAATAAAAATTGTTGGTACTTACCGACTTTTTTCTTCTCTTTGAGACCCATCCCCCCCCACCAAAGCTGGAAAGCGTGCCAACCGGGGGGATGGCTCAAAACAAATCGAGCGATGGGATCACGGGTGGCAGTTGGAGGGTCAAAATAACACTCGGCAGCTGAGCAAAACTAATTTATTACCAAAAAACATCATTTAATAAATCAAAACGGCAGAAGGCCACAATATAAAATTTGCACTTAAATAAATAACAAAACACACAAAAGCTACAAGAACAACAAACTCAACAAATACCAAAATTAACAAATTAACAACTACATGGCCTATCTGCAGTTTTGGCCTGAGACACCCAAAACGTAAGAAAATTAAACCATTTAAAAGTGAAATTTAGAACCTTAGGAAAACAACAATTAAACCGGCAATTTAGCCCGAATCCCTTGATTCCACCGGGCCAGGGAGTAAGCCGGAATCCCTGGGCAGCTCCGAATTAAAAATTAAGCAAAGCACAATAATCCCCTTTTGGTGAAAGTTTAAAAAGTAAACAATTTAAAAGAAAATATAACACGGTACCGTTTTAGTAAAAATGCACTTCCAGACATCTATATCAAACACGAAATAAATAACTAAATAACTAAATCACTAGGCCTAAAGCATAAAAATAAATAACACAATTTAACAAAAGGGACCTAATAAAAATAAACTCTAAAATATCCAACAACAAAATAAACCAATTAAACTAAATAACAAGAAATATAAATATATATTATTATCCAAACAGTTCCTTTTGTTTGTCTTTTAAGTTTTTTTTTGTTTTCCCTTTTAATAAAAAAAACATATAGGTCCCCATGGCTGTGTTGAATAGAGTCACTGTTCCAGTTTACTTTTTAGGCCTAGGCCACATGAAAAGTTCTACAAACTTCTTTTTTTCTTTTTAATTGCACTTTTTTTTTTCTATTTCACAAATCACCCCCAGCTCAGCCGCCGGGAAAAAAAGATGGAACGAACTGACCTGAGGACTGCAGAAAACACCCAGATGTAGGGAATGGCAGCTTAGTCGCAACATGTGCTCTACGACTTGGTCCTCAGGCCAGGCAGGCAGTGCAGAAGGTCGAACTTCGCCCGGACGACCGGCTGAGGGTTGAAACGTCCTACTCAAGGACCCTGGAGTTTTGGGAACTCTCAGCCGGCAACCATGGCTTGACGAACGCTGCAAAGAACCAGTGAACAGACAGGCCAACTTGACCGAAGCCTGCTGGAACACGGAACGAAACGGAACTGGGCCAACGGCTACCAAAGTACGCAAATCGCCGGGCAAAAGCGAATCTCAGGCAGCCTGGCAGACAACAACGAAAAAAAGAAACTGTACCGGTCCAAGACCCGGTACAACCTCCCTCTGCAAACCTCAACACACCCAGGCAGGGGAGCAAACTCGGTACCTCAGGGAACCCAACAGGAGACGAAGAAGACCTCCGAAGAGTGGTGCTCCTAGGACGTCCAAGAGAAACTAAGAGGGGAAACCCCTCGAACAGGGAGCAAACTACCCTGTCTGTCGGGCCCGACAAGACAAAAAGAGAGAAAGAAGACTCTCTCAGAACAGCCACCTAGGGCGCAGAGGTGATCAATCTCTTTGCCCCAAGAAACCCCCAGGAACACCAACTCCTGGACCAACCGTTCCCCGGAAAGCCTTAAGCTGGGACACATGGGCTTTCCTAAACACCCTGCCTGACTGGGGATCAACCAGCAGAGCAGTCACCGGTGACAAAAACCTGTCGATGCGGTGGGGACCAGACCACCGATAGCACAACTTTGCAGCTCTTCGTTCCGCGGCCGAACTGACCGGGTGAGCCTGACAAAGCACCAGATCTCCAACCTGAAAAGGGTTAGGAGTACGACCCTTATCATACCTCCTCCTCACTCTCTCTCTAGCACGTAGCAGGTTGCGCCGAGCAGCCCGCCACGTGGACACTACGTCAGTGGCACCTGGCGTAGGTAGAAGATCCTCTAGCCTCCACAAGTTGGACAAAGGGTTGTTAGGAGGGTAGCCATGTAGAATCTCGAAGGGAGTGGCATTGTGACTCTCATGCTTGGAAGAATTAAAAGGAAGCTGGAGCCAAGAGAGACTCTCATCCCAGGTGTTCTGCTTCTCAGCATGGAAAGTAATAAGGGCAGACCGAAGATTGCGGTTGAACCGCTCTGCATGAGAAGGCTGTGGGTAATAAGGAGAGGTAGTCACATGCCTGATACCATTGCCAAAACAGAACCTACGAAACTCATGGGAGGTAAACTGGCTACCGTTGTCGGACACAAGAGTGGAAGGCACACCAAAGTGCTGGAAGAGTTGGGACTGGAGAGCACGGATGGTGAGCTTAGCCGTAGCACTCCGAAGTGGGAAAAGCCAAACGAACTTCGAGAAAGCATCCACACAAACAAGTAGGTAGGAGCTACCTGACTTGCTACGGGGAAAAGGACCCACGTAGTCGATGAACACCTTCTCAAAAGGACGCTCGGCCACCTCAGAAGATAACAACCCTAACCTTGCATTCTGACTAGGCTTGCTGAGAGAGCACAGGTGACAAGCCCGCACTCTGCCAGCAACATCCCGGTCCATGCCCTTCCAGATGAAGTACCTACGAATCTTAGCGATGGTCTTATGAATGCCAAGATGACCGCCCACAAGGGAGGAGTGATAATACTGAAAGACCATCGGTACTAGATGACTAGGCAGCACTACACGGGGTTCACCCCTCTGTCGAGGACGGCAACAGAGTACCCCTTTGGACAGAAAATAGGGAGGGTGGGCACCTCCCTCTTGAAGCTCACCTAAGATGACTGACAGCTCAGGATCTTTCTGTTGATGGGACAGTAGGTCGTCAAAAGCCAGAGGAAAATCCAGAAGAACAGCACCACACTGAGCAACAGCCTCAGTCGGTGGATCACTGGGTTCGTGGTACATGCGGGACAGAGCATCCGCGATGACATTCTGGGTACCCCTAAGATGCTGAACTCGGAACTTAAAGGCAGAAATTTTGACCACCCAGCGACCAATTTTCCCGAGCTGTCGGGGATGGGCAAGAAGCCAAGATAGTGCCTGATTGTCAGTCTCCAGCAAGAACTCAGCGTGTTCCAAGAAACGCCGAAACTTGTCCGTACCAAAGACAACAGCCAGACACTCTAACTCATAGATGGAAGAAGCTTTCTGTTCCTGGTGAGACAACGTCCTCGAAGCAAAAGCGATGGGCTGCCTGACCCCATCAAACTCCTGAGAAAGAACAGCAGCAATGGCGGAGGAGGAGGCATCAGTCTGAAGAACAAATTCTCTGCTGAAATCAGGCATACGCAGGACAGGAGGTTGCATGATAGCCTCCTTGAGAGCATCAAAGGCAGTCTGCTGAGCTTGGCCCCACACAAAAGGGACACCTTTCTTTCGCAGCTCGTTCAACGGGGCAGCAAGCTCGGCCACGTTAGGGATGAAGCGACGGTAAAAATTCACCATCCCCACAAAACGGGCAATCCCCTTGGCATCTCTGGGAGGAGGAAAATCCCGAATGCCCTGGGTCCTCGCAGGATCTATGCAGACGCCTCGAGAAGATATCAGATGACCCAGAAAAGAAATCTCAGGACGAGCGAAAGTGACTTTCTCTGGATTGACGGTAAGGCCAGCTGATTTGAGGCGACTAAGAACTTCCTCCAGATGTTGCATGTGTTCCCCGAAAGTCTCACTGTAGACAAGAAGATCGTCCAGGTAATTGAAAACAAACTTGAACTTCACATCATGGAAGATGGAATCAAGCAGACGAGTAAGAGTCTGGGCACCCACAGCAAGACCCATAGGAACCCTAGTGAACTGATAGAGATTCCAGGGAACACAGAAGCTAGTCATGGGCCGTGATTCCTTCTTCAATGGAATCTGATGATAGGCCTGGTTCAAATCGAAAACACTGAAAAACTTAGCCTTACCGAACCAATCAAACGCAGAATGCAAATCAGGCAGAGGTACCGAGTCAATAGCGACCTTAGCGTTGAGCCTCCGATAATCCATCACAAGCCTAGACTTACCATTAGGCTTGGGCACAAGAAAAGCTGGACTGGCATAAGCAGAACGAGACGGTTCAATCACACCCTTGCTCAGAAGATCTTCTATCATAGCCCTCATAACCTCCATCTTTGGGGGAGCAAGTTTGTATGGATGACTTCTTACTGGCTGAGAATCGGTGAGGTGGATCTCATACTCCAGAAGAGAAGTGACCCCAAGCTCCGGCGTAAGCACATCAGGAAACCGCAAACACAGCCTCCTAATGGCCTCCGCCTGCTCAGGGGGGAGATGACCAACCGGATCCACCTTGGGTTGTTCGGGCTCACAACCCACCTCTCTGACTGCAGGAGGGCAGTCAGAATCACCTACCAGAGGCACCAAAACTCGCCGATTAAACTTGAAAAATATCTGGCGCTTCTGGAGGTCAAGCACCATACCACTCTTAGAAATAAAGTCTGCCCCTAGGATACAAGAAACCGCCAGGTCCTTGGCAACAAGAAAACCCCACCTCCAGGAAAATCCTTCAATTTTAAAATGTAATGACGCCTTTAGAAGTATGGGTAGAGGAGTTTGGGATGCCGTCCAGCAAGTAATAGAAGAAGGCTCGGTGTGCCTGACAAGTCCTAAGGCGTCAAGGGACTCAAAAAGAGAAAGGCTGATGATACTGCATGCCGAACCAGAATCAAGAAGGGCTCGACACACCGTACCACCAAAAGATACAAAAACGCCAGGACACACCGAGGTGACCGCACTAAGTCCCAGGGAAGCCATGCCAGCAAGGCCCGAAACATCCCCGACGCTCCTGCTATGGGCACGTGTCAAAGGCAAATGGCCACGGTCAGTCGCAACAACGCGGGGAGCTACTGTGGAGGCAACCCCCCGCGCTGAGCGTTTCCCGCCCCACGACCTCGAGCACGTGGACAGTCACGTCGAATGTGACCAGGTTGGCCACAAGCAAAACACACAACAGGAGGCCGAGAACCACGACCCTCCACTGGCTGACTCACACCTACAGACATAGCTGGTCGACGGGTGGGGAGAGCACGATGACTCTCAGAATCCCTCCCTTGCTGGTCTGAGAACTGCACGCTGCGCGAAACAATACACAGCTGATGCAGCTCCCGAAAAGTCGAAGGAACACCAGCAAAAACCAATCTGCACCGTTCTTCGGGAGAAATGCCATCCAGGATGACACGAACGGTGTCAGCTTCAGAAAGGGTGAGGCGCAACGCTTGACGAGCTTCCTTGACTGAAGAGACATAGGCTGCCAGAGACTCGCCCCTACCCTGCGACCGATAAAATCTGTCCATGACCATCCTCTCCCTGAGTCGAATGGGAAGAAATGACGAAAGTAACTCTCGGTGGAACGAGTCCACCGAGGCATCACTGGCCAAGACAGAACTCAGCAACTCCCCAACAGGCCCTCTGCAATAAGGGAACACCAGATGAAGCAAGTCCCCAGCCTGCATGCCGGGCATCTCACTAAGTCGGAGAAAGGCCACCAGAAACTTGAGAAGCTCCTCAGGATCCATCCCATCGATCACAGGGAGATTCTGGATCATGGGCGTGAGAGGGTTAGGCAGCTTGTGGTAGCTCAGCTGCAGAAGAGCAGGTGAACCCACAGGAGCCGAAGCAGAAGGAAGGGCAGCTGGAGCCGAACCACAAGCAACCTCAACAGAAACGCCTGCAGGCTCAGAAGGAGCCTCAGGCACAGTGAAAACCGTTGTCTCAGCCTGCGGCCTCGACACGTTAGGCGACAGTGTGAAAGCAGGCCGCTGACCCAGACCCGTAGGAGTCGTGGAACCGGAGAGTGCCTGAAAAATCTCATCCAGCCTAGACACACTCTCCAAGATCCACGCCCTATCCGATGGTTCCAACCCCGGTGCCCGGTTGACCAGCCTTAAACGGGCAAGCAGTATTGCCACCCAAACTTGCAACTCGCAACGAAACACTACCAGGACCCATGGGTATCAACTCAAATCCTTAACACTTTACGAATACTTACCACCTTAGGCTTTAACAAAATCCCAATTTTCTCCACGCGACAGACTTCCGCTCAATGTGAAGACACCAATAGTGAACCAATGCCCAGAACGGTTTCTGGCGGCTTGGCGTTCGCGCGGCACCCGCCAGTTCTCGAGGGCAGGCGAACTGTTGACTGCATCCGCGCGGACAGAACGCGCGGCTGCTAGTGTGTACGCTCCCATATTCTCTCATGCTCAATAGATTTAGGTGGAATCCGCGTGGAATTCGCACGAACGAAAATCGCCTCGTGTGAAAGAGGCCTTAGGGTACGGCCAAAACGCAGACCGGTAGTCAGATTCAGATTAAGTCGGCACCGACAAACTCGGAGTCAGATGGCCGGAACGAGAGCTGATTGGCTGTTTTCCCACTAGCCGACACGATACCGACAGGACACCGACCCGACACCAACCCGATATGATGCCGACCCGATAAAATCGGATTTGCTTTCACATCAGAGGACAGTCGGTGGCAGGAAGGCGACGCAGCTGCAGTGTGTTTTGTAAGATGGCTGATTATAACAGACGATTGTATTTGTTATATTTGTTGTATTTGAGATCTAAGAGACGGAAATGTAGGAGGAATTATTGGGTTCACCTGATCATTAAAGTTCGGTATGTAGAAGGCGCGTTCTACACTTTATTTGACAAATTAGTTACCGATGAAAAAAATGTTTTTTAATTTTTTTAGAATGAGTAAAGTTACATTTGATTATATAGCAGTGAACTTGCGTGACAATATCAAGAAAGAAGACACCAAATTTCGAATGGCAATACCACCTGAAGAAATGTTGTCAGTTACAATAAGGTAAGTGGATTAATAATAGTTCAACATCTGATTTTATGAAATACTTAATTTATTCTCTTGGATTCCAAAAATCACAACAACAGTTAGAAATGTATTTGTATCGTTTATTGTATTGCTAAAAATAGTGTTAAATTACATTTATATGAGAATGTTCATATTTAAGAATATCAGCTTAGACCTAATCAAGGCCAAACAAAATTGACCATTTCATCATTTGGCTTGAAGCTGGAAGTACCAGATGAGGTAGAATCATGGGTGCTTGGATAGTTGAAAGTGGAAAGTGCAGATGAGCTTGGATGTGATCGTTTGTCTTTTATAGATCTAATAATTTTCAGAAATTCCATATGTAGATCAAGTAATTCAGATTCGTTAAAGTCACGTATATATGGCTTGAACGAAAGCAACATTAACTCGTGTTCAGTAGGTACATGTACAGGCTTAGGCCGTTTGATTTCATTCAAAATTTCCTGTTCTAAGAAGTCAGGTTCCCGTCTTTTACACTTTTGCCCTGGAGGTTTGGTCACTTTCTTCTGTTGGTTATCTGATACATTAGCACATATTACTTGTGAATCAGTTGGAAGAACCGAATTAACATTTAACTCTGTATGTGAAGGATATGGAGATTGAATTTGTGCATCAGTCATATCATCACTTACATCTTCTAGTTGCAGATCCTGAGTAAAGTTGCTTATGGTGTTATCTTTTTGGGCAGACTTCAGTAGAAACTGTAAGTGTTCAGCGTACATATAACTCTTTTTTGCCGCTTGTCCACTTTTTGTTTTTTGAGATCGTATGAAAGCATCCCTTATGTTTTCCCATTTCTTCAATATAGCATCGCCTGAAACAAGAATCATTTTGTAACGTTCTGACTGTATAAACCGTCACTTACTACCCTTCTTTACAGGTAGAAAGCAACAAAAAATATATTCATGGCAGCAACCTATGTGTGTTCAAATGTATCTTTGTGCGTGTGTTTGTGTTTTGCATACCTGTATTATAGTCATATTTATTGTTACAGGTATCTGGCATCAGGAAACAAATTGACAGATTTGCACTACTCATTCCGAATTGGCATTTCTACATTAAGCAATATCATTCAAATTGTATGCAGTAAAATATGGGATGTATTTCGTGCTGAACATCTCAAAGAAATGAAACACCAAGACTGAGAAGAAGTTGCAGATGAGTTTAAAAGAAAGGCAAATTTTCCAATGTGCTTAGGTGCGATAGATGGCAAGCACATTCGGATACAAAATTTTCCTCGTGCTGGATCAATGCATTTCAACTACAAAAAGTTTTATTCTATAGTCCTGCTAGCAATTGTAGATGCCAATTACAAATTTTTGTATGTTGATATCGGTGCCTATGGTAAGGATTGTGATTCTTCCATTCTTCAGTGTACAGAATTTTGGAGAAGGTTGACTCTTGGAGAACTAGACACTCCTGAGCCAAAGGGTCTTCCCCCAATAGGTATAAAGGTACCATATGTTTTTATTGGTGACAGTGCGTTTGCTATCCACGAACACATCTTGAAGGAGTTTTCTAGTAACAATATGAGTGTTAAGCAACGTGTTTTCAATTACAGACTACACCGAGGGCGCAGGTATGTTGAGTGTGCATTTGGCATCCTCAGCAATAAATGGAGGATCTTCCATAGACCTTTAAATGTTTCTAAACAATTTTCTAAAAATATTGTCAAAGCTTATGTGGTTTTACACAATATAGTTCGACTTAGAGACGTGGGAGGACAAGATGATGAAATTATAGTTGCAGGATCTCAATTTAGAAACTTAATCAGGAAGACGAAGCAAACAGGAAAAACTGGGAAAGGTGTTCGCACGAATTTTGCCAACTATTTCATGAGTGATGAAGGCAAGTTACCTTGGCAGTTATCAAAAATATAAGCCTGTTTGAACTAACTGGATTATTGTCGAACAATCTACATACAACAATGTACTCAGAAAAAAATATACAATAAAAATTGTTGGTACTTACCGACTTTTTTCTTCTCTTCCGCATTTAATGTTTCGTATTCATCTTCTAGGTATTCGAATATTTCCTTCCAACTCCTTTGGCGCAGAATTTTATTTTTGTTTCCCTCATCACTTTTATCCCATAAACAAGGCTTGGTCTCAACTAGTTCTATCAGAGTTACTATGTCATACTTAAACATACTCATGCTAAAAACTTTACTAGGACAGCAGGTAAAGCAACACACAGTAACAAATTGTAGGGCGGGTTAACTGCAAAAATAATATAACACGAGACACAGCAGGTTTGCACTCGAGCCACTAACACACTGTTCTAACAGGGACGGTATCGGACCGACGGTAGTGGGGCAGGTGGTGCCCGCCGACATGTCGGCACCGACACCGACCCGGCGCCGACATACTGTCTAGTCTGAAAGCGCTCCGTAATAATACATGGTATTTTTCATCCAATGTTGTCGGGCCGACATCGTGCCGATATCGTGTCGGTGTAATGTCGGCTAGTGTGGAAACGGCCATTGTCGGTGGCCGGCGCGCAGTCTACAGACGCCAGTTTTCGTCATGTCTTTGTCCAAGGAGGATGCGTTTGTGTTATTATTATCTAGTGACAGCATTAATGCCAGACTTCAACCTGTACGAAGAAGGACTCGTACGGAAGAGGAATGAACCCATGTTCATCATATTAATGAGTTAAGAGAGGTATATGGTGAGTTTACACATCTCTTCCCTCAGTTATTGAATGACGAGGATAAGTTTTTTGAATACCTGAGGATGAGAAAAAACACGTTTTATTACATCCTTGAAAAAATAAAGCATAAGCTTGATAAGCAGTGGCAAAATTTTCATTTGTACAGAATCACACCAGAAGAAAAGCTTGTTGTGACCTTAAGGTATGATCTGTATTTGTGAGGATTTTATTATGACAATAAAAATAAATTTTAAGAAATTAATTCTCTTTAATTATTTGCATAAAATACTAATGTCATCGTATATTTATTTTTCATGAAATTCAATAAGGTTTATTTAACTATATGTATGAATGTATTTTACCAAGGCTATATAATGAGACTATTTTCAAGAGAGAAATATTTATATTATCAAGTTTGGTAACATTTTAATACAAAATTGTTCTTAGTTGTAGTGGTTATCATAATTAAATTGGATACTGTCATATACATTTGTTCCTGTTTGATGTGTTGGACGGTTTGAAGAAGAATTTGAGTTTACAGGTGATACAAGTGAGTGGTAAGTACTTGCAGATGTTCCTAAGCCAAAAGCAAAATCCTCAACGACCTCTTGAAAAGGATCATTTGGTATTTTTCAATTTTTGGTACATAGACCTCTTCGGAAGCGTAGCTTGCGTTCATTTGGTATTCTATTTGGCTGACGAATGGCAAAAGACTTTTAAAAAATAAAAGGTCATCACTTTCAGGTTCACTTTGTAGGACAGTTTTCATTGCTTCCAGTTTTTCTTTTTGTAACTGGAGAACCTGTTTGTTGTATTTTGCATTTGATTGGATGCGTTTTCTCTTGAGTCCTTTGTTTGGTTCAGGATTGGCACCACTATCATCTGTAGGCTGAGAAGTATTATCTGCGGTAAATTCTGTGTTCGCATCAGACAGCTCCGTTGTGCAGGTTCATCCACAGCTTCCTCGTCAACCATTTCTGCTCTATCTTGCCTTTTTACAGCTAAATTGCTGGAAGAAACTCGAGGCCTTACAATATCTTTTAAAAATAGTAAAAATTTGTAGAAAGGCCATTTAGGTTCAAAAGAAGTACTGCCGGTATCTCCTGAACGTGGTTGCTTCTTTCTGCTTGTTTCCACGCTGAACTGATTACGCAGATATTTCCACTTTTTTCGTAGTACAGCACCTACAAAGAAAACAAATAATGTTTTCCCAATATTTATGTGTAATATGGTAATTGTGGTTTAACATATAATTTTATTTCAGATATTTGTCTACTGGATTATCATTCAGGGGGTTGGCATTTAGTTTTCGAATGGGAAAAATAACCATACCGTCAAGTAGGGTAACTTTGGCCAAAAATGTGACATACTTGTTGTTTTTTGTATGCACTTACTCTATTAATGACAACAAACTATTGTATTTGATATGAATACATTATTTGAATGTTTCTGTTTCCAAGAATACCACTTTTGATATCATTAAAATATCGTATATATTTTAATTTTTGTTTTTTTTAAGTGGCCAAAGTTACCCATCAGGAAAGGTTCATCCTTATGGGATTGTCGCTATTACAGTATCTTTTATGCTCAGCTAATCTTTCAGAACCACTTAAATTTAATTTGTTTGGCTGGTTGTCGAAATATGCAAAGCATTTCTTGCAAATATGAATGGATCCATTCCTTTTAGTCAGTTGCTTACGAACTAGTTTTTCAAAGTTACTAATATATACATAGTGACTTGTGTTCTCATCTTTAATATACAACAAGTCTCTATGGTCTGTTAATTCTCTATCACAAACCTTAAGTGGGAACACAGTATTTTTGAAAATGGGTTTCCCATCCAAAGTTGGACCTACATGAGTTAAATCTATACCGTAAACATTAATACTAATATTATTATTTTTTTCAAAGGTAGGAATATCTTTCAATGTAACTGGAAACTGTAAAACCGGTTAATCATACCTTTGCTTGATTGGTGGCGTGTAACTTGAGGGTTGTTCAGGTCTATGTGATACGAATTTAGCCAATACCGCGTACATGAAACAAAAGTTATCAACATTCAAAACATTGACCAAAGCACCTGTTAAGGACAGAGACTTTGGTATGATGATATAACTCGCACCTTTCAGGGGATTGTATTTATTAATTCTAATTTCGGATTTTGAAATTCTAACAAAGGTCCAGCCTGAACCGGCGAGTTGACAAGTCTCCATTTCATGAAGTATCTTATCGAACGCATCGGAACAGAATTTACCTAAGTCAGAGGACCCGATGAGAGGCACGTTTTTGGTTTTAAAATCCTTTATGCACACAGCACCTTTCATATTCTTGAACTCGCACACGAGTATCATGTTCACTTTAATACTGCTGAAGTCACGCAATGCTTGTGACAACAGCAGTAGCAGGTGTTCAAATATGAACACGAAAAATTCATGTACAGTTATTGATTTACATATTTTTTTCCTAAGTTCAAAGGTCCTCAGTCTACAGTGAAATCCTCTCTCAGTTTCATCAAACATACCTGTAGAGGTTTCATCAGAGCTTGAGCTAGTTTGTGGAGAGGCACACGGTAGACTGGGTTCTGAACTTGGTCCAGGTTGAGATGTGTTGGACGGGTCTACTAACATCTCATCATTGTAGCCGACCAGAGGACGATCACGTAGAGCGTTGCAGGAAAAGCGCTCATGTTGTTTGTAGTTGGATTTCCACGAGAACACTTTCCCACAACCCTCACAGGTGAACCCTGAAACAATATGACCTCGAATTAATTTCAATGTTATAATCACTTCTTTGTCATATTGGTAATACGATCTAGTAATAACTGATGAAGGACAAATAACAATCTACATCTTTTGCTAATTTTGTAATGAAATGTTTTGAAGAATTAAATATAAGGAAGCTTTGAATCAATTAGACATCGATTGATTTCAATAATACATTCACTAATTTAAATTGGTAAACTTTGATTGATTCTAATAATATATTCACTATTTTTCATATTGGTAATATGACCTAGTAATACAAAGTATAGACCATTCAACAATGAAACTGTTTTCCAATTGTGAATGACATTTTTTGAAAAATGAACAAAATAAAACTTTCTGACTCATTCTAGAAATAGACTTCGAAATAAGTTTAACTATTTTTTCATATTTCATATATGTTCTAGTAAATAACAGGTGTGACTCATTAACCTATGTATGTTTGTTGCAATTGTATAATGAAATATTTGAATAATTAAATATAAGAGAACAATTTTTTACTACATATACATGTGAAATCTGATAAAGAATTATTTTTAGTCTTATATTCACTCTTTTTTCATATTGATCATATGATTTAGTAATAACATACATAGATCAACAAAAACATTTAAATACAAGATGTGTTTACAAAAGATTTTTTTTCTTTCATTAACTAAGTGCAATATACAGTAGTTATCTTAATAATGATGATTGATTCATCATTTTAAAAATAATATTCAAAGTATTATGGTTTATAAATTTCTTAGGAATGGTATTGATAATATTAAATTATTTTAAATGTAATATTCTAATTACAAAAAGTGTTTCAATAACACTTACTGTTATTTTCAAAGTAAAGTTAAATTTTTACAAGAGCTGTATTGGTATTAATTTGATATATACACATTAACATATTTATTATATTTAATAATACATAGACTTGCTCAGTAAGATATTTCGAGAATAGTGAATATTACAAAACAGAATAAATTTACCTGACTTGTTATCCTATTTCAAGAATAGTGAATATTACAAAACAGAATAAATTTACCTGACTAGTTATCCTGATGTTTACTGCTGGCTTCGCCATGTACTCTGTCTAAATGGGCCTTCAGGAGGTCCTTTCTTGTGAATGTCTTGTCACAGTGGGCGCAAACTACTGATGATGATTTTTTATGGGATGTCTGCACATGTCTCTTCTTCAGGAGGTCCTTTATTGTGAATGTCTTGTCACAGTGGGCGCAAACTACTGATGATGATTTTTCATGGGATGTCTGCACATGTCTCTTCAAGTTAGATGCTTTTGAAAAGGTTTTATTGCAAATGTGGCATGTTGGATTTTCCATTGTGAACTGAAAATAAATTCGCTCTGTTTAGGGTTTGATTAACTATATTCAAAATATTTGGTTTGAATTTCTTTAATATTAATCATCTTGTCTGTACCAAGTATTATTGAATGGAAATCATTGAAGAAAGCATAGATGCAAAATGTTTCTCAATTTAATATTACATGAAACATAACCTGTAGAGAAATAATTGTTTGAATCCTGAGAGAGTTGAGAAAAAGTTTTATTAACTTAACACTACAAGGTAGTGGTGTTGATACATAATGTTCGGTAAGAAAATGTTTCAAATAAATTAGTTTGAACCATATTGACTTATAAATATGAAAAAAAAGACATGAAATATAAATATGAGAAAAAAAGATATGAATTATAAATATGAAAAAAAGACATGAATTATAAATATGAAAAAAAAGGATAATGCAAAATTTATGTCTATAAACTTATATAGATTCAATTAACTTAACACTACAAGGTAGTGGTGATGATACATAATTTTCTGTAAGAAAATGTTTCAAATAAATTAGTTTGAACCATATTGACTTATAAATATGAAAAAATACATGAATCATAAACATGAAAAAAAAGAAATGAATTATAAATATGAAAAAAAAGGATAATGCAAAATTTGTGTCTATAAACTTATAGATTCAATTAACTTAACACTACAAGGTAGTGGTGTTGATACATAATTTTTGGTATGAAAATGTTTCAAAGTTCCCATTACTAAAATGGACTTGTACTATAAATTATATCTTACCTGGATAGAATTAGTAACAGCAACTAAGTAGAGATGGTACAAAGTAACGGTAGCGCTGAGTTGGTAGGAGGAGATGTCACAAGCAAACTGATGACCATTGGTATTTCCAGCGTGTATTTATACCGGTGAGGTGTTGTTTACTACAGGTGACAACTATTGCAGTTCGAGCGACCTTGCTTTCGCTTTCACCGAGGCATATCAGGCTTGGTTTGGTGTTTACTGCAAGCGATCGTACTTTCACCAGGATATGCCAGGGTAGTTTCACCATGTTTGGTATTTCGCTTTGAGCGTCCTTGCTTTCGCTTTCAACGAGGCCTAACAGGCTTGATTTGGTTCCACCATCATCTCAACTTAATTAATATTAGTTTTATTCATATTTTAATTTAACAATATTACCTCATCTTGATCTGGTCCAGCTGACACAGCTTTCCACAATCATCTCAACATAATTAATATTAATTTTATTCATATTTTAATTTAAATTGATTAACAATATTACGTCATCTTGATCTGGTCCAGTCGACACAGCTTTCCACAATCATCTCAACATAATTAATATTAATTTTATTCATATTTTAATTTAAATTGATTAACAATATTACGTCATCTTGATCTGGTCCAGTCGACAAAGCATGTTATCATCTCAATCTGGTTCAACCAGCATCCCATGATCATCATCTTAAAATAAATAATATTAATTTTATTCATATTTTAATTTAAATTAATTAACAATATTACCTCATCTTGATCCGGTCCAGCTGACACAGCTTCCCATGATCATCATCTCAATCTGGTCCAGCCAGCATCCCTGAGCTCCTCGGCTCCTCGATTGTATGGCTCTCTCTATTTTACACTGCTTAGCTTTCACAATGGCAGGTGGATTGTGTTTGCGTTTTTTTCTTAGTGTGCCAATGAGATGTGTTTTTTTTATCTAATAACGTCCTTGCTAAATTAACAGATTTGTAGAAATTATCTGTGTACAACTCTCTTCCCTCATTAACAAGATCCTTCGTTAACTGCAGGACAACATTTTCACTTACCACACTAGCTTCCTTCAGATGTACATCTTTCCCTGCATATACTTTTACTGTAAAGGTAAACCCTCCACTAATGCATAACTTGTATAATTTTATACCGTATTTATGTCGTTTATTAGGGATGTATTTCTTAAACGACAAACGTCCTTGAAAAGGAACCATTGATTCATCAATGCACATTTTTTTTCCTACAGTGCAGGACTTATGAAATACTTCATTTAGAGCATTTACTAACCATTCTATTTTGTAAAGTCTGTTGTTAGGGGGACAAACCTCATTATTAGAAAAATGAAGCATAGATAACAAACTCTGAAATCTATTTCGTGAAATACCTGTCTGCTTTGCAAAACCACTGTTGTATAGAATGTTAGTAGACCAATAGTTTCTTAGGTGAGGTTTTTTGTCTAGGCCCATCCACATAATAATCGCAAGAAAAGCGATAATTTCTTCCCGGTTTGTTTCACACCACTTTGTTAAGTGAGAGTGGTCTGTTACTGACTCGTTTAGTATGGCACGTACAATAGATTGCTCTGCATATAAATTCGTCTCATCTACTATTTTATCAATAATTTCATTGTTCACAAACAGTAAATAATACTCTGATGGAGATTTCCTCTTCAATTTTGAAAAATTAAATCATTAAATTTACCATCTACATTACAATCAAATTCTCCTAGGTCCCCAGTAACATCATACCAAACAACATTTTGATTATGCTCATTTGTTTCTGTTACCTGCATAGGTTCATGGTCGTTTGATGAATTTGCTAATTCTGCACTTCGAGATTGGCCATAAGAGCAGTGAGGTTGTTCCATACCATCAGAATGACTCATTCTAGGCCTTTTATGACGCACACTTTCAACACAAACACTATCAGAAGATGAGTCACTGTCCGGAAAAAACTCACCATCTATAAATAAATAAATATTTTATTGTCATTAAACCATTACAGTAATAGACAAAGTCAGAAACTACAGTCTTAACTTACATACTATTTACATTTCAATACATTATATTACAAAATAAAAACCAAGTAAAATAACCCGAAATTACACATATATTTGACAATCAAAAAATTCAGTTACAGAGTAAAAAGGGTTGTTAACTAAGCAAGTGTACAATTTGCGTTTAAATACATTAAAAGGCAACTCAGTAAGCTCTGAGGGTAAATCATTGAACATTTTTAAACCTAATACTTCATAACTATTTAGTGACTTGGACAATCTATGGAATGGTACATTAATTTTATTACTTTGTCTGGTATTGTGTTTATGTATATCTTTTTTTAAGGCATGACATGGCAGATTGGTTTTTGTATAAAGTAAAACATGATAAATATAAAGATTAACTATGGTGAGACAACCTAACTGGACAAATAATGGCTTACAGTGATCTAATTTGTGAGAATCTGTTATAATCCTAATTATTTTTTTTTGCAAAATAAGAATTCGATGGACATGTACACTATTTCCCCAAAGCAATAGACCATATGAGATTATACTTTGAAAAAATGCAAAGTATGCTGATCTCACATAATTATCTGGCACACAATCTTTCAGTTTTCTTAAGAGATATATAACCCTAAACAGCTTTATAGAAATATAATTGACGTGTGATTCCCAAGTTAACTTTGAATCTAAATGTAAACCTAAAAATTTAACACTATCTATACAATTTTTAATGGGTAAATCTCTAAGCCCAAAATACATTTGTTGAGTTTTACTGTCATTAAGTAAAAGTCCATTAGCTCTAAACCAAATTGAAGACTGTGTGAGAGTTTCTTGAGTTAAATTTGTCAATTCATTAAAATCAGAACTACAATTTAGGAAGGTTGTATCATCTGCGTATAGTATTTTTTGAGTATTTAAGAATTGTGGTAAGTCATTGATCATTAAAATAAATAGCAGAGGACCCAACACAGAAACCTGCGGTACACCAAAATTAAGATTGATCGTGTCAGACCTGTCGTTACCTATACATACAACTTGTTTGCGGTTAACTAGGAATGATCTAAGCATCGACATACCTTTGTCAGATACCCCATAGTAACTTAACTTATCTAAGAGAACATCATGATCTACACAATCAAAGGCTTTACTCAAGTCACAGAAAGTAGCCCGAATAAAGACCTTGTTTTCAAAAGTTTGCAAAACCTTTTTAACAAGCGAATCCATGGCATCGACAGTAGATTTACCCTTGATAAATCCAAATTGTTCCTGACAGATTATATCATTTTGGCTTAAATAACTACAAAACTGTGAATTAATAATATGTTCAATGATCTTAGAAAATATAGGAGTGAGAGAAATTGGTCTATAGCTAGCAGGGCAAGATTTATCTCCTTTTTTATATATTGGAACTACTCTTGACAGTTAAAAAAAAGTTAAAGTTAAAGTTTGTCTTATTTTACCAGGCGAAGTTAGGGCTAAGGAGCCCTCTCTAACACTTAACCTGGGGACCAACGGCTTTACGTGACTTCCGAACCACGGCAGCGGCAGGGCAAAATCTAATAGTGGTCACATCGGGAATCGAACCCGGATCGGCAGCGTGGCAAGCCAGCGCCTTAGCCCCTTATCTACGGCCGCTCCCGTACAGTTTTAATGCACTTGGAAATATACCATCATTGAGACATCTATTTATCAAATAAACTAGTGGATCTACTACACAATCAATTACTTTTTTAATAATATTACTAGATAAACCATAAATATCTACGCTGTCTGAAGATTTCATTTTTTTAACAATATCCAACACTAAATCAGAGGTAATTTCATTGAAGTTAAAGGTAGTTGGGCAAAGTTTCTCATTTTGAAAATTTAACAATTCTAGAGGAGTGGCGAAAGGCTTGATCATGCTATCACAAATTTCTTGAACTGATTGCACGCAGAAATTATTGAAATCATTTGGAGAGATGGCTATTTCTTCCTTCTTGCCATTTTTAGCAACAGAGTTTATTACTTTCCAAGCTTTTTTACTCTTGTTTTTGGCTTTATCAATACTGTTCAAGTTAAACCGTTTTTTTTTTTTTTGTTTCGTTAATTGCAATTTTATACTCTTTTCTACACTTGGTATAACTTGTCTTAGAGTGGTCAGTTTTATATTTCCTATATAAATCTAAATAGAGTAGAACTTTATTTTTCATCTCGTACAATTCAGGTGTATACCAATCACCTTGTCTCTTCCTATTACTCCTATTCACATCCAGACATCTTACTTTACAGGTTCTTTCTGGGATATTATGTTCAAATATTCTAAGAAATACAAACAAAAATTTTTCAAACATTACATTAACTGAGCAGTACTTAAATCTATCGATGAAATTTAACCGATCAAAATTTGATAGAGCCAACCTGAAATTCATAACATTGTTTGTAGTTATCGGCCTCATAGTAACTACCTTCTCAGTGGGCTTGTTAAAGTTAGGTCACTATTTCTAGGCTGAAAATAATTTAGGTCAATGGCAATAAACAGAGCATCATGATCGGAGAATGGGAAAGCAACCACTTCAGAGGAAACACCATATCTATGTACATTTGTGAAAATATTATCAAGGCAAGCTGAATTTCTGGTTGGCTTATCATTAACATAAATAAAATTAAACTGCCTGAGGAGATTCTTAAGTTCACATACACTTTGCTTGTTTTTTGTTACATCAAACTCTGCATTAACATCCCCTCCAATAATTATTTGATAATTGTTCCACTTAGGCCTACACAAAAGGGTAAATAAGTCATCTAACCTGTCAAGAAAAATATGAGGATCGCCATCCGGAGACCTGTATACTACAACTACTATTAAGTGGATATTTTCTAAAACTACAGCAGTTACTTCAAAATCAAGCTCAGCACAAAGAAAATTAAGATCTAATTACTTACTACTTGCTCCATAGTTTTTATTTACATATACTGTACTGCTACCCCTCCATGAATATGTTGCTCCCTACAGAAACTATTAACTAGGCAATAATTATCTAATATTTCAAAACAAATTTCGTTCTTTATACTCCAATGTTCGTTAAAGCACAATACATCCAAGCGATTTTCCAAGGCAAAATCATTAACAATTAAATTTTTCTTGTGCAATCCCTGTAAATTAAGGTATCCTATTTTTACATTGTTGTTACACGGTTTAGAGCTACTTTCTAAAAAAGCTGTGGGTGGAGAAGTGGGCCTAGATATGAATTCTTTTTTCCCCCCTCATTTGAGGGACAACATGAATTTGAACTTAGGCTTACTTTTAATATTATTTCTGGCCTAAAAAATCACTTTGCTCAACATGATTGACTGGAATTGGATTTCTAAACTTGTTTTGCCGCTTCCTAACTTCCTCCATAAAACTTAAGATACGATTAGCAATAAACCTTTTCCCTATTGTATTTAGATGAAGTCCATGCCTTGTGTGAAAACGTGCACCTAAGTTGCTTATATCTACTAACTTAACATTACTGAAGTGCTTACAAATGTTTGATACCTTAGAGTTAACTCTCTTGACTTCTTGATTAACACTACTAACGAAACATGATTTCTATAATGTTAAACGAAACATACGGTCAATTTGACCGTGAGCTGTAGAAACATACGGTCATTTTGACCGCGAGTGGTAAATTATGTAAATCAATAAAATAACACATTTTTTACAAAATTACTTTATTGAATACATGTTTAAACATTATACACAAACGTTTTAATAATAATAAAACAACATATATCCCTTTTTTTACCAAAAGTAAATAAAAAATACTTTCAAGTGTATAAGAAATAGCCTACATCGAATTTCTTTCACTACACAAAATCATCATATTAGGATATCAGCATAACAACTTATTTTTTACACTAAAATAAAAGAATTATTGAATACATGTTTAAACATTATACACAAACGTTTTAATAATAATAAAACAACATATATCCCTTTTTTACCAAAAGTAAATAGAAAATACTTTCAAGTGTTTAAGAAATAGCCTACATAGAATTTCTTTCACTACACAAAATCATCATATTAGGATATTAGCATAACAACTTATTTTTTACACTAAAACAAAAGAATTACTCTTATGGAAAACATAAAATTATAAAAAATATTCGATAATAACTGTACAGTTATATTTACAGTAAAGGATAGTTATAAGGCATTTGCTTACTAATAGAAATATGGGTTTTTTCTATGAAAATATAATAAAATAATAAAAAATATAGAATTGGGATGTATGTATTGTATAGACAAAACCACTTTAAAATTTCATGTCCAATCGGGAGATTGTATACTTCCTCGTGTGTAATCGTGTGAACCTTAGAAATGTTCTGCAGCGCAGTCCAAGCAAACTCGTTTTTGGCATTGGCCGCAGATTGCACTGGCACACCCAATGCACTTAGTTTGGGTTTTCCTGTGATTTCCAGGAGGACATTTCTCACAGGTCTTTCTCTTTGCAAGGTGATCTTCAAAGCCTCCAACATCTGGCTGAAGGTCTACCCCAAGAAACTTTTTTATGTCCAGCTTGAGCTCATCATAAAATCATAAAAAAAAAAAAAAATTAAAACTTGGTGAACACATATGCTCACCTGCATACAGACACAATTACATAATATACATGTATATTTATGTGCATGCATTTGTACAATTATC
This sequence comes from Stictocephala bisonia, assembly GCA_035578905.1. Taxonomy (NCBI): domain Eukaryota; kingdom Metazoa; phylum Arthropoda; class Insecta; order Hemiptera; family Membracidae; genus Stictocephala; species Stictocephala bisonia. The sequence goes on along the minus strand of JAQJVL010000692.1, from coordinate 348,000 downwards.
CATTTTTCTGCAAAAGAACTGTCAGTGAATCAGCTGATTTTTCTGGATTGGACATTATAAGAATCCTGATTGATATATATCAGCTCACGAGCCATTTCCGTCCCATAAGCCGATGGGCAAAAGACGGATTGACTATTAGAAATAACCTTTTCAAATATTTCTGATATTGCTGCAGCCTTGTTCGTTTCTATTCTCTCAGCTCGAGTTGCTGAGTCGTCGAATCTTAAACACTCCATCAAAACGTCAAAACGTTTAATTGACATTGTTAGCCGAAATATCGGTCGGCTGAACGCACTCTTGTCGAACATGGATGATATCTTCTCATTGTTCGATCGGAAAATTGAGGAGAGTAACAAAAGTCCAATCAGTGCATTAATTTCCTCAAAATTAGTATTTCTATAATTACTTTTACTTTTTTGTAATTTGTCACGAACTTTATCGAGTTTTTCGTTTGTGTGATTGACTATCTTCGTTATTATGTCATCATCGAAGAATAGCGTCCAAACGTCTCTTGTATTTGGGTTGTTGCCTAACTCTCTTGCTTGCCCTATTATGCCTGGCAACCCACTTCTTATAATGTTTCGGCTAGGTGTACGAACATTTCTTGGTGGAGGGTTTGAAGCCCAGGCGTTTGGAGGTCCATATTCTTTCTTGTTTAGCCGTTTCAAGAAATACTCTGGTAGCGGACTATAAGCCGCCATGATATTTGTTATAATTATTTCTAAATGCTCTTCTTCTAACATCAGTTCATCTTCATCTGACCTTCCATCTCCATCTGACCTTCCATTATTATCGTACATGTTGTTATTATCATTTTCCCTATTTACAAAACGTTCACCTCTTGGTTCAGGAATGTCTGAATCATCCGAATCGGGTTCTTCATCCGACACTACATAATCAGGATCGGCATCAGAGTCATCTACCGGATCATCCGATAATTCATCCTCTGTTTCACATTCAGCACCCTCAGATGCCAATAAACCTCGAATGTGATCACTAAAATTGGGATCAGTTATTGCGATACGTTTACTTGAACTAGGCTTATCCATTTCAAAAATGAAAATTAATGAAGTTTCAAGAAATTTACTAAAAAGTGTAACAACAATTTTGTACTCACACATTCGATTACATCACAGAATGAAACACGCGGTATATTTGACCGGTGCGAAAATTACGCTAACCGAAAGATACGGTCATTCTGACCGTTCCGATTTGACAAAAACGTATTGTTCACTCAACTCCTTCACTGAAACTGAAGAATGTCGGGATGGATGGTGAGGGATGGTGGAGAGGGTAAGGTATGTGGAGGAAGGAGCGCCAAGGTCAAGCAGTTATACCAACTCTGTAAAGTAAAATTTCCCCGTCGGTCAAAATGACCGATGTTTCGTTGTAAGTGTTAACACATGACCAAAAGGGCAGGTCATGTCTATGTGGCACTGAGAACACCAGTACGTTAGTTTTGCACAGCTCACCCAGCCTTCGCTTCAGAGATCGAAGAAGTCCATCCGCTTTGTTGCATGCAACATCATTGGTTCCAGCGATGAATACGGCCACATCATCAATTCCTAGGTCACTGCATACGGATCCGCTCTCCTTAGTAGCTTCTTCAAACTTGGCTCCAGGTTTGACTACACTGCTGACCGAATGACTGCTGAGGCGAAGGATTTCATTAGCCACATTTCTTCCTTGACTATCAGAGAAACAACTTATTTTGGCCAGATGTGTCCTTCTTAATCTTTCTCTATCCTTGTTGGTTTTAGTTTGGCCTAGGTGACTTTTACCCTGACTAGACTGAGAACAACTGTCTTCATTGGTTGAAATAAACTCCACACTTCCCGGTTGGTTTACTGTGTTTATTTCTTCAAATGGCTGAAATCTATTATGCAAGGGAGGGAAATCAGAATCCTTTAAGACATTTAGGTTTTTTCCACAATGATTCTGTGTCGTTTTTCTGTTCACTGACTCCCACCCCCTTTCATTATCCCTAGGCTTATTGATTTCGTGAGGCTTAGGCCTATTTAATGACTCACTGATTTGGGAATTAATTATATCACAACTTACTTTTAAGTTCTGATTTTCTTCCTTAAGCACATTGTTTTCATCTTAAAGCTGCATTAATCTGGCGAGTAGATTGTCCATGTTCATTGCATCTGCAGACAACGGCGCTATTGCATCATCACTTAAAGGCCTAGACACACAAGCTGGACAGTTCCATACCACATCTTCTACTGGAATGTCATCTTCTGCAATGTTACCACACTTAAAATGGTTCCATTTGTCACAACTATCACATAAAATACCGTTACGAACGTTTCTGTTACATTTATCACACTTTTTTGTATCAGTAATTACAGTAATTTTATTAGGAGCTACACACGATGCTGTTACTTCAACCGGTGCCATCTTGAATCTTCTTTGTAGTGATTATGATTTTGGGTTTTAATTAGGTTTTGTATTTTATTGTTATGTCTTTCTTTTTTCTTTTCTATCATAGGTGATATCCAATCTTCAATGTATTGTTGTATTTCTTCTATTGTTTCTTGATGGAAATGTGAAGTAATTTGAATTTAAACATTTCTTTTTAAATGATTAATTTTATTGAGTTTTGAATATAAATAGTTTATTTCTTCCTTAATCCAAATTTTTTTAGCAGTTTCGATTGTTTTTTGAGCTGCTATTGATTTGGAGTTTGTCCAAATGTTAACAAAATTGGGTGTTATGTTGGTAGATAAACATTTTTTGTTAAATTTTGTCTTCTTGAATAGTAATGCATTTGAAGGTTAGGAATTTGTATTTATGAATTAACTTTGGTTGTTAGCCATTATAAAGTAATATAAAGTTAAAAATTAGGGCTACTTACGTATTTTAGGAGTAATAAAATTAAAAAACTGAGTACCCTTATATTTTTTTCATTAAAACTGATTAACACAACATGTTTCAACTTTATTGTCATTTTCTAGTGTAAATTAAATAATTAAGTTGAGTATATAATAATTCTTTAAATAAAATTGTAAAACTTGTGGTTTTTGTAAATATTGATGAATATGGATAAGTTGGTGATATTATTAGTTATAATTTTTAATGTTTCGAATCTTATCAAAAATTGGGTTTGTATAATTGATTTTTGTGTTCAACATGTTCACTGGATTTTCTTGTTGTGCTAAATATATATGTAATTCTTCTGTTGCATTCATTTTCTTTCCCTTTTTCATAAAATTTAATATTTTTATGTTTTCTTCCATTTTTGTGTACGTGTGGTCTGTAGAGAGCAAGTGTTCTGCGAATGTGGATTTCATTGTAGTTGTGTTATAGCTTCTGAGAGTATGTGTTCTTGAAAGCGTGTTTTGAATGGTCTTCCAGTTTGTGCTGAATTGATAATTGAGGTTGGCTGAAGTTTGGCTTTCCCTTGAGATAGGCATTCCTGAAAGAGTGTAGGCTGCCTTATCTCTGTCGTATAGAAAGAGCCCGGCTTTAGCCCCAAGGTCAATTTGTCCAGGTCCATTAGTGAATTTTACGAGAATCCTGCTAGGTAGGGTTGGGTCGTAGTCATTACTGAACGCATAGGCCATAGCTAGTTGACATGGTGCCCATCGTTCTACATCCTGCCTACCTGCATCAGCGATAGTCTTAGCAAGCATCCTGGAGGTTTTGGCAATAGCATTCTTGTCAGCCTTAGGAACTAATGGTAAGGTTGACATGTTTAAATAACTCCAATCATTATCCTTAATTTTAGTTACAATTAGATCGATATGCCTTATATAGTGACTTAAAATATAGTACAAGCGTTTAGTTGGAGAATCAAATAATTTTAATGGACCATTAGGCACGTCTATTGAACTAGGTAAAGTTAGATGCTTTTGTGGCAATGGTATGTACATCCCTTGACAAGTGGCCTGATTTATGATTGTCGTTGAATCCTTAACAGTGCACAATTGGGTTCCCCCTAGTTCGATTTCGCAGTAATGAGTGGTCGTCAGTTTCCCAATGCAGTTTTCTTGGGATAGCAGGGTTTTTGAATGAATCTTCTCAAGACCCATAAATGATCTAAAATCTCTTGTCACCTTTCTATACACTTCTTCTTCTGTCTCACTTCGATTTCTTCCCTTGGCATTCATGAAATCCCACCTACAATATATTGCGATAGTTGCTAGGCAGTGAATCATATCGTGAGGTGCTCCAATTTTGATAAGAACACTTGCCACTGACGACCCGTCCTTCGCAAATTGTCCTCTGATATCTTCATAGCTGAAACCCACTGTCTCTCTTCCTACGTAAGATTTGTATTTGTATCCTCCTTTGGTGCTCAACGTACTAACTATCACTGGATTTGTGGCAGGGAGTGGGAAGAAAGAGACATTTCTCACTTTGGAGGTCATAGAAATGCGGCGATCCATTAAACACAAGAGGAACTGAATGGGAGTTAGCTGTCTCATCTCCCAGTTGTCAATGATTATTAGTAAGGTAAAGCGAGGAGAGATTGCGCACAATTCAAAATATCTAAATAAAAAGAGAATTATTAGTTAAATATACAATTTTTTTAGTGTTATATTTACATTGTACGGTTGTCTATTCTCTGTAATTTTTCCAGAATTTATATTATGTTATTAACGAAATAATAAAAAAAATTGTAAAATTTTTTTTGCGCAATCTCTCCTTGTAGGGTAGGTGAGTTTACGCACATGGGTAGGAGAGATTGTTTATGGGAATAACTACTACAATTCACACCTTAAACATATTTAATTAATGTAAACTAATGAAACCTTCAAACTTGATGTAAGAAATTGAAAAATTAAACATTTTAACTTGGGCACATTTTAAAAACATTATTACATAATAGACCATTAAAATCATTTTTTTTGACGTTTTTCACGGCGTCCACAGTCAATGCACTTTCCTTCATAAATTGCACAGCTCTCGTGTATCCATCTTCCACAGTCCATGCACTTGATCCAGTCAGATCTCGAAGTAGTCTCCTGATATAGTTCAAGACACTCTGTACACTCATCATCTTGATTATCGCTGACATGATCGGAAAGAATTTCAATGTCTGCGTCATCTTCCTCAGATTTAGAAGATTGCTCAAACATCAACCGTTTCTTTGTTTTAAATCCTTTTTTTTTTGTATCTTGCAAGATTTTGGTTGCTCTTTCCATGCAGGTTTCTTATTTTCATCTGGTCGCTTTTTCTTTTTTGATGCTAACTCTTTTTTATCTTGATTTTGGTTATGTTATTTGGATGTGTAACATTCATGGCACTTTGCTTCCTTTTTGATTTTGAAGGCTCCAAACTTCTAGGAATCGGTGAAAGTTTTTGTAAAACTTTTGTTGGAGTTTCTAGAGATGCGGCTGAACATTGTCTTGAGGTTGATGGTTGACAGATTGGAGGAATTAAATGATTTGATTGAGATGATTGGATTGAAATAGGTGGTTCAGTGTTTTCAGATACCGGATTATTAACTGATGTCAAGGTTGGTTGGAGTGTTGTGGGATCAGGAACAATCTGGTTTACATCTTGGTCACAATGTAATAGATATGCATAGTCTGGTATCACATCAATATTTAGAGGATGGATTCCTGTGGCACGAAACGCAGCAACTCCAAGTTGAACAGTGGCAGCACGAGGCCAAGATAAATTCAATAGATGGCCAAAATCTTCCCTTGAAATTTTGCCAGTACCACAACGAGATGTGACTAATTTTTACAAGCATCTTTAAAATAAGTTTTCAAAGGCTTGAATACTACACGATCTAAGAGTTGTAGGTAGTGTGTAGTATGACTAGGCAGACATAAGATAATGATGTCATTATTATAAGCCTTTTGCAACATATTGGGACAGTTCATGTGCGAGGCATGGCCATCTAAAATTAGCAAATGCTTTCCAGGAGACTTTCTTGGGATGAAGTGTTCAGAAATCCATTCCATGAACAGTTCACTACTTATGTACGCACTTTCTCTTCTCATTTTTATTACAGTTCCAGGGGGAGCATCTTTGATGTATTGTGGTTTAGCGTAAACTCCCTTAAAAATACAAAAAGGTGGTAGGAACTGTCCTTCTGAATTGCAGCAGGCCATAATAGTAACGGTTTCTCCCTTTTCAGCACTTGTAACGACGTGAACGTCTTTGCGTCCTTTTTGGGCAATCACTTTTCCAGGCTCATTATTAAGCTGCACTCCAATTTCGTCGCAATTTCAAATACAGTTGGGCTTATCTAAAAGGTTGTTTTCTGTTAAGATAGAAGTGAGAAGATCGAAATAACTTTTTACTTCTTCCCTATTCATTCCTTCTGTTCTAGCTCTACTAATACCTTGAGCTTTTCTGACACTTAAATTAGGATGTCGTCGCATGAATGACGAAAACTAAACTTTTCCAGCGGTTTTATGGTCTTTGTTGAAGGTGTGTTTAATACCCAATGTCTCTGCTAAATTGTAAGCTAACATTCTAACATTCTTTTGTGTAGGTGCAAACCCTACAGATTGAAGTTTTATTATGTGCAAAGCCAATTTTTTCTCAGCTTCCAATCCTAGTTGGCCATCTGGACCCAAAGTCCGTTTTGTAAAATCATTCTTCTTCATTCAATGTCTTAATGTAGACTCTGGTATTTTAAACCTCTTGCTTGCTGCTCTTATTGATAATGATCCATTCTTTATTGCTGATACAGCTGATGATAGGTCATCTTCTTTTCAGGATCCTTTGTTTGTTTTCCTCTTGTACACGTTAGGCATGTTAGCCTGTAAAAAATAAATAAATAATAGTCATCTTGGTAAATAATATGTTTTAACATTTTTTAAAGTTGTTTTATTAATGGTATTATGCAATTCATATTAATAAAATAAATAAAGATGCATAATATACATTTAAGGAATTTCTAACGAATATGTAGACTCACAAATAGTTAATATTAATTATGAAATCCATGCGCAATGTCTCCTACCATTACATTTAATGGAATAAATGCGCAACCTCTCCTCAACATGAAATGCGCGTACTGTCCTAAATCGGTAGGAGAGATTGCACAGGCTTGAACTAAGATGGCCGAAGCGAGATTTGACCAACGACTATCTGTACAGTTTGCCTATGTCATTACCTCTCTAGAAAAAATGGTAAATACCGAATAATTTATCGTAGCATCGTACAGATAAAATTTCATGAATCCTGCAGACAAAATTCAGCCACTTACCTTTGAAATGAAAGTTGTAGGTTTAATATATTTCACTAATAAACAGACTTAGCGTCTTGAACTTTTGACTGAACACTCAACTAGTGAAGCGGATCGAGGCACTGAGGTACGCTGCGCGCGCACCCAACTCCAACCAGCTGGAACAAAGAGGGCGCAATCTCTCCTACCGCGCAATCTCTCCTCGCTTTACCTTAATGGTGAGGAGGAGACAAATGTGGACCTAAGGGCCTGGGAGATCTGTCGTTGATCTAAATTAGCATCTACAGCTAATTGGCAAGCTTGTGATAGTAACACAAGAGTTTTGGTTGTCCCTTGACTATACATTGAAAAGGGCATCACCTTGACTTTCGTGATGGCAAAGTTTGATTGTGACAAGGCATACCGAAACACACCAGTCTCGTCAGAAGTCGCCGCTGTCATTGGCTGCAGCCTAGGGTTGGCGTCTAAGTGCTGGAGTAGAACTCTTATTTATTGCATCAGCGACATTTTCGTGGACAAGCTCGCACCTATAATCTCTTTGAGGCTATTTTCCAATTCCGGGTAAGTGGCTTCGTATTTCATTGTAAAATCAGGTAACAGGGCTTGAATCACAAGGTCCTCATGTAGCGACCTTGGGACCTTAAATAAGGGAGCTCTAGTATTTACAATCTCTTTGGCCATGAGATCTGGGGCATATCGGATGGCGGTCTCTCTCCAATTTATTTTGAAGTAATCTTGGACTTCTTTTCTCGGGAACTTATATAGAGTGTTTAACACCGCTAGTTGATCTTGATCTGGCAAGGGCGCGTGCTCCACCCACCAGTCAACTGCCTCTTTTCGAGCTAGCACCCGCGACCAGTTATGGTTGTTCGCGATCGGGGCTAGAAATTCTTTTGGGATCATGTATTGCCTGGCTTTTCTTTTATCGAATGTTATTGGGTACTTCTTTGAAATCAACGTCATTGTGGTTTGCAACGGATTTGGGTCTCTTATATCCTTTGCCGAGCATCTCACTACTCGGCAAGCTGGAGTCTTTCTTAGAATCTTGATGGCCTCAGGCTTACTACGGAGAATTTTATTTACACAATGCATCAAGACTTTTGAAAAGTCAGTTGAAGAATTTGCATCATCCATTTCCGAAGAAAGATAGTGTGTGTTTGTATAACAAAATATACAAATTACAAACTAAGTTTCTCCACACGCAACAACACATTCAACATTTTAGATAAAAAATCTCAAAAAGAACATAATAATGACAACATTTACAGCAAATCAGGTACAGTAGACTCCCTCTCGTTCGGCCACCTCGGGACTGAACCACCGGCCGAACTAACCGATGTTGCTTAAGTAAGACCAGTTTCACTACTCTAAATGTACTTTAGAATGGCCTACAAGTAATAACTAAAATTATAATAAGCCTAGGTTAAGTGCTAACTTAAAACTTACCCTCAATAGTTGGCGTTGAGTAGTTCAAATAATGACACAAAATATAAGACTTGCATAGTTTTATATCAAACACAAAAAAATGAAAAACACTACACACTATAATAGTATTGGTTTATATAAACTTCACAGAATAGGTTAAAAGAAATCAGTTATTTTTCGTTGGACTTTATCTTCAATAGCTTTCTTTCTAGCATATTCTCGCCATTTTCTCAAAAACATTATGTCAACTGCTGTAGAACTCGTCTGTTGCTCAATGTAGGTTGTAGCCATTTGCAGTTCTGCCATCCCCTCTGCATGACTCATTATACACTCGTCGTCCACCTCATCGTCGCCATCTTCTCTTTCTCCTTCTTGCGTTTCTTGACATTGTAAAACTGATTGAGCAATTTCATCATCATTTAAAACTTCATTGTCCAGCTCCTTTTCAATAGTTATCCACTCCAATACATCTTGTTCTTCAATATTTTCACTATGAGGCAGTCGATTTAAATCATTTAGAATAATAGCTTCTTCGTCTGCTTCAAGTTCAATGCTAGGAGCATTAACAACACTACCTTCTCTAGCAACAACCTCCTCTATATTCGGCCATAACTTTCTCCACGACTTTATAATCGTTGACGGTGGTATTTCATCATAGGCCTTTGCAACCATGAAAATCACATCCTTCATGTTGATTGTCTTTAACACTTGGATAATATCTGTGTTTTCATTGGCCTCTAACTTATACAGAACTTCTGAAAGAAGCTTTCTTCGGTATTTTCTTTTAAAACATTCAATGACCCCTTGGTCCATTGGCTGTTGAATGCTTGTTACATTAGGGGGCAGACAATACAGTTTTATCCCAGTCTCACCATCACATTCCACTTCATCCGGGTGAGTAGGCGCATTGTCTATAACAAGAAGTGCGTTTATAGGAAGTTTCAAACCCAACAAATGACTCTTTACTTTGGGCATGAATTGACAAATGAACCACTCTTTAAACAGATAAGAGTCCATCCAAGCTGATTTTTGGGACCGGTAGTAAACTGGTAGCTTTGAAATGTTAAGGTTTTTGAATGCTCTGGGGTTTGCTGATTTACCGACGACAAAAAGTGATAATTTAAGCGTACCTGAAGCATTAGAACAAATTGCCACCGTAATTCTTTCTTTACTAACTTTATAACCAGGAGCAGATTTTTCTGTTGATGCAGCCAATGTTTTCCGCGGCAAAAGTTTAAAATACAACCCGGTTTCGTCTATATTAAAAATTTGTTCCGGGCTCAGGTTATTATCGGCAATAACTTTCTCAAATTTTTTTGAAAATTCAGCTGCAGCTGCCGAGTCTGCTGATAGTTTTTCCCCGCAAACTCCAAGAAAATGAACGCCATGTCACTTTTTCCACCGTGACAGCCAACCTTCACTAGCCACAAATTCCCCTTCTTCTTGAAGTTTAGCGTGCAATATAATTGCTTTTTCTTTTAATAATGGGCCACTTATTGGTGTCCCTCTTCTACGTTCCTGCATGAACCATATCCAAAGGGCATCATTTACCAGTTCATTTTTATTTTCAAGGTACAACGGGAAGAAAGAACTTAATCAGTTTCGATCTGTGTACAAAACGTCTCAATAGATTTTCTATTTCCAGTTATTTACCGTGCTTTTACCGACCCCAAGATCAGTACAAATACTTTGGACTGATTCGCCTTTGTCTATACGCTCTAAAGCTTTCAAACATTGTTCCATTGTTACAAAAGTACGTTTCCGTTTAGCACTCATAATTACACCACACAAAAAAAGCAGTCCACCAAGCAACACGATACAAAACAAGAACGTTTCAATGTGAAAAACATACAATATGTCCGTCTACACTAGATCAAGTACAGAAGGCAACTGACCGTTTTGTAAATTACAAATAAACATGGCCACCGTCGCGGCTCTCGTCTAGACAGTACAGTGGTGTGGGTGAGTCATACTCAGGTAGCCGGCCGAACCATCCGGAGGCCGAACCAAACGATGCCGAACGAGAGGGAGTCTACTGTATTTAGAAAATTAATTGTACAGACTGTGATAAATTCTACATTGGACAAACTGGAAGACCATTCAAAACACGCTTTCAAGAACACATACTCTCAGAAGCTATAACACAACTACAATGAAATCCACATTCGCAGAACACTTGCTCTCTACAGACCACACGTACACAAAAATGGAAGAAAACATGAAAATATTAAATTATATGAAAAAGGGAAAGAAAATGAATGCAACAGAAGAATTACATATATATTTAGCACAACAAGAAAATCCAAACTAAAAGAAATAATTGTTAGGTTGCCTATTGAAATTAATGAAATACCTCAAGAAAATAAAATAGAATGTATAAAAAATTTGTCTATTTTTGTTATAGAAAAATGTATTCTAAAAAATTGTAGAATGTATAAAATAGAATCTATTGGATGTCATTTGTGAGGAAAGAGGAGACAATAATATAAGTAAAAAAATACGTTTTTTAAAAGAACAACTTAAATTAGCAATTTCAAATAAGGTATCTTATTGTACAACCTCCCTTGTATGGTTTGCCACTCTATATTTTTGTTTTCCTGCAGCATACAAACATATAAGGGAAGCTAAGATTTTTACTATGCCCCATTCCCGCTATTTACAATCATTTATCACGAACCTGGGCACTGGTAGCTCTGGTTTAGATTCGATATTTAAAAAATAAGTTATCTTGTTTGAAAGAAAATGAAAATATCTGTAATTTACTGATGGGAGAAATTTATGTAAAACCGGAAAGGAGTTATAAAGAATTGGAGGGAATTGTTCATAATGTAAATAATGAATCTGTAGGTCTAGCCATGACCATTCAAGCATTTATGGTCTCCTCACTTCTTTCACACAGTACAGATGTTGTGGGGTTATTTCCTTGCAGAGATCTAACTTGTGATTACTTACATAATTTAATTTTATAAGTGTTAATTATGAAATTAAACAACAAAGAAAAGTGTTACTTAATTTAATGTTAGATTATCTTAGCGATTCTTATATTTTTTTCTTGCCAAAACTGCTCTACTAGCTCTTTAATTTATGTAAAAAATGTATAACAATCTTTTGTAATGTTATTCTATTGAATAAAGATGCAATAAGGTATCAAAAGAGAAACTTGTCAGGAAAGAGAGAGGTAAATGAAGAAAAAAAGGTTGATAAGTTAAATCAGTAAGTTCATTTTACTTCAGTTAGTAGTCAAAAGTTTTCTAGACATATTTCATTATAAAGCATAAGTAAATCATTTAACTTGTGTTTTTTATCCCAAAGAAATATTTATACAATATTAATTTATCGTTTATTTAAGTCAAACATGCTCACAGTAAAATTGTTAAAACTTCCTATAAGCTATTACTGGTAATTTTGCTTAAATTTTAATTAATTACTATAGGCGTGTGAGTTAGCGTCCAATGCAAGTTGTACGGGTATAGAGCGCTCCGATCCGCCCCATGCTGTGACGTCACAACACGAGCAATGCGGCCTGGAAATCTAGGGGGCCTTGCTCAGTCCCGTAAGGCGCATGGAGCCAGTAGCCGGCGGGAGTGTGACGTCATTCGGTGACCTGAGCGCCGCACTGCCTTGCCGCACATAGGAACCATTACGCCTCTGAACTTACTTACTGTGTTTATATGAGAAATACAGCTTGTTTCTTAATAGAAAATGACTTCTTCTTTGACTAATTATTAGAAACGATTTTAGACAGAAATGATATTCGCTCCCCACATTCCTTTGCTTTTAAGCTAAAATATACTTACATGATGAATGTTCCCTCTTAGTTTTAGCTTATTGCTCATCTCTATAAACACATGTATAAAATAATTATACTTATTTATACAGCTTATTAGGTCTACATATTTGCATTAACACGTTCGCTACCGAGCGACGCATATATGCGTCACTCGGGCCACACTCACAGACCGTTCTTAAAAATTATAACCTCACTCATAGACCAGCATTTGTAAGACTGACATAACCACAGACCACAAAATTGAAGTTGCTAAAATGAGTCCAAAAACTTCTTAATATAGTAAAAACTTGTACAAAAGTATCTTTGACGTGGAATTTTTCAATTAGAACATTATTTTAAGACAACGCATACATGCGTCACCTGGTCCATAGCATGAAAACTAATAAAAATAATAAGCAATTTTACACATAGACCAGGCGACGCATGTATGCGTCTTTATACATTCGCCTATTATTGATGATTCAAAAGGTTACAAAAACAAGAGTTTTTCATGAAAACGTTTTGTTGAATATATAAATGAGGAATAATCACTTCTTACAGCTACATTGGTTAAGATTAAAAATAAAAGTGTAGATAAATGTGATGTAGATAGATTCTTTTACTTGTGGTAGACTTCAAAGCAGCTAGGCATACATAAGCCAAACGAATTACCATCTGAGTTCTTGCAAGTTGCACAAACATAAAATGTGTCCCTTCTCTTGTTATGTTGTTGTCTACAAACATAGCACTTAACTCTCTTCTCTAACTTCTTTGGTAAATGTGCTCCAGTAATGTAACTAGCACGAGGAGTTTGTTTGACAAGTGACCACTGGATATAATTCCTAATGATTACATCTCTAAACTCAAGGTAGGTCATTTTCCCATTTAGTTTAGCATGAAGATACACACTATTTCACAGTGATACATCTAAAAGATGGAAAAAAATGTCATGTACCATCTAAGAGACTTACGAGGAGTTGAGTAGTATGATATCATTTGGTCGCCTCAGTCTGTGCCGCTTATACCTTTATTATAATCACTATACCTTTATTATAATCACGACCATTTTGGGTTTCAAAGTGACAGTGCCTCTTTTGTTAGTCACAGGGACCATTTCAGGACCATGTGCTGAAAAATTATATAGGTGGGTGAATCAATACCACTGTACGTGTATGGGTGTGCAATACCACTGTTCGTATACGGGTGGGTGGGTGGGTCAATAAGTATATAGGTGGGTAAATCAATAAGTATATAGGTGGCTTGTTATTCTTGATACAGTCATAAAGTTATATTTATGATGTAATACGTGTCAACATAATTTTCCGGAAACGTGTCATATTTTGTAAAAGTAGAAGTAAACTACATGGTACATAACCAGTGTAAACCTTTGACGTTTACTTAACTGTTACACATTTGCATAAGATTCCCTCATAAATATTAATAATAATAATAATAAATTAAAAATAAATATTATCAGGAAAAATGAGACAGTGGTTAGATTACGACAGGAAATGCGGTACAGGAAATGGAGTTGGTAAAATTTGAGTAGGGCATCCGGCGAGTGTTAACTCAGAAAGCAAGGGATCGGATGTCAAGGAAGCAGGGTCAGCACTGTACACAGGATGACCAGAATAATAAAATTTGAGACTCACCTAAATTAGGCCGATGAATGCTGATGCGACGGAGATTCAGCAGAAGTTCCGATGTTCCGCCCATCACGAAAACGGGCCTATAGGGTGATCTGTAATAGGACGACGAATAATAATTGGTTGTTCCGAAATTGTAGGCGTGTCCAGTGAGTAGCAGGGGGAATGAGAGACTAGGGAGAGAGTTGGAAAAGAAAGGGAGTCTGAGGAGAGTTCGGCAAGAGAGAGGACTTAGGGAAATAGACCAATAGGGAGGATCAGCACCTGGTGGTTCAACTACCTAGACCGTCAACCCGCCCTGCAGAGCAAACACGGGACGAGCTAGGAGGAGGACTTGGAGCTACGGTCCAACCCCTTGCGATATCAACCCCCGGAGGACTTCACGAGCGGCCAACCTGAACCTGAGGGACAACCGGACTTGCAGCCTATCCTGAGGACCAGAGAACCACCTCAAGGGATTGCAAGGGACTACAAGCAACTCCAGACCTAACCAGCCCACCTGACCCTGTGGGACAAGAGGACGCCGAATCCACTACGGCCCGTGGACACCCCCTACCTGCATAAGACGAGTCCAGGTAACACTGTTTCTGTTTAACACCTCCAAGGGTTAAGGGGAGAAAATTTAAGTAGTGGGGGAAGGATTTCTGTAGGGTTCAATTACGTTTACCTACACCAAAGCGTAAGCCGACAGGCAGTAAATTAATCAGATGAGACGGTCATAATAATTGTAATTTAATTATAAAATATAATTAACTGTTTGAGGGAATGTAGTCTGGATTGTTAATTTAAATTGTAAATATATAAATACGTAAGTCCATGTAATGGATCATTGTCCGTATAAGTGGTTGTTTTAAGTGGATATAGATATATGTAGTAATTGAATAAATATATCGTTGAATATATAAACCATAAATATTGGATAATTCTTGGGAAGGATAAAGGATAGCTACTAGGGCCATTTGAATATTTAGCTTATCGCTTGAAAATATTTGTTCAATAATATAATTACAACTGTACGGTAAATTGATTATGTTGTCATAGTTAGTAAGGGTGATATATTAGTGTTTGATTGGTAATTTTGATTGGAAATAGTGGATTAATTATTCTTGAGTATAGCTTGTTGGTGGATATATAATTTCACTTGTTAGTGTAGACGGTTTGCACATATTAACTTATTTAGCTGATTCTTAATGTGACGTTATATAATAATTTAGAGTATTGTGATTTAATAGTATAGGAGTTTGCTGTCGCTTGTTGTAAATAATATTCTTGAAAGTATTGATTCACCGGGCTGTATATTGAAGGCCGATGTTGATAGTAAATTGACGGAAGGTTTATAAACGTATAATTATAATTCTATAATTTGTATTGTCTAATATTGAATGAGAAGGGTATATTAAAGGGGAGGTGTATAGTATAAAATAGGATAAGATAATTGTAATATTTTGGAAGGGATTGTAAAGATGATATGCTGTAAAAATAATAAATTTGTGTTGTACTTTCACCAGTGTCAATAGTTATTCCAGGTCCTGGTTTCCTACACTAGCTAAGCGAGTCATTAAGTTCAAATTATTTCTCATTACTTATATCTAGTCATTGTGATTAACAAACTTAAACACTTTACATTTTAGAGGAAGTAACACTTTACTTGGTGGAGAAAGATTTTACACCAGTAATGTCTCAGGCTTGGAGCATGTAAATTACCCATCAATATGCATAGGCCTAGAAATTTTTTTAACTCATTTTTATCGACATCCGTCCATTTATTTAGTGCGCCATATTTTGGTAGAGGGTTTCCCCGATTGACTACTGCTCGTTTATTGGTCCAGCTGAAAATTTTTTCAAGGATGGAGTCATCAAAGATATTTCCAAACATTTCGACGGGATCATCTGTTTGAATATGTATTTCTTCCTGTCCTGTAAAATCAAAAGCTTGAGGGACATGATTCGTGTTTTTCCATAAACCCTCAACAGCCTCAAAATCATCATGAATGGCATTGACGACAGTTTGAACATTATGATCCTCTGCCAAATCCTCTCTATTACTTTCAATCTCAATTAGGCCTAGGTCTATTTCCATTTCATTATTCTGCATTAGTCCTACAGGATTAGGCCCTCCAGCATCATATTCGTAAGGGAAATCTATTCCCTCTATGTTAGAATTAAGAAATTTCAGACGAATAAACATCCTTTGTTTGATGAATGTCCTTGCCACTTTGTATGGAACATTAGGGTACTTTGTTACCACAATCTTGGATAGATTTGAAATGACACCTAAAAAAAAAACAATCATAGTTATTGGCTTATTAAGGACATGAAATGTGTAATTTTAGGCAAGGTTTTGTTGGAAGATAGATTTTTTTTCAGCCAGCTGTAGAAGAAATGTTTTATATTCTATGTGAAAAAGGTTTATACATATATCTTTGGTATATTAATTTGCATTTTCTACTACTCACTTAGCCTTTAATAATAGTCTCCTACAGTTATTATAGACTAGCTGTTACCCGCGGCTTAAATCGCGAAGCTACAAAATATAAGTCACCGGTATGCACTAAAATAATTTGTTTACGATTTACCATGTGACTTCCTTTGCAGTAACTGACAAACGTCTTAACTACAGCTGGTAACGTTATAAACAATATTCTTCCCTAATATTTGCATTGTACGTTATCTATTATTATTGGCTAGACTGTATAAGTTTATTAAAATTTATTTTTGTAGTATAGTTTTTATAAAAAATTGCTATTTAGGCGTAATAGTGCTATTAGGCAAAACAATTGTTAAGCAAGATCATTAACAAAACCATAATACGTAGTCTACGTGTCTGTGCTATTTAATTTTAAAAATAATAGTCTCTTTGGGAATTCTTACCTTGGGTTTTTGATAGGTTGTCTTGATGAAACATCAAAAACTCGTCATTCAAAAATTTAGCTTCATTCAGCCAGTTTTGTGACGGCTTTGTCAGGCCTCCGTACGACAAATGTTCGATCCAGGAATCTGTCACATTATTTTCACACATCTCGTCGGTTTTTTCTTCACTTTTGTCAGTTAGATAGGGGTACTCTTTTTTGTGTTTTTTAGCTACCCAACATGCGAGATATTCAAGTGCATCATCTTCCAAGTCGTGGACACGGGCACTGTTATCAAAAACATCTTCGTTAGATTCTTGTAAAAACACTTAGGTTATTTACTTCCAATTCTAGGCAGTTTTCCTCGTCGAAAGATACTTCTTGGGGCACTTGAACTCCAGCAACTTTTAACACTGTACTGACTATTGTCTCTGTACCGTCATCAGTGGTACTTGTATAATTTGTATTAGGTTGCACATCCCTTGATTTTTCCCCAAAATGATCATTCTTAGCCTATACATTGCATCTAGTGGAGAAGGGTGATCATTCAGTCCACCACGTGACCTAATCTGTGAAAAAAGATTTTCAAGAGAATCTTGGTTCAACCTGTGGGTTAGTATGTAGCTTATGTTGTGATTGTTTTAGGTCTTTATACAGTTCTTGAAATATTGACAAAATGCAACCCTTTTGAAACACCTGCAGCGTGGTTTTTCCAGTACACCTCATATCTTTTATTTCGTTTGTCATTGTATGCAGAATTTCATCTTGTTTTTCGAGATAGCTGTAAGGTCTTTCAAACGGTTGTGCATATTTTTTGGGCGTGTACGAGTTCATCAAATCAAACCAGTTGTTTACAAGTCCTATAAAGTAACTTGTAGATTCAGCTACTTTGTCGCCTTTCAGATAGTGGTTTAAAGCAGTTGCCTCAGTATGGGACATAAGCTCAGCAGCCTTTCTGACGTTTTGTCTCTGAGCCTTTTTTACAGTTAAGTGACTTTCTGTTAGCTTATGGCAAACCTTCAACTCACTCTTTGCTTCCATGATTATGACAGAAGCTATTGGGTCCTTGGTTACAAATCTTCCATCGGATAAGCGAAATCCCGTGTCTAATAACCAGTTTCGAATCAGCTCAAGTACATGAGGGGCATCAGCAAAAACAAACACTTTGTCATTGGTAGGAAAAATGAAGTATGTTTGTTCAAAAGATATACCAAGTTGCTTCCATAAACCGACATTTCCACCTCCCATGTCACTTACACAGGCTTCAACTGTGTACCCCGTTTCTTTGAGTTTCATAATAATTGAACAAAGAATACTTTTGGTATTCTGAGTGTCGAAATCTGTCTAAAGTGGTTGTTTCCACTTAGAAAATAGACCCCTTGCAGAAATTACTTGCATGCTAGAGTGGGGCACAACAATTTTGTCATTTTTTGTGTCATACTCTGACTTTCTTTACCTTTATTTCGTCAAACTGCAACACTATTATACGTTCCAGGTCTTGAAAAGTACCTTTAGATAGTTCGAGGTACTTGAAAACAGATTCGAAAATCCCTTGATTGATCTCAAACCGAGTAGCCCAGCGCTGAAGTGTTGATAGTCCTGGCAAAGGTATTTTCATTTTTCTTTTAACAAACAAATAACAGCGTTTACTCAAATACCTTAACCCTCGTGCCGAGTTTCGACAAATAATTGTCGACTTGTGTTGATTCTGTACTGGCAATCGACAAAAAATTGTCGACTTGACATCGCTCGATATTATCACTTGTTATAGTATACCTATTAGCGCTATTGACAAGATTCATATACCTCTGGAAACGGGAAGAGTTACCGATTGTAGTGGTATGCCTGACTTGGTTCTAAGACGACGTGAACAATGGAAAATAATATGATGAATATTCGTTGTCCAATGTGAAAGCGATTTTCAAACTGACGCTAGCCTTGGAAGTTTTATATATCTGTCTTTCAATTGTATTTGTAAGTCTTATTATACATAATTATGGTGTTATTATGATATAATTGTGTTTACATTACTTTTGGTATATACATACAACACACACAAAATTATATTGAAGCCTTTTTATAAAAGAAAAAAAATTGTGAACATGAAAATGTCACATTTGTGTGCGTACGCCGGATAAATTTCATCATCATCTGTGGACACCTAAGCTTACGGCCAGAGGATACCAAGGAAACCATTTTACAAATATATTTTATTTATAGAACAAGTAATTCTATAAATTTAAGTACTAGTTAGAAGTCTGTACTGATTATATAGAATTTTTAGCAAATTTTTGAAAATTATGTTACCACAGTAACAAATGTTTGCATATAGTGTACTACACAGGGTTTTGTAAGTATAATTACTATTATACTTCAAATAACATATAAAACCTTTATATATCCTGAAACTAGATGAAATTTGTAATATTTAGGCTATCTTGGAATTTTGAATTTAGCTATAATATATTGTTTTCAAGGTGACCCCCCCCCTTTTTATGTTTACAAAAGTCATTGTCCGAGATATCATGAGTCATAAAAAATTTATATTTTCTCCAAAGATATAATATTTTATTATTATTAAATAGCCTGCTTTATTAGGAGTGCACTAATACCAAATACAAGTAGGGTTATATAATTTTACTATTTTTTATCATTTTTTGAAAAAATATCTGCAAATGTGCAAAAAATGATGTGACGGTACAGGATAAAGTAGAATCCGGTTCGAGGGTTAAAGTAAATGCAAGAGAGATTTAATCACTGGTCCATGAAACTTGCTTTTTCATTCCTAATAAGAGGATTATTTGATTTTTAGTGAAAATTGATGTCAGGATTTTGTTTATTTTAGAGTGTATCAAACCGATATTGTTATTTTTCCTTTTCAGTCTGAGGTTTTCCTTCTTTAGTTTTTTTGTTTGGGATGTTTCCAAATTTATTTTACTTTCTAACATCAAAATCCTTTTTTTCAAATCTCTGTTTTCTTTAATTAAAATTTTATTTTCAACAGAAGGACTATTTACATTATGCAACGGTATTGATTTTTCGATGGACTCAGTAACGTTGTTTTCTGTTGCGGTTAGATTTGCAACATTTTCTTTGTTAACTAGTTCCGCTATCATTTTCTTACTCTCTCTTGATTTCATTCTATCTGGTATCTACATATACTCCAGATTGTTCATTCTCTGGTATCTACATTAACAATCTGGGAAGAAATAACATTTGAATTTAGGCATACACTTAGATTGACAGATGGGACAGCACTCGGTTTTAACACTTTTTTGGGGGCTATTTTTAGAAGTTCGGCTTTCATATCCCGTTCGTAATCATCTGGTGTGAAATGTTCGGAACAAACAACAGATGTAGAGAGGTTAAAACTTGTATCGGCCCTTTTACATCGCTGTGCCCATTGTTTTGATAGGTCATGGTTTTTTGGAAATCTGTGATAGTATATTTTTGCCCTGTCACCAGGTAACTCACGCGTTTTAATGCGACTGTTATTGCAGACAGCCACTGCACACCGCTGCCCAGGCATTTCCGATGATTTAACACATCCGTAATAATGATAATAATAATAATAAGAACCTTAAACCACTTCAGCACATAGATTGGAAACTACCAACAGTTAACAGAATCTTCGCATAACAAAATGATCAGATCAGTAGTCTAGCTACAGTACGACTGGGAATACAGGATACACAAACACGAATGTCCTGCCCGACCTTCCCGCGTTTTCCTATTTATAGAAAAGTGTAGAGGGTTTGTGTTGTGATGTAACTAGTGATTTTCGCGCGTTTTCGTACTTATAGAAAAGTGGAGAGGGTTGTGTTGTGGCAGCTAGTGAGTGAGGGTCGGCAAGGCGGCATGGTCGCCGGATGACGTTGCTCGGGCCTTGGCTCGGGCCGGGGGTGTGCGAGTGCGCACGCTTGGACTGAGGCAACCTCCTGTATACTCCCCTTGAGCCGGGAGGGGGAATCGTGAGTCACAGATCATTGATGCATCACTGTTGTGTACAGTTGACATCTAGTTCTTGCCGTCTGCTTACCAGAGTATCAGTGTGTTGTTATTGTCGTAGTGTTTTTATCTATTGTACAGTATTTTCTCTATTTACATTGTTCCATATTTTACTATCGTAGTTATTTAAGCTAGTGTAAGTAAGTAATCAACATTAATTATCCAACCTTAGTTAATTTACATTACCAATTCTAGTGAACAGTACTGTATTTCAATTGCTTTTATAATGTCAAATAAACGTAAACATACTACATGTTCACTCAAAGACAAACTGGAAGTGCTAAAATGCTTAGATAAAGGTGAAAGTGCAACTAAGCTATAATTAGAATTTGGTGTTGTTAAAGCGACTTTACAGACTGGAAAAAGAATCGTTTCAAAATAGAACAATTTTGTGCAACAACTTCACAGTCTATTCTAGAAAAACATCAAACAGCAAAACAGTCTCAATTTGACCAAGTCGATGAAGCACTATTCATTTGGTTTTCACAAGAGAGGGAGAAAGGAACGCCGCTAATTGGCTTTTTTGTATAAGAAAAAGCAGTCCATCTGAATAAACTACTGAATGCTGATAAGTCATCTTTTGTCGCTAGCAGTGGGTGGTTAAACCGATGGAAAAGACCTCACGGGGTCAGACAGTTAACAATTACCGGAGAGAAACTTTCAGGAGACATTAATGCAGCAAAGGAATATGTTGACCAACTAAACAAATTAATAATTGGAGAAAATTATTCACCTCAGCAAATTTACAATGCTGACAAGATAGGTTTAAACTCCAAAGCTTTGTCGAACAAAAGTCTTGCATCAAAAGAAGAGTCTTATGCTCCAGGGTTAAAAATGAGTAAAGAGAGAGTGACGGTGATGGCATGCAGTAACGCAAGCATCAGGCAACAACAAGCTACCATTGATGATAATTGGTAGATCGGCATAGTCACAGGTTTTAAAAAATATAAAAATGAATTCACTTCTTGTTTATTACAGATGCCAAAAAAAGCATGGATGGATGGATTGCTTTTCAAAGAATGGTTTACTAAACAGTTTGTGCCAGCTGTCACTAATTTCAACTCTAAAAATAATCTACCAAAGCGAGCACTGCTACTTCTAGATAACGCACCATCACATCCTGATGTGAGCCAATTAACAATGGGCGAAATAAAATTACATTTTATGCGTCCAAATGTAACTGCTATCCTGCAGCCTATGAACCAGGGTGTTTTAGAAAACATAAAACTGGGATATAAGAACAAATTTCTCAGATCTTTAATTGAAGATGATGAAAGCTCACTGACTCTTCAAGATAAAATTAAGAAGGTGAACTTGAAGGATGTAATTTATTGGTCTGCAGAATCCTGGGAATCTGTTAGTGAACAACAGTTACGGAAATCATAGAATAAGATATGCCTTACTTTAACCTACAAAGAGACTGTGCAAGAAAATAATGACACTGATCATGTCATTAATTTATTACAAAAGGTTCCTGGTTACGAGGATGCTTGTGAAGCAGATGTCAATGAGTGGGCTTCAGCTGATGGATACTGCCACAGAGATTTGACTGACGAGGACATCATAATGGCAGTTCTACAGCAAGCTCCTGAGCAAAATGAAAATGATAACGAAAATGATGCAGTTTATGACGAACAGCTGGTTTCACATGAAGACGCAACAGCGGCATTTGAGCTCGCACTTCATTATATTGAGCAACAACCCACCTCGACCCCAGCGGATGTGATGTTTATTCGACGGTTGCGGAACACAGCATCATCAAAACGATTTTCTAAGTTACGACAAAAAAACAATGACTGATTTCTATCCCTTTGAGTAATGTTAATAATAATTGTAGTAATGTAGTAAAGTTGTTTATTGATTAAAATTTACAAATACGTTGTATGTATTTAGTTGTGTAGTATGTAATATGCTTTTATTCTTGATTGTAAATAAACTATGCTTTGTCTGAAACTAGTGTTTGTTCATTTTTTTTCTATCGGGTATGGTTCGGATTAAGCGGATTTTCCGAAAGTGCCTGGCTAACCACACGAAAATATATCTATTTGCATTGTTCATGGTATAGTTAAAGGAACTTTAACAAAGCAGTAGATTACATCTTACACCTGCAGGAAATTTTCTATGTTGGAGTCCTGCCGCTCATGGTGCAACAATGTGGTGCCCTAATCTCTGGCTATTACTGATGAACTGGGAAACCTTTATTTCTGTTTAGGTGTTAACTATCCACATATTTTGGTCCTTAACTTGGCATGTATATATGATGAACCCCCCCCCCCCCACTTGTACCTGAGTTACTCTCCGTTTACACTTTAGTTGAGACTGTGGGCGCTGAATTGCCCATGCAATTGTAATAGAGCTTCCGCACTACTAGCCAAGTACAAAACATTCACAGATTCTGAATTTATATCTGACAAACATACTTCTACGTTAGTTTTAAGTAGTTTTTTGTTAGTAACTTGTGCGTTGTAATAAATTACCAAATATTAAAAATATATAAAATAAATCAGTAATGTTGTTTTAATTTACAAAGCTGATTATAACTACAAAAAATATTTACTCTAAAAAAATGTTCGTCATTTTCAAATAAAAGAGATCTTACGAGTATTATATAACATGTCTATTGTTTTGTTTTGATTTTTTATGCTCATATTTTTTACACAAGCACACAGAATAAACAATATTTTACATACTATGTAAACAGTATTTAATGTGCTACTGTAATTATTGAAATACAAATCGTTATTAAAAACAATTAAATTATAATGTTTCATGAAGTTTATTTCGTTTTGCCAAATTATTACATTACTAAGTTTACTCACCAGTGATCATAGTGGAGCCACTCCAGAAACAGCACTATTTTGTGATGAGTCATCTTCACTATCACTGGAAATCCCTGATAAATTAATTATTAGTGGTTCAATGTCGTCTTGAAGGTTATCGGCTTTCCACATATTGGCTTCTATTTTTTCTATGTGTTTACAATAGTTTTCCCATTGATTGTTAGAAACAGCATCAAAGGCGTTGTTTATTAAACCAGTCATTAGTACCTTTTTGAAGGTGGTGTTATGCATCGCCACAAGTTGCTTTATTTGACTCCACACATATTCAATAGGGTTTAGTTCGCAATGATATGGTGGCAAACGTAAAACATAAAACCCTTGCTCCCTTGCTAATTCATCAACAATGTAGGCTGAACACAAATGTTTTACTTTAGAAACTTCTTCCAAAATTCTTTTTTCAAGCTGTATTCGGAAAAAGGTAGTTCTTTTTCTATAAGCCATTTTTTAATGTCGTCCCTTCTGGTTTTTGTGTTAGGAATTTTCTTTTTTTCTGGGAATGATAAGGAGCGTTGTCCATGACGATAACGCTGTTGGGTTTAAGATTAGGTAAAAGTTGACCTCAAAACCATTTTTCAAATCTATCTGCATCCATTTTATTGTGATACTTGGCACTCCCTTTTTTAGCAAGAAAAATAATTTTTGCCCCTTCAACAAACCCCTGACTACCACCAGCATGAGTGATAACAAATCGCGGCCCTCTCTCAGTTGGTTCTTTCAAACCTGTTGTTAAACCAGCTAAGAATGCGTCCTTTGGGGTTTTAATTGTCGTATCCTTCCAGATTTTATTTACTTTTTCACCAACATTCACCCACGTTTCGTCAAGAAAAATAATTTGTCTATTTTGTGACCTGACATTTTTTATTTGTCTTAAATACTTGTGCCTACATACTATGATGACGTCTCTTTCAATAAGCATTGCTTTTCTATTTCTCTTTTCATAACAGAAACCTGACTCTTTCAATAGTTTCCATAGAGTTGTTCTTTTAAAATTTGGCAAATGTTGGGTTTCATTTATTTTTGCTAGAACAGCAGACAGTGTTGGTGGTATATTGTCGGAAAGAAATTGATGAACTATTTTTCTTATGCCATTTATAACAAAACTACCATACGTTCGATTTCTGCTGTTTTTATATTCTACTTTACGTCGGCTCATTTCTTGGTGTAATTATTTTACCTTGTTTTTCTTCTAAAACTAAATATGGAACTTCGACTGGTTTCAGTAGCTTCACTTGTTTTCTTTACCAAAAACTCCAAGCTTTCATTTGGATAGATATTTCTGAAATATTCTAACACATTTAGTACAGTCCTCCTGTCTCCACTTTTTATGGGCTTTCCTTTTTTGCGAGAATCCATTTAGAAAATATCTCAACAAAATATCGAACACAAAACACCACAAAATAATAAACACAAACAATAAAAAAATAACACTTAAAACCAGGTAAAATCAAACCTAGAAAACAACTACAATTTGCACTAGCGAGAACAGCGTTACAAACATCAAAACACCACTGGTATAAGGGTGGCAAACAGGCACGGCTATTTTTGGCTCAGGCATTGTATTGAAGGTCAATATCATGGACTTCCACCCCTTTTTTACCCCTATCACCCTTTCAAGTTTCACATGAACCTATTTGTTTATTTTTAGCTGTAAAACACTCGTCATCGAAGTTCTTTCATTTTGATTGTTTTGTTTTACGATTAAAAGTAAACTCACATACAGAAGAGAATTTACTACTGTATTGTATTGGATATACTGGCCGTTTTACATGTTTAAAATGGCATACGTCTTAAGTAATTGATTTAATGTCCAGCAATGTATATAATGTATATCATTAATGCGTAATAGGTTGATTACAAGAACGTTAAACTTATTTACTTTAAATTATTTTCAGTGTTTTAAATTTTAATAAATTAATGACAAATTATGTTGCCTTTATCAAATACAGTTACTGTAATAGATATTAACTGAGCTCTACTAAATACTCTGCTGTCAATATTAATTAATTTTAAATTTATTTTACATGAATTGTAATTACAGAACGCTAGTGTGGCCGGTTGACCAGTGTTTTAGGTCCCATATTGAGTTGTGGTGGGGGAAACGGCATTTAATGTCGTCGTTGTCAATTTGAGACGCAGAAGAGAGCTTCTACTTGGCTAGACAGTCAGCTGTAGAGGAGCTGTCTGGCTTTTGGTTTGCTTATCTTGATATGCTTGTCAATTATTAGACCTACTGGACTTAATTAGTCTCGTCTATCTTATTTCTATGAATTTTAATTATAGTTAATTTATAGAACTAATGTACTTACAGAGACTGAAGAAACAGTTGACAAAATACTGTTAGTATTTTGTACAATAGTTTAATACATAAAAACCCCAAGTTTATAATTTGTATTTTAAAACATAAATTGTGACCTTCAAAAAAGAACAGAACTTTATGTAACAACTAAAACATACTAAAAAAAAATTATTTTATGAAACATTAAAATATATTTAAAGAACATAGTTATAAAGTAATTTTTAAGAGTTCATGTTCATAGCATTGATACTTGCAAAGATTTAGGTTCCATCTGTGCAGTTGCTGCATACAAGGCTGCGGTGCTCGTTGCAATAGGCCTTCGTGCAACGAATGCAATGATGAGTTGTCATTCGTCGTTTACTGGATGGGCAATATTTACAGGTAGTTCTAGTGTTTTAGGAGGTCGCCGGACTTGCACTTCTGGTATTGGCCTCCCCATCTGTGTGCCCAAAACATCTACAATCAGTGTTTTCAGCTGGCGCTGAAGAGTTGGTAGTTGACTTCTTCTTTCTAGCCAAGGTGTCACCAGTTCTCTATATACTTCCATGAGGAAAGTCTTCCTGGAAATTTCGTTCTTCTTCTGTTGCCTAAGAACACCATTGTGGGTGATCCAGGCATTAATTCCTGCCATGTTGAGCATGCCGTAAAATAAACACATCGGCTAACGCCTTGTCTTTCTTGAACACGATACCCCACTACACATTTGGTCAAAGGCATCAACACCGCCTTTCGTTTGGTTATAGTGTTTAATGATGTATGGTTTACCAGAGGTAGCAGTTCCTTTTTCAGTGTGCATTGTCGAGATCAGGCATACAACTCTGTTTGACTTGACTTTTTGTGAAAGAAGCGTGACTGTTCCTTAAAAAAGATAACGAGTTTCTCCAAGATGTCTGTTCTTAGGCGAAACCATTAAGGTAGGGAGTTCCCTTTTATTTTTCCTAATAGTCCCAAGTACTGTCAATTTGTAAGGGACATTGATTAGCTCATGAGCTAAAGGGATACTGGAAAACCAGTTGTCCATTGATACATTTCTGTTTGAACCATGGTAAGGTGCTGTAAGGGTCTTGACGTAGTAATGGCTAGTTGGCACATTAGCTGGTGTGAAATTTTTACCTACATATGGCTCAGCATTCAACATGTATCTAGTACCTACGTCACAAAGTAACATAATTTTAATCCTGTATTTACTAGGCTTACTAGGCAAGTACATTTTAAATGGGCATCTACCCCCTGAATGCTAAAAGCTGTTCATCGATCACAAGGTATGGACCAGGTTCATAATTGTCGATACATCTTTTTATGAAATTGTTCCAAAAGTCTCGTATAGGAGCAAGTTTATCATTTTCTCTTCTTTGAGAGTGTGTTTCTTTGTTGTCAAACCTTAGGCAATCTAATAAAAAGTTGAATCTTTTTTCGCTAAATGTAGCTTATTAAATGTTTTCACTAATAGTGGTGTCAAACATGGAAGTTGAATTCAAACCATTATCACGATGCACTGCCGAGAAGAGTAGTATCCCTATTAGAGCCTTTATTTCGAGGACATTAGTAATACTAACTGTGGCTGTGTTTTCATTATGGATTCCTTTCCTTGAGAATGATTTCACTATTTGTATGAGTTGTGATCATCTCAATGTCTTCTTCTGTAATAAAACTAAGAAAACTCTCTGAAGACAATTTAGCATTCTTAGCTGTACTTTTTACTTTTGGAGCTGAATGAACTACATTGATGGAACGAGTCCTCGATGATATATTTCTAGGCTCTTCGGTCCAACAATGACCATTTTTCCCTTTTATTACCCTAATAGACCTTACATTAGGTGAAATAATATTCAAAGAAGCTGTACCTGTGTCACTGGTGGATGGCATGGTTGCCTCTTCATCGGACAAAATTGCAGTAGGAGTATCTGTTACTTGATCTTGACCGTTGTCTTCTGTCTACTTGCTTGTTATTAAAAGTATGTCTCTATCTGAACTTTGGCTCCTGTCCTTATTTCTATACTGTCTAGCATTCCTTGGGTTGATAACTAGGTTCCTACAATCTGTCTCTAAATTCCTCATATCTCCAGCTACTCTCTGAAGGAGTTGATTAAGATTATTGTGATTATTCTTAGTTTTCTCCTCCAATCTCTCAATCTGGCTAGACACCAAATCTATCTTATCATTTGCAGATTTTATAGCACTTAAAATCCCATCAACCGCCATTCTGATCCACTAGGATGAGATTGGCCTATGATGGTCATGATAATCTGGACATGCATATCCATTTCGACACAATCCCACCTTGTTATAAGTGGGACAACTCTTTCTACTGACTTTTACAGAACGTGAGGTAGGATTTCCTCCCCTCCCCCTTTGGCCACATTTACCTCCTCTTGATGTACAAGGGTTACGTCCTCTAGATGAAGATCCCCACATTTGATTAGATCTTATATCTGGGGTGAATACAGAGGCTTCAGGATCAAGGTCACCTTGGTTCTGAGGATCTGGTAGGGCAAAAGGAGGAATGCCGTCATATCCCATCTCAGGATAGTCTTTATAAGACAGAATAGCAGCCTCTCTTATAGTCCCACCTGGACTCTTATCTATCCCTCTCTCATCTGGATTCAAGACTGATTTTTCGATCATCTCAGATAATATTTGATCAAAATGCTTCTTTGTGGATGATCGGCTCTCTGCTTCCTTGGATTGACTTGGGTTATTATCCACTGGAGTACTTACATTCATATAAAGTGGCCCTGCCTTGGATGATAAAGGGGATGAATTTTGGGATCTTGATTCTGCCATCAGTATTCTGGAAGTCTCCGGGTACTCTGAAATATCAAAGGATTCTGATTGAAAGATATAGCCTACTGCCATATCCCAACTGATAATGCTGGGCTGACTTTCTTTATGGTGGAAGAATTAGATAGAAGAGTATAAGAGAATATATTTTGACTGTTTAATAGGTAGCGAGGGTTCTTAAACAGCATTAACTTTGGAACCTCTATCAATATATGATTACAATTGAACTTATCCTGCTCACATTTATTAGTCATGGAACCAATGGGACACTTAATCCATCCTTAATCCCTTATTTGGCAATTCTACATCTTATTTAAAAAATGCAGAAGACTTTATTGTGAAATTAAACAAAATACAAATTAATTGTCATGATATCAGTTGATATGTTGACATCAGTCTTGGCAAGTACAGTGTTCGAACTTGGACAGTTCTTCTTTTTAGTTATTTTTGTATACTTGGTGAATTTTGTTAAATAATGAATGTTATTTTGTAGCAAATTGAGAAAATAAATTCATTTATTTATTTATTTACTATTATATTCTAGTCAGCTATGATGTAACTAGTTTATTTACAAATTTACCTATTCCAGAAGTATGAGATAACACAATTCATAGATCGTAAATCCAATATAAAATTTATTACAACACAAACGTTTTCGAAAGCAAAGCTTCCATCTTCAGGTTATGTGTAAATAAAAATTATTATTTTTTTTTTTTTTTTTTTTTTTTTTTTTTATTTACACATAACCTGAAGATGGAAGCTTTGCTTTCGAAAACGTTTGTGTTGTAATAAATTTTATATTGGATTTACGATCTATGAATTGTGTTATCTCATACTATTTCCAATATTTGCTCATATACGTTTTATTTTATTCCAGAAGTGTTAAGAATAACAAAGAATTTATTAGAACAAGATGATAATCTCAAAGAGAGAACAAAATTATCAGTTTGTTGTATATTAGAACTTCTGACTATATGTGTTACAAACAACTACTTTCAATATGAAGAACAATTTTATAGCCAAATTTCAGGTTTACCTATGGGTGGAGTATTAAGGCCAATACTAAGTAACATTTTTATGGATAATTTTGAAAAAAATTGCATTTGCTAACTGGAATCCCAAACCAAAAATCTGGCTCAGATATGTTGATGACATTTTTTGCATATGGGAAGATAAAACTGATATTCAAAACAAATTTTTAAATCATATAAATAACTTGAGACCAACTATAAAATTTACATTAGAAAATGAAAATAATGGACAAATTCCTTTTCTAGATGTGTTAGTTTTAAAAATCAACAGAAAATAAACTTATTACATAACTATACCATAAAAAAACGTTCAGTGGACAATTACAATTCCATATATAAAAGGAGTTTCAGAAAAAATTAGAAAAATCAACTCAAAATTCAATATTCGTATTTCTTTTAGTTCAAATAATAACCTTCGTAGTCATTTAACAAAATTAAAACCCAAGAACAAAATTCAAGAATCTAAAAATATAATTTACAAAATTGATTGTGAATGTAATAAAACTTACATTGGCCAAACCTCTAGACCTATAAGTACAAGAGTCAAAGAACATATATATAATTACAAAACACAAAATAAAGAAAAATCAAAATTAGTAGAACACGCTATAAACGAAAATCATGACATCAAATTTGATTCATCCAGTATTATATTTAAAGAATCGTCATGGACCAAAAGGAATCAAATTGAAAGTGCCTGCATGTCTGTTATAAAAGAACAATGTATATCACAACCATCTATAAATTTTAGTAATATGCTTCCTACTATACAAAGTAATGTAAATAAAACTGACATATCTAGGCCTACACAACATATACCTTTAGTTAAAGATAAGAAGATTTTTTTCACAGTTTTGGCATTTGGTTGTCAGTTCAGGTAATGTTTCTAACCGCTCTTTCTCGTGCATAGATCCGAATATCACGGAATCTTAACTCGTCATAAAAAGAACTGTCTCGTACCCGCCTACAACTTGCATAAAATTTCTGACCATGTCACATACAGTACCTAATAACCGTGGTCGTACATATAGCGCGGTGTTCCTGCAATATGCTACAACGGATTCTAAAGGGGAATCTGTATGTAGCTGACAAAATCTCGTCAAGACATTTAAATTGACTCGTGTATTTGGTAAGGCACAGCTGGTATAGAGAGGAAGGTTGACTGATCGAGGCCATGTCTGAGAATGACCGTTCTTTCCACTCCTAAAAATGTATTTTTGCCTTTTATTGATTCTGCAGCCCCTCCACCGCTGCAGAAAGTGGTGGCCTTCCGAAAAGTCATACTAGTTGCCACCTCCAAAAAATTAAAAAAATCTCTAAATAAAATTAAGTGACAGAGTGTCAAATTTAGAATAAAAAAATTCAATTTCCAACGCTACAATAAGGATCCGCTAGGAACTTGTCCCTTTAGATTCTAAGATTAGTGTAGCAGTACACGTATTTTTGCAGATAACAACAACAGTATAAGAAGGTTGGATGTATATAAGGAGTTGTTCGGCATGGGGTACATTGGTATTGGGTTGAAATTTTAACAAATTTGATTTCTGAATGAACGGAAGTTTTGTTTTTAATAATCGACTAAATGTATTTCCGGGAAAAAGAGCTAGGTAACATTTAAAACAGTATAGTTTTTGTGCGTAGATGTGATAACCTAATATTTTCTTATGATAATTTTCTCTATGTGCAGACATAATTTCATCGAATAAGAGGCGAGGAAGGGAAGAGAAATGTGATTGTGTCTACAATATAATTGTAGTCCTCGCACAATTTTGACACACCTAGGTGGAGCAGAGAAGGAGGCTGGAACACGGTTAATGGTGCGGTCTGATTCACGGCCATGTCTGATTCACGTCAGTCGTAATAGGACGGGTGACTAAAGGGTGACCGCGCATGTGCACTCGCATGGACGCCTTTCGAGAGAATGAAATGGCAGCTTCGGAACTACATTCGCTTTTTGATACGGGGTTTTACAACCCAGAGCCCCATTTATATCAAATGCACGTACTTATCGAGGGGCCGGACTGCGGCTCAAGGTCTTACAGGGCTTAACCCAGCCCCAAGCTGCAGGACTGCCTCAAGACCTACGCTTATTAGGCTGCCTTGGAGAACAGTTGGGCGATTTTTTTATTGAATTTGGGTCGCCCTTACCTCAATAGTATGAGCTCACTCTCTCAAACATTCACACTCTTTATATTCTACAGTTGCATCTCGAAATGCTGTCATTCCAACCCCCCGCAAGTGACCAACAAACATTACCTCACAAAAAGCAGACATGGTCTGCGTACACCTGACACCAGTTATCCCACTGTATACAATAAATAACAATGTCCACATGCGGGGTCACACTATGCTCCGTGTAGCTAGACGCACAATCATTACAAGCCCGTTTCCCGAGGTAGTACGAGAATGAAAGTTTAATCCGAAAACAGTTGGCATTATGGTGCTGTAAAAGATCACGGAGTACGGATCGCGGGAGTTGTTGGTGAAACTCTAGGAAAAGGTCGTACCCGTTATTGTATAAGTTACACAAAGTAGACAAGCACTGGTGGTATAAGGATTGTGGGACGGACGCCATACTGTAGCTGAGGAGTAAATGATTCAAGTTGAGAGCGACACGAACCGACACCCCCCACGTTACAACCTCCAACATCTGCTCGCACACGTGTGCATACTACTCCACCGTAACTGTCGTCCATCGTCGCGCCAGCCACGATATGATTTTATCTATATTATCGGTCCTTACCATGCATAATCTTCGAGACCATCTTAGGTCCTCGGGAGGAGGAGGATGATGACCGTTAATTTTCCTCCAATTCGTCAAGATCATCAACAAATTGGAGGTATCAACGGGCTGTGTTGTTTTCTGCTTTTCATAACCGTATGGTAGGATATCATACTTACCTTCACGTTTTCGTTTTGGTCCAGTCACTTTAAATATTTTTGTCTCACTTACAGTTACTACATCCCTATCTCTAGTTCTACGGAAACGGGATTCTTCAATATCCATGTTTTGATCCTCATCATTTAGAACCACCTCTTTAAGTTTTAAAAAAGATTTAGTTTCTCAGACGTTTTTAGATTTAGTGTTAGACCTTTTATTTTACAATTGGGTATGATTGTTCGATCCTTTGTTGAATACACAAGATACGCATATGTTTAGGTCCACTGGACACAAATTCCGTAATGTATGAACCGGAACCGCAGTCTTTAGCAAGTTCGTCTGTCATCTGGCCTAAATAAATGCCAGTATTTAATCTGTACAGACCGTCTTTGTATATGTAGACAACCGAATCTGTGTCGTAATACAGTACCTGAACACCCAAGGCATCCAAGTGTTCGTACAATTTTAGCCTAGCTTGGGCAGTTGTAAATGCTGCCAAAACAACATTAACAGTTCTTAAGGATTCTCCAACCTCCTCTAGATGTTGCCAGTTTACAAGGACAACGTCCTGGTTAATTTCCTGAATTCTGTTTACCTGCACTTCAGGATTGGAAAGTAGTTCAAACAAATTTTCGGGGTCTCGCGTTATTAACGCTTTGGTCTGGGTTACCCCAGAAGGAATTTAACATTAATTTAGCCAGACATCTGAGGCCTTCGTTCTTTTTAATTTTTGATGGGTCCATCTGGATACCTTCGTGTTCAAAGTAATTCTGAATGTACTTGTTTTTATCCTCTTGCGAATTACACCATTTAGGGTAGCCTGAAGACTCTTGCTTGATTTTTAAAAATGTATCGATAAAATCTGTAAAGAGACCACCGTTGTTGAATGTAGCTATTTTGTATTACTGCAGCTGAAACATTTCCGAAATAACATAACGTTTTTTAATCGCCTTTCTTATTTCATCCATTGTCCATATTCCTGTCAGACTTCGTTCATTATCACTATATATAATATATAGTGTTTTGGGCGAGCCGGTGGCCGAGTGGTCTAAGGCGTCAGGACTTTGAGCTTGGGTTAGAGATAGCGCTGGTTCGAATCCGGCCTAGACTGAAAGATTTATCAGTAATATTCACCTTGTACTGTACAGGTTCGCCCCCTTACTCTGACTGAATAAGTTCCTCGCACAGATCAATGGTCTATGGGGAATGGTCAGAGTAAGGTTAAGGAGGAGATCGGCCTCTCCTTTTATTAAAAAAAAAAAAAAAAAAAAAAAATTATACGCAATCACTAACATACTGCTCTTCTCCACAAACTCTACACAACACAAACATTAGTTTATTGTTCATTCTTGTAGGAAGGACCGGGTGAAACAAGTTGTTGGGAGGTAGTACCTACTTTACACTTTAGCAATCCGTTGACATTTAAACCACGACTACGACAGTCTGCGTCTCCCACGTAGATTGTTAGGTGTCCTAAAGAATAATGGCCGTGTTTACACACAAACGGGTAAAGCGAACACACATTACCACTGTACGTGTATGGGTGGGCGGGTGAGTCATTATCATTGTACGTGTATGGGTGGGTGTGTGGGACAACACCACTGCATGTGTATGGGTGGGTGGGTGGTATCAATATCACCGTACACGTATGGGTGGGCGGGTGGGTCAATATCACCGTACACGTATGGATGGGCGGGTGGGTCAATATCACCGTACACGTATGGTACTGTATAGACTCATCGTGGTTTCACTTGTGGTACAGTTTTGAGTTACCATTACGTCCTCCGAAAAAGGCATCTCGTGGGTTGAGTGGTAGAGTATGCAGCATAGGGTGTGTATATAGGTAGTGAAGTCGTTCTCGTTCTTTGATTTTTCTAAAATCACACTGCCACATTTCAACTATCTGGTAGTTTGTTTGAGCGAGTTTTTCCATTTTAAACTGTGTACGGTGATAGTGAAGCTGGAGAGAGTCAGATGGGTCATCTTATAGGGTCATCCTCCCTCTTGTAGGGGAAACACTTGGGGCATCCGTGGTAGTAGCAGTCGTGGAATTCGTATATTGTCTCTCCGTCGAAACCATCCACCTTCATTCCCTTAACTTTAACTTCACGCTCTCTCCCCGCATGTTGGATCCTAACACCTTTTTTCTCCTCTTTACAACATAACCACTGAAGTGCTACAGCCGATTGATTATCTACTAACCTGTATCCGTGTTTTGGTAAAAGTCCAATAGTGTTTGGTTTGAGAAATTTTCGCCGGAAGGCACTCGCGATAGTAACTGCCTCCAAAAAAGGGTCGACTTGGCACTGATCCAGGAACAATGATCTAATTTTAAACAAGCTTGTGCTAGTATATCCACATGCGAAATACAATATTCAATTATTTCTTTCTGAAATTCAAATAAATAATTGTTTTCTATTTGTTGGTTGTACCATACTTGGAACGAGTCTTGGTTCTTCTTTTCAGGGTCGAGGTCAAAAGCTTTAGGTAGTGCAGAGAGAGCCATAGGAAAGTAGTTTAGACTGTCGATGAATATGGTATTATCCAACTGTAGTAGAATCACTTTGCAACCTCTTGTTACCAATTTGGGTGTGAATTTATTTTGCTTGAGTAGGTACTTCAGGATATACTGATAGTAGAACCCTTGACCGTTGTAAGCGATAACACAGAGTTTTTAAAACTTTTTCCGTTCAGTCATCACCTTTTTCCGTTCAGTCATCACATAGTCCATAAACTGTTCAATGGGGTTGACCTTGAAGATTCGCATACGTGTAAGACACAATTCACGAGAAACACTTCCTCCCAAACACTTCCAGCAAAACTGTTTCGATACACACGAGTTCACTATATGCACCTTAGCACTACTATCATTACTTAAACACATCCTGCCTGGTTTTTAGATTGTACCGGGTCGTTTTGACCGGTACATTTTGTTACGTTCGTCTTGGTCTGCGGGGCTGCCTGAGATCGCTCGTGCCCAGCGATTTGCTTACTTGTGGTGGCCGTTGGCTCGGACTCGTTCGTTCCTGGTTCCAGCTTCGGTCCGGTTGGCCTGTTTTTTTGGTTTCTCAGCGGCCGTTCTTCACGATATGTTAGGCTAGAGACTCCTAAACTCCAGGGTCCGTCCGGGTCGTGAAATGTTAAGTAGGAGTGACAAATAAGTTTACGTACTCTCTACTCATCAGACGTCCATCCACACTTGGTAGTGATAGATCGTCTATATTCCACCTTCCTGCTCCTCCAAAAGTGAAGTAGTCTCCAAAATATGTCGTTCCATCCAATGGGACAGTTCTCATATGGTGACAAGTCAGGCCGGGGTGCGTCTCTGTTCGCTCTCTTGTCCACTACAGAGATACAGATCGCATGATTGCAATCGCACTTCCAGTTTTAACTGATAACTGGTGGTATGCATATCCTGTCGATTCGTTTTCAGATGATGGTTGATTACGTTGGAATTCAATCTCTTCTGGTCTGGTAAATCCAATCTGGTTAGAGCTTCCGATAATGTTATCTGGGATAGTCTCTCTCATCTTCATTACCTTCAGGGTGGAGAGTTTTGCAGCAATGTGTTCTGCGAGTCCAGGAATGTAAGGGATGCCTTCAAATCTGCTTTGCACTGAGTTAGGTACTATATATACATCTTGTGCCTGGGCGGTCGCCGATACATTCAGTCTATTTAGCAGACGTACAACGTCGGCATGTGGGCGGTAGAGGGGTCTATAACCATTAAGATTATTTGTGGGGTTTGCGTTGTTGACGTGGCAGTGACCCGGTAAATCGTAGTTGAAATGACCATCTACCCACTTAGCCGACACGGTTTCTGCATAGAGTCGGTACATCACAGGAAATGGTGCAAAATTACACATGTAATGTGCAACAGTGTTTGCACCCACTTGTCCGAAAGTACCTCCAAATCCTTGCCAGTGTACTCCATTGACGGGTTTCTGGAAGACAGGTTCAAATTTCCTGCCTGAAGGATCGCTGATATCTCCCAAACCGGCTAAGTAAGATTCAATGGGCTGTGGTACGGTTAAATTTTCAGGAAATAGAGAGCTGAGTCGTCTATATGATCTGGCTG
This sequence comes from Stictocephala bisonia, assembly GCA_035578905.1. Classification (NCBI taxonomy): domain Eukaryota; kingdom Metazoa; phylum Arthropoda; class Insecta; order Hemiptera; family Membracidae; genus Stictocephala; species Stictocephala bisonia. The sequence goes on along the minus strand of JAQJVL010000692.1, from coordinate 311,240 downwards.
CATCCTTTCCATTATCGTAGTCTATTTGATAGACTCGTATCCAGTAGAGAATCATAACATAGTAATCAAACATTCCTTGTGAGCAAGCTCTCGAAATATCTGTCAGTAGAACACAGTTCTTGAAAACATTGTGCTACGATACTCAGGTACACTGAAACATCAGTACGAAAAAACAGTTTTCCTGGCCGAAGGGCCAGTCCACTCAAACCTAGCACTAGAGTCTCAGGAATTTCCAAAGGGTCATTCTTCTGCTCTGTGTGCCTGCCAGTTTTCCTCTTGGGCAACAGCTTTTCTTCTATATTAGTTGGAGGCTTCATCGGAGGAATGGGGGTTTCGGGCTGCTTTGTAGCTTCATCAGGCTTGATGGGTTTTCTTCGAGGTCTGTAAGACTTCTTCTTCTCCTCATTTTTTGCCTTGTGATTCGCTTTGCGTTGGCTCCATATCTATGGATTTTCCCAATAATTTGAAAACAAAAAATGGGACTATTGAGACCCATCCCCCTCCAAACGGGAAGTCGTGCCAACTGGGGGATGGGTCTCAATTGGTAGCAGAGCGTGGTTGCCTAAAAAAAACAAAAAAAAAAAAAAAAAAAAAAAAAAAACTAGGCAATCCGCTTGGTTACTGTTTTGGATGAGCTTCATGGGTGGATTGGAGTGGTCGGCAGTGGCTCGGTAGGTTGAGGTTTTTGTTCGTCTTGGACCCTGGAGTTGTCGTTATTTTGTGTAGCTGGTAATTCTGAATGGTGATTTTTGATATTGTGGCCTTCTGCCAGTTCTGTTTTTAATTAATCATTTGTTCTTTCTTGAAATTAAATTAGTTTTGCTCAGCTGCCGAGTTTTAATTTGACCCTCCAACTGCCACCCGTGATCCCATCGCTTGACTGGTTTTGAGCCATCCCCCAGTTGGCACGACTTCCAGTTTTGGTGGGGGGATGGGTCTCAAGATAAAAAAATATGAATGCAAAATCTTCTGTTTTCGGTTTTCCAGTATCTACACGCATATAACACTAATGGTTGGGGTTCTTGAATGCGTCACAAGTAGTACAAAACACTTCACCACATACATGCACAGATATACGATTTTTCGGTCTTACAATTTTGTGACATGACTTACACAACTGTATCCTACTACACACATCTCCTTGATGAGTATTGAAACAGTGTTGATTCTTGAATACTCTACAGCATTTTGGACAGGTAATTCCTTCATGTTCACGTGTACACGGCGGTAAGATGGTATGGCAAGCCTGGCATGATTCACAAAAATATTTACAAGCAAAGGCTGCTGTAAGACTAGTAATTACATTAAAATGACCATTATTGAACAGTAGGTTAATAGTATACACTGCATCATCATCACCCCCACTGAAATACACTTCACGGCTTTTCTTATCATAATTATAAACTGTAATTTTATATTTTTTAAGATAATCCTGAAGCTTTTCAAGTTCAGCAATACCTGCCCCTTCTTCTGGAATTTCCACTCTCGCCTTGACTAACAATTTCTTAGCCCTGTCGGTCTGCCTCATACACCTGTCCTTTCTTATAGCATTGTACAATAGATCTTTTTTGGCGAGCGCTTTACCTACCACAAGAGCTCTGGCAAGACACAAATTATCTACATTATTGATACACACTACCCTTACGTGCCTTACAGTCTTCCATAAAATTATTGTAAATTCGTGGTCTCTCTCTCTCTCTCCCTGAACCACCAGGTTGATTTACTATAGTGCATTCCACTTTAAAGGTATCACTGCTTGTTATTGACTCTGCGTTACTTTGTAAAATCCCTCCAAAAATGTTCCAAATAATATCCTCATCGATCTCCGAAGCGGGTCTGTAGGCTACATACCCCGGCTCTTTAATTTTAAAATTAATGCTGGTTAAGGTGAATCCAAGCTGGTCAGTATCCGCAGAGCTAGATTTCATTTTATTCACGAGTACACTGAGTCCCCGTCTGATCCAGACAATTTCAGAACACTGGGAGGAGGTTAGTTAAACTTAAATGTTGTTTTAGAACCGTACAAACTAAATTTTCTGACATAAGTCTCGTTAGTTCCAACGATATTTACAGGATCCATTTAAAAATACAAAGATATAGTAAAATAAACACAATTTTCCAAAGGGTCCTGTAAACATTGACTCGTCAAGTCAAGGTTTACAGGACCCTTTTTTTTTCTCCTCCAAAACTCATTGTGTTTAATAAATGTTAAATCACAAATGATTATCCTATAAGTAATGAGAAATAATTTAACCTTAATGACTCGCTTAGCTAGTGTAGGAAACTAGGACCTGGAATAACTATTGACACTGGTGAATGTACAACACAATTTATTTATTATTACAGTATATCACCTTGACAATCCCTTCCAAAATATTACAATTATCTTATCCTATTTTACACTATACACCTCCTTTAATATACCCTTCTCATCCAGTAATAGACAACACAAATTATTTGGTTTAAAAATGTTCAATCAAATTACGTTTAACATTGGCTTCAATAAACAGTCCGGTAAACCAATAAATTTAAGAAATATTATTTACAACAAGCGACAGCAAACTCCTATTCTATTAAATCACAACCCTCTAAATAATTATATAAACGTCACATTAAGAGTCAAACTAAATAAGTATTATAAGTGCAAAACGTCTATACTAACAAGTGAAAATTATATATTCAATAACAAGTTACACTCCAGAATAATCAATCAATTATTTCCAATTAAAATTATCAATCAAACAATAATATATCAACCTTACTTACTATGACGACCTAATTCATTTACCGTACGATTTAATTTATTTTATTTTACAAATATCTTTTTAGAGATAAGTTAAATATATTCAACAGGGCCCAGTTGCCATACTTTATTCTCCTCAAGAATTATCCAACATTTATGGTTTATATATTCAACGCAATATTTATTTATTTACTAAATATCTATATCAACCCAAAACAAGTAGGTACACGGACAATAATCAATTACATGGATTTATATATTTACAATTTAAATTAATCTCAACATATTAACTTATACCAGACTCAATTCCTTCAATCAGTGAATTATGTTTTATTATTAAATTAAGATTATTATTAGCTTTTTATATGAGTAATGTACAGCCCGACGGCTTACGCTTTGGTGTAGGTAAAACGCCCTTACAAAATTTCCTTTCATCCACAAATTTTATATTTTCGTTTCTCTTAAACCCTGGAGGTGTTAAACAAATTTTAACATACCCCTGACTCCATGTCTCCTGCAGGTATGGGGTGTCCACGGGCCGTAGTGGATTCGGCGTCCGCTTGTCCCTAAGGGTAGATGGGCTGGTTGGGTCTGGAGTCGCTTGCAGTCCCTTGGGGATGGCTTCTCTGGCCCTCAGGATAGGCTTCAAGTCCAGTCGTCCCTCAGGTTCAGGTTGGCCGTTCGTGAAGTCCTCCGGGGGTTGATATCGCAAGGGGTTGGACCGTGGCTCCAAGTCCTCCTCCTAGCTCGTCCCGTGTTTGCTCTGCAGGGTGGGTTGACGAAGCCTAGGTAGTTGGACCTCTAGGTGCTGGTCCTCCCTATTGGTCTGTTTCCTGAAGTCCTATCACTTGCAGATATCTCCTCAGTCCCCCTTTCTTTCCCTAGTATCTCATTCCCCCTGCCACTCACTGGACACGCCTACGATTTCGGAAATACCAATTATTATCGGTGGTCCTAATACGGATCACACTATAGGCCCGTTTTCGTGATGGGCGGAATATCCTCCTCTCCGGAGCTTCTGCTGATTCTCCTCCGCATCAGTATTCATCGGCCTAATATTTCTTGAGTCTAAAATTTTATTATTCTGATTATCATGTGTACAGTGCTGACCCTGCTTCCTTGACATCCGATCTCTTCTTTTCTGTTTTAACACTCTCAGGATGTCCTACTCAAATTTTACCTACTCCACCTTCTGTACCGTATTTCCTGTCGTAATAAAACATCTTTCTCATTTTTACTGTTTATCTTTATTTTTATTTTATTATTATTATTATTAATTATGAGGGAACCTTGTGCAAACGTGTAGCAGTTAAGAAAACCTCAAAGTCCTGGTTGAGTCGGTTTGTCATTAAACACTGTTCTCAGGCAAGTCATTGTAAAGACCAATCACAGCACAACTTGTTTGTAAACAGCCTTCAAAGTTAGGAGGTTTTGGGATACCTTGTATTTACCAAGATTCAAAATGAAAAATAAAAATCAGTTTATTCTCTGAAAAAAAAAAAGAAAAGTACAAAAGAAACAATACAAAACATAACTGAGAATGATCCACTCATGGGCTAAAGCCTGTGCTGGTTTAATTGATTGACAACGCATTCGATGCAGTTACAAACAAACAGTGGAAAAACTATTGTAATCACGTTGAACATATCGAAAACAACATGTGGAAGGCTGATAATCTGCAGGACGACATTGAGCCCTTCATTATCCAGCTGGAAGTCTCGTCCGATGAAGAAGAATGCGCCTTGAGTGAGGCTGACGCCTGTTCAACAACCAGTGAAATGTCTGGAGTAAATCGGTTAGAATCAAGGTAAACCTCTTAATCATTCTGCAAGCTTATTTAATCTAATATAAATTGTATAGATAAACAAATAAAAGAAATTCGGCTTTACTTACATACACGTTGTAATAAAACAATTGGAAAAATAAGTATGTTATCATTCACCTAACGACAAAAGCACAATGATTTTCTTTTTTTTTTATTGCGTATTTATATTTGGTATTGTAGTATAAATAATATACAATTGTTCATTCAATAGAATTATTGCGCTTATCTCAGTTGTTAATACCATTTTAGCCTTAGTGATTTTATCGATTTTAATGACAAAATTTAATTCCGCATCATTCTAATGCACTTTTTTTGCACACAGTTATAAATAAAAAAAGAACATATTACGTTTCAATTTATTTAGTACCTAAAGAAAAGCAGAAACACTGTGGTGGCAATGCATTACTTGCAAATAAAATTATAGCTCATGACTTCTGTGACTCCTACCGCCTAATCTAATCTTCCCAAGTGATAACTTAAAATAAAAAAAATTAATGTTATCTATTTTTGTACAACTTTATCGCTTGACAACATTTCTTGACCGAAAAATGAAAAAAACCTTGTTTACTATTTTTTTATGTTCTTCTCAATTTCGTTTCAATTATGAAAGCTTAGAACAAATATATAACAAATGTAAATACACTTACTGGTGTCACATTAGGAAAGGCAGTTTTAAATATTAATTTGGTACCATTTTCAAAATTTTATGTTTTCATCTACACATTAAAATCGCAAGAGAAAACAAAAAAGTCAATGATTTTAATGGGCGTATTTCCTCGTCGCTGACACCGCCCTATTACAGTGAACCCGTAGAGTGACCGATGTCAGCAGTGTGGCTAGTAGTACGGAAACTCCTTTTAAAATACATTAGCATAGCCTCTCCCGTACTGCCAACTAAAGCCTGGATGGAGAGTAGAGGGTTGGTACCAGGATCCCCACGAGCTAGTCTCTCTCTTAACCTGGTTCCTGGGCCACAGTATCTGTATCCACCAGGTAGGTGAAGTTCCCAAGGTAGTAAATCTATACCTTTGTTCAACACTGTACTTGCTGCGTCGCCAACCTTTCCAATAATGTCACTAACGAGACCGTTCCCTTTGACGGTTTTCTTACGACTGGCTGGTTTACGGGATTGTATCTTGCTTTTATAAACGTTAGTTATCTACTGATTCGTCAAAGACGTCGTCCCAGTTTATATAGTTTTCAGCAGTCATTTGTTCGTCGTTGACACTCCTACCCTGTACACCGTGAATATGGGAAAAAAGTAGCTGTCCAAATTTTCTAAAATGTATTTGAGTTTTTATATCGTTCTTATTGACCAGTGACCTAAGATCAGAAACAAGATTCACCGACCGTTCTTCCAGCTGTTGACAGTACTTTAAAGATACAGCATCATCTGGTTCAGTAGGATCTTTAATACTAATCACTCGCACGTTGTTAAAATTGTATCCATTTTCACTTTTCATAAAGCAGTTTAGTTTTAAAAACTTTTTCGTTATTACATCACTTTCATCAAATTAAACTAAGTAAATATCCTAACATAATCTTCCACTTTTGATCCATACTGGGGACAAACAACATAGTTTACGAGTTGGTTGTAATCCCCAACTATCCCTTGTCTGTGTATCCTCACACACGGAGAACACAGAAGGAAATGAGCACATGGAGATACCATGTACTCCCTTATGTTATCCAGGCAAGTGATATCAACTAAATAGTTTTCTTGAGGGGCAGTTCCCTCATCCCCAATTGGCAGAGCACAAAGTCTTTCCCGCTGCTGTGCCATTTTTTCAGTTTCTGCAACAGAAAATAAGAAAAAATATATTGATTTGGAATCTTAAATACCGTTAATGTTGATGAACATATTTAAAAAACGCATACCTTCTACAACAGGAAGACCCTCTACTTGTACTTCCTGCTCGTCGTTGTTCGGTTGTTCGGCTACATGAGCATTGTCAACCAAAGGCTGATCTTCAGCTGGGGCATTATCGTTGTTCGGTTGTTCGGCTACAAGATCATTGTCAACCAAAGGCTGAGCTTCAGCTGGGGCATTATCACGACCTGTTGCAAATTTGATTTTTACAAATTGATTAATAAAGTAGACTATAATAAGGCAAAATATAAATTAAGCACGAGATAAAGTTTATTAGGAACATCTCAGACAAACACTGATGCAAAGACGTAACACTAGCTAAATTGTTATAAAACCTAGTGAAGTGCTTGGACTAATCGCTGGCTGTCCTAGACTATTTTATTTACATGATAAATTGATTATTATTTTACGCTACAGTGTTATTTGCTTTGTTGATATATTGTAGCATTTAAAATAAATAAAGTTATACATTTAATGTAATGAAAATTCCAGCAGATTTTAAATTAATTCGATATACAGTTATTACGTTATCTACAAAAAGCATGCTAAATAATTCTGCTTAACGAACTTACCTCTTGCAATCGGGTTCACGTTCACACGGCGACCTCGAGGTTGTCGTCGAGGATGCGCTCGTCCCCTGCCTAGTTCACCTCGAACCAGAGGCAGTTGTACGGGGTCCACCAGCAACTGTGGAGGGGGAGTCGGAGGTGATGCAGGATCGTCGCTATCATCAGCAACGATCGGCTCGTTATCAGCCACATCTGAAAAAGCGTGGCTGACACGGTGCAGGAATTCTAAATTTGTTACATCACCTGTCAGCAGCTGCTGAGTGGCCCCTTGAATACGGGCGTCCTGGCCAATGTACGCCGTTTGTCTTGGGCGGTCCAGAGCTCCATTTATATATATCTGGACTAATATATCTGCAAATAACAACAATAATTTTAATTACTACAGAGTAGTTGCTTGTTAATTGTTGAGCGTGCCTTAAGAGCGAACAATGATTTTATAATATATTATTTATTATTAATATTATTTGTTTTATTTTTATTATTGTAATGTAGTGAAACAGCCTATTATAAGCATTATGACGGTACTTACCATTAAAGTGCCACACATTGGGATGTGCGTGCCTTATTTTCAATAACAGGAATTTGTGAAAGGAGTCCAGTTTGTTGTTGGTTCGCCGTACTCGACCAAAAACGCTCAAATGTGGCGCTCCAACACCTGAAAATAAGAACAACACAAAAAATTAGTATTATTTGTATATAAGAAAGTTGTAATTGTTATAAGTGTAATCTTAAATACCCTTCCAAACCTTACTTGCACATATATTTAGTTTACATTGGAGGAAATTACACTTTAAATTATTAATAGTTAGATGTTCAAATCTAATAATTATGCTTTCGTTAAGATGTACGTTTTTATCTATAACAGTTATCAATAAAAGTATTTTATTATGATTAAAGTTATGATTATAATAGGTTCAAGCCTCTACAGCCAATCCAATTAGGCCTATTTCAATTGTTGTATTGAACAACCAACAAATGAAGGCCTCAGGGAAAAAATGGGCTAAGTCAGTTTTTTGTAATTTTTCAGTACAGCCTTTTTTGACTTCAAATACTCAAATCTATGATAAGTATATTATAGATATAACTTAAAAAGTCTTAAACTATATCTTATTAATTACTTAAATGCAAAGTTTTAAAATTCAAATCCGATTTTAAAATTATATAAAAAATAAAATAATGATCAAACGTACATCTTTCCTGGGAAAGAAGGGGCTAAGTCACTTGATTCTTTGGAAGAAAGGAGGGAAAGTCTTTAAGTTACTTAGTGGTTGAAATCTAGCCACATGATCTTTTTGAATAAAAACCCAATAATTTTTCATTTAAATGATTTGTTTATTAATAAAATTACTAACTAAGAAATTATCTTGTTATGTCTTGTTATGGTAGAACCCCTCGGGCTTTAGCTATCTTTGTGTGGCAAAGACAAGAGATACTGCTTAGCATCTTCTTCACAAAACTTTGAAAGGTGTTTGTATTTGTGAAAGTGTTTGTAACATCTTCATATTTAGCCTCTGCAATCGGTATTAATTCTGAAAAAAACATAATTTACAATAATGTTGTTTGTACCAGTATATCATTTTCAGTTTCAACTAGGCCTTTGTTAAATTTTTTTTAGTTAAAATGTTTATAACCTACCATTATATAACAGCTCTGGGAGTAGAAACTCGTTGTCTGCCAATTGCGAATTTCTTTGTACTCCCCGATTGGTAACAACAGCAGAGTTGAAATGTCCATTGTATGTATCCCGATGAAAAATGAAGCGTGGATGTGTCTTCATCATTTTCAATTCCCTTACTGGTCGAATTTTGAATGGGCATTTTTTAACATACTGTTTACTCAACTGAGCAGTCCACTGTCTAAACACGTCTTGGTCGACTTCAACTACATCAAAAGGCTGAGGTTTAATTCGTGCCTCGCGGAATACATCTGCCCATTGTTTAGGATGTTCAACCTTATTTTTTTGTTTTACTATCCCCATATTCTTATCCGTCTCCATATAACAGTGTCCTCTAATGGGGAAGCACACTTTTATCTCGTCAAATCGGTTTTCATTGTGGATTAAATTGTGGAGGAATCTGAATACTGTATAATTTTTATTCTTGCCTCCGCAAGAATCACAGAACACAGTTAGGCATCGAACTTTCATGTCTAGAATATTATATACAAAGTTATGGATCATTGAACAGACATCGTCACTACCTTTATTGGCAACGGTTTCTGGGTACGTGTAAAAAATACTTTGAGCAGTTGACAATATATGATTATTAAAAGTGTATACAGACAATTGACGTCTGTAATATACGTCATTTGTTGATATGTTTTTGTTCGTCATTATACGTACATTTGCTGAATGGAACCAACAGCCCATAATATGGCTGTTTACGAATTCCCCTTGCAATGCCCTGTGCAGACTTCTTTCGAAATCGCAAACTATTTTTGCGGGTCTGAAGTCTGGACAGATTTCTTTTAGGCGTTGCAGCAGTGCTTTGTAAGCAGCCTCTGTCTTTGCTTCCATCAGCGCGAAAAAGACTGGAAATGCCTGTAAACATGTTTATTAGACATTAGTAAACTTGAAACTAAAATACATTTGAATCTATCCAAAAACTTAAGTTTTAAAAAATGTTGAACTCATCTTTTCTGTATTTGTAAAAAACTTTGTTCTGCACATTCCGTCACACTTCTAAAACACCCTGTTTATAGATAGTACGATATTTGTTAACTATAAAAAATAAACTTATATTACTGAATGAAAATAAACTTACATGATTAAAATGCATCGTCATTACAGTCAATAGCTGTCTGCACGGAGGTACCCGAGGAACTACTTTAAAAGTTCCGTCTATATGGACCTCTTGGGCATCGGGCAGAAGTCTTGTAAACGTCGGTGAGCCAAACAGGACAGAAGAAGCTCCATTTACATCTGTTACGGTTCCCAGGTAAAACTGGGAGCCGTTGAGTGTCAGGTTGTACTTGGAATTCTCAGGCCGGGAGAGCAGTTCTCCGTATTCCCTGATGTTATCAGGGATTGTTGTTGTGTAGCCTCTCTTTGCCCTGTACATCGCCGTTCTCATCACATCAAAAGTAAGTTGCGATCCAACTTGAACGGGCCAGCTGAAATATATACATATGAAGGTAATAATGTAAGTAAAGAATGTAACACTAGACGAATAAAATTAATAGAAAGCCTGAAATGAAATTAGTGGTTTGATTTGTATTATTTAAAATGTAAAATTTGTTTCTATATCATATACAATGCCATTCTGTAGTAGTGTAAGTTAACTACGTGTTCTTGTGTTTGTTTGGGCTATATTAATTTTGTTTTTTAAATTGTATTCTTGTGATTAAAAAAAATTCAATCAGTACAGCGGCATGATTACTTTACTGACAATCCAAATTTACGATAATAAATCAGATTTTTATTGGTCAATAGCCGAAGCCGTTTATTGAATAATGTACATATAAACATCTCAATCTGAAAATTTGCTGACAACAATCCATTATTTATATAGATGTGTATTAAATACATATAACGGTTTATAGTAAGCCATATAAAATTATATATATGTTGTATAATCCAGAAGAACACAAAAAAGCTTTTTAAGATAGAGTAACTTGTGATTTCATAATTGTAAAAAAGTTGATGTAGGGCCATCCTATAAGGACAGTCAAACTGAATCGCCGCTTGATGTGTTTATTTTGCCATTCCATACGAGCAGTTAAAACGTTGCAGTTTTACAGCTTCATAAGGTTAGTTTTAACGCTGCCAGACGGGTGGTACGCCACGCTTACAAAATAATAACAAAAACAGGGTGTCCACTCAAATTTTGTCACAATTTTCTCTGACTTTCCTTGACCTTCCCAGACCGTTTCGGATAATTTTCGCCAACTCTCGCAATTTTTCAAAAATTCATTTTAGTCTAAATGTGTTGTATTTTAAGCACTAAATTAAAACGATTATTCTGGAGATATTAATCTTGCTATTAAAAAATGTAATTAAATATTATAAAAGAAAGTAACAAGAAACCCAGCCTCCTCCACATACCCATAGCTGGTCTAGTTCTCTCTCCCTTTCTTTTTTCCTCCTTTTTATACTAACATTTTATTAAAAATACAAGTACGAAGCTACATTGCTAAGATTTTCATTACGAACACTTACAAAAAGGAAACCTATTAGTTATATATATATATATATATATATATATATATATATATATATATATATATGAGTCTTACAAAATTAATCTTGCAATTGAAGGACAATTACAATTAAATACTTATTTTACACTGAAGAATATTATCAGTACATATAGGCCTTGATTGTACACCTACAATAGATATTCCAAATAATAGGAATATTTGTGGCAGTAATTTGGTTAGTTAGTGAGGCCCGCAACCACAGCTGGTTTAAACTGCATTACAATCACATGGGACTACACTACTGCTCGACAATGGACTGCAAAAACAGCTGATGTTTTGAGACACAAAATTAAACATTGGGTGGTAAATCTATTTGTGTTTAAATCAATAATATAGGACATTGCATCTTGACCACCACTTTAATTAATTTATAGAATAACTAGAAAAATGCAACGTTAGTAGTGGAAAGTGCCGGCGCTGGCACAATCACCGGAAGTGAGATAAGATAAGATTGTGATAAGATATGGTTGTGACATCATTGGTGTGCGTCAGCATGACGTCATATGATGACGTCAGCACGACGTCACAGCCTTATCTTTTAAGCTTCTTATCTTACCCCACTTCCAGTGATTGCGTCAGTTCGGACACTTGAGTATTAAGTCACGGAATTCAAGGTCACGAGGAGTGTTTTAAAAAAAACTTCTTGCACAGGTTAATTTTCTTTTCCAGAAATTGTTCTGTGCAAGAAGTTTTTTCTTTTTTTCTTATTTTTTTTAATTTTTAAACTTTATTTACAAATACATATTTTTACAAAATTAAATCTTAAAACTGTAAAACGCAGTGTTGATGCTCTCCATGTAGACTACTCTTGTTCATTTTATCTCTGTTTTTTCTGTGAGGTCTATAATCTCCGGTAATATGTAGCGACCCTCTCCATGCAGTCTGTCAAGCAATCTCTTGTAAGTGTGCTCTTCACAGCGTTGCCAATGCAAGCTTTCAAAAAGCCTAATAAATCTTTCTTCATAACGCTTAATTTTATGGCAATGGCAAAATTCATTTAACTACAGTACCTCCACTTTTTCAGCTATTGCCCCATTTCTGAATGTTTTTCTCTATCAATTGATATCCACTTTGGTTTTAAACATCTCAGTTCAAACATAACTACTTTCAAATTGGTGTTCATCTTTCTTAGCTATATTGTCTTCTTTGCTCGAGTCTTCAAATCAGAGTGACTAGTTGTAGGTGTATAACTCATATATATAGCCTGCAGTAGGGTGGGAGGTTTTATGTAAAGTGGTGGGGAGGGATGAATTCTTTATACTACTACTTAAAACTAAAGTTTAGTGTTATTGTCTGAAGTTGTGTTAGTTATCTTCTCCATGAGTCTGTTGTATGTTTCTTCTCTGCACTCGCTAGGTTCTATTATTTTAAATAATTAATTGAGTAAACTCGTGTATATAATGTTTTATAACATTGCAAGTACACAATCGGGGCCTACTCTTGTATTAGGGTTCGCCCACATACATTCAATAAAATGAGTACCAAATCTTCCACGCGTTATTTGTGTTGCCTTTAAATTAAATTTCAAATGTTCAACTCTTTGCGCTATTTGCACCATACGAAAAAAGATTTGTGCAGACTCCAGACTCCACTTAGGTTATGAACATTTAAGTTCAAATATAATCTTACCATATCTGTATTCATTTTCTATGTTTGTGTGTTACCTCGGGGTGCTGGCATCAAACTGTTCGTTAGTTAGCGCATGCCTCCTATATATATAGTGTTCAAGGTCAAGCAAGGTCATTGAATAATAAGCGGAAATCGTTGTCAAATTACATACTTTAAATGTAATTTGACAACTTTTCCTAAGGGGGAGGGGTTTACGGACTGATTACTGCCTGCACATACACAGTTCTAGAAGGGTCAACTTCCCATGTTGCCTGTTTCCAGACATCGACTAACTGAAACCATCTTCTACACTCTGCACCGACACTATCATACTCCACTTCGGTGTATGTAACGCTCATTCTTGCTTGGTACTTGCATTTCAGAGCCCACAACTCTTCAAAAACTGGGTCTCAATCTTCAATAACATTCATCACCCTGTTTACAACGATTGCAGCAATACCAGTAGGAGGAGCACCCATTGCAGTCAACAAGCAGCGTGTCAATGATTTCATTGAGCACTACTCATGCTTTTTTTATGACTGTAAGAGGAGTGGGCGTTATCACAGTTTTATTCTCTAACATTTCGAACAACTCTTTCTTGCTTTTGCTTATCTTCATTTGGATTAGCATCTCTGATCTTGCAGGCACAGTCACCTTCGTTCTACGATATGCCATTAAGCTATCTAGAATCGGTTCTTGCTTCAATAGTGGAGTAGTAACTACATCTGCAGTTGTATCTAGACTTGTTGATCTGCTTGAAGATATTCTTCCAAGTCCACTCAGTCTGAAATCGTCCAAGGTGCAAACTCTAGTAGAAAGTACAGCAACCTTTCTTCCATTCATACTAAGAGTGTTCTCCTCAAGATCAATAACTGCTTTCTTCCACCTCAGAACGACATAACCTAAAATTGCGATTGAATCGTTTGGCAAGTCAGTTACTAAGAAGGTACATTGAATTTTAATATTTTCAAGATTAAGAGATTCTTTCACTTCCCCATAAATTTTCATTGTGGTTCCTGTGATTCCCTTTACTTGAATACAAGGTATGTGCAAGTGGTCCTTGAGTAACTTTTCTATCTATCAAAGACACTTGGGCTCCTGTGTCTACAACTACTGAGCCTGTCACTTGACCTATCGTTCCCTCCACAATTAGTTCTCCGTTATTCGCCTGATTCACATATGTTATAGCCGTGGTACTTCTCGCCTGTGTAGATCTCGATGTTTCCGAATTTAGTTTAGATTGGGGTTTCCAGCGGCGTTCATGGAAGCCCCGCTGAAGTTTTCCGACTGTCCATTCCGTTCCACATATCTTCCTCTTCCAGCATATCCACCTCGTCTATTGCTGAAGCTGCCAACGCCTCTCCCGCGTGTATTGTTCCAGCAGTTGTCTCTCGTATGTCCAGTTTTGTTACATGTGGTACAAGAAGGTCTAGAGAATTTTTCTCTGCAAAACTCTTCTAAATGACCTCTTCTTTTACAGTGATTGCAATATATGTCTTGTTGTCTTGTTCCTACCCCCCGATTCAAAGAATTCTTCATACCATAATGACATTCCTTTGCTAAATGGCCAGATCTTCTACAGGAATAGCATATCTGTTGGGTCTTCATGTTGAAAACTCTTCTAGGTCGACCATCTTCTTCTATTCCTGGTCTAAGTTCCAAGTTCTTCAAGGCAACAGCAATGCTTACTGCTTCTCGATATGTTTTAGGAAACTTAATCCTTGTCTGACGCCCTATCTCACCATAAAGGCCTCGTGTAAACGCCTCCATCGCACGTCTGTCTGCTTCCTCCCTTAGTATCTTATTGACTTCCTCATTGCTGGTAGTTCTAGCGGTTTTATCACAAATCCGTTTCACTCTGTCTGCAAACTGTTCTACAGTTTCACATTTAGATTGCCTAATACTTGCAAGTTGTTCGAAGTAATAATGGTCTGGGAGACTGTTACCAAATCTTTCTACTAACGCTGCTCTTATTTCGTTAGGTGTGATAGCGTTCTTACACTTTTCGTCATATTTTGCAAATTGCAACGCTCCTCCATTAAGTTTTAGCTTGATTACCTGGAGCTTCTGAGCGTCTGTCCATCCACTAAGTTCTCCTACGCCGTCAATGTGTTCAAAAAAAGGCACGACCTTGTCTGCTCGCTCCCCATCATAAGTTGGTATGCTTGAGACTAAATCAAAGTATGGTCGTTGTGCATTCAGTTGCGGGTTGGCAAGTGTCATGTCCATGCCACTGGTCATTAGGTCCGTTTTATTTAAAGTTCCTTGAGCTACCGTTTCATCTAAAGTTTCTTGTAAATTTTTTACCTTAGTCGACAATGCGTCAAAGGCATCTTGAAGTTCAACTTCATTACCGTCAATCCTAATTCCTGCCATCTTTGAAGTAGGACGTTTGTTAACAGCCATAAGTTAACAAAATCACAAGCTATCCTCAACAATGGGATAATTGTTCAATGTCCCCACATAAGACTCTACTTAGTATATAGTATCGTTATTTCTCAGCACTAAGTATGTAAAATATTATGTCAATAACACCATAAAATAATAAAAGAAATATAATCAACAAATAGAATAACCAGAACACCTATAATAACCCTACTGTAATATAAAACCCTATTAATCCTTATAAGTTAACTAACTATATTATATAAATGGATATCATGGGATCTATCACTTAAGAGTATTTATTTCCTTTTTTTTCTCTCATGGACTTATTATCATAATTTCCTTTATATCATCAATGACAGATAAACTTTATCAACAAATGAGTAAGATCAACCAATATATATATATATACAGAGAGAGAATCAATATTCATATGTACACACACTAACTTCAATAAATTCAAAGGATCAAACGATTTCATAAAATACTGAAATACTGAAACATTGGCATACCCTATAAATTGAAAAATGTACTATAACTTAATAATGGCTATGCAACAATTAAACTATCTTAAAACTACACAATATAGTGTATCAAGTGCCCTGGAAGTGCTTGACCTGACAAAGTGGTAGACAAAATGCACACTTGTATTTTTATTTTTTTTCAAAATAGTAAGAAAAAATCAAAATATTCTTTATTCCTTCTTGTATTTAAGTAAATTAATAAGTTAAAAATCAGATCAGACAGTTAAAGTCTACCATCAATGACGCCACACCTATTGCCCAAAGCACTTAAACACACTCAAATATTACAACTATTTACAACATTAATTAAGTTATTATTATGCATAAATATTATCAACACCCTAACGGCAATGTTTCTTAGATCTGTGTACTTGAATACTTTATATAGCAATTGTGAAAAGACTCTCACCAAATAGACAAGTCCGAAATGTAAACAGCGCCATGATTATGATGGCTGTGTGTGTTCCAAGTGCGTAACGGTTGTCACTGCTCCAGCTCCTGTAGTAACTGTTCCGTAGTCACTGCTCCCTAGGTCACCTTGGATGAAATTGAAGATGGCGTCGCTTCCTCTTCTGTTCGTCGTCAATGTCGACGTGGTCCAATATGGCGGCCAAGTCTTTGTTATTCATTAAATGATTAAATAAAACTTATTAAATGCACTGTTCTCACAGACATATTATTGTCACCACAGATTTCCATAACTGATAATAGAAATTTTAGAACTTTAACAGAGTTTATCAAATCAATCAATCACTAGCACGTGTGTCATACTTTCAGTACGGTAGACGTAAAAAATTATCGTTTAGACAAACGACACTTCAAGGTCCGAAATAATCCCACCGCTCAGTCACCACTTTATAACGCAGCCGATCTTTTGATTATTAAATTATATATATTAATTACGATAGTCCGCTGCCACCACCACGGTGATTAAGGCACCGGGACCTTGGATTGAATAAAACGTAACTCTTCATTACTAATTCACTGTTTTATTAATGAATCCAAATAATTCAATATTACTAAACAACAACACTCTTCATGAACCATTTAACTCAACCAACTTAAAAGCCAATTACAACAAAAATTATTACATAGCAAGTACTCCCGCACTGTTAGAACACTTCTCTATCCACCCAACACATACCTCAGCCTAGCCTCAACTGCCCACCTTCCTTGACAATCACTCCAGGTATGCTGACGCTGCTGCCTCAGCATTCTCTGACCTACTTATGACCACTACAGCTCTAACTTTATATCTGAGTTATATTATATAAAAATATTCAATTATAAGAACTAAAATACTAATACAAATTATAAAATAAAATATATAAATTGTATATTATGGGAGTGTGAACGTTACATCACTCTTTCCCACGGAAAAGATATGTCATCCATCAATATTTATGGCATATCTTTAAGTATGGTTCCCAAATACTTATCCGGTGACAAAATAACAATAGCATACCCTCTTTAACATAAGATCATAAAATAAAATAAACTGATGATAGTCAAGAAAAGATGACTTACAAAATTAAATCTATCTTAATTCTAACATAGTTCTACTTAAATAACATTAAGAAAATAACAATGTTAAAATAATGGCTTAGGTAATGTTATAGACATTTTATAACAGTTCTCCATTTTATCAAAACCTAAAGTCTTAAATTATATCAACCCAAAACATATTGTCAAAATCCAAAACAATAATACTAACATGAAAAATTTAAATAATACTATATAATATCAACTCTTAACATACAGGTAGTTTATTAGACAATATTTTGTGAAACTAACAAAGTAGTAATAATAATAACCAGTTAAAGATGTTGACCATAAAATGCTTTTAAATTCACAAACACATATACAAAGTTATCAATAAAATACAATAACAATAAGAGAGATAATCAAAAATATATAACCACACAGCAGATCACAGAGCAAGATATGAGTTCCACAATTGAATTCCACCTAGATCTCCATATAATCACTTAAATGTCTCAACAAATGTTAAATTGCTACCATACAATCAGTTTGAGTCTGGTGATTGGAATCTGGTATAGGAGGCCTCTTGGATAATTTCAGCAAGGGGAGATCCTTCATTGGCTCTAACTGTCAGGCCTGTACTCTGTGTATGTGGAGGGGTATCTCCGGTACAACAACTTCTTTTCCTATGACATATAAAAACTTCAAGCAGTATACAAATTACACAAACACTTAAAGGTAAAACTATAAATAATACTGAGTTAAACTTATAATGATACAACAAGTCTTCATCAAACTGTTTGTCTAAGGCGGTTAAAAGCTGTTCTAGCTTTATCTCATCTCTATCATCATCCAGATTACTTTTAATACTATCAAGGGTTTCAAAAGTCAATTTGTTATTTGTTAACAAACGATTAGATTCATTAAGTGTTATCATGGTATCAATCTTTGGTAGGTGAATTGAAGTTACATTTCTTTTATAAGATGAATTATATTTCAACTTTGAAAATATTCTTATTTCTTTACTAAACATGTCACAATTTGATACATTCTGTAAAATTCCAGAACCATTTAAGATAAGTTCTGAGTACCTTTTCTTAAAATTTGTTTCATTAGTTACAACACTATAAGACTCTCTTAAACAATTTAATACTAATTTACAAGGTTCAGCCACACTGTAAACCCAATTATTATCTATTTGTAATAAGAAGGGTGAAGTTATTTGGTCTGTAAGCTTTCTAGTACACTTAAGGCGTGTTGTATCCATTCCCATGAAAAGTGAATAAACACAGTCATTTACTGTGTGGTGAAACACTTTGATTGAGCTTGGACATAGAAAAGGAGGGTTTGTTTGCATTGGCTAAAATCATCTCTTGTTAATGGAACATAATATTGTCTATCTCTAGATATTAATAAGTAATTAAATGAAATTTTCCATTTAAGCCAGTGTTTAACACTATGTTGATACAGAGGTAGTGGAAGGATTTTGTAAGTTTCAAACTTTCCACTATCAGAACTTAAAGGTACAGTGACACTGAGTCTCATTCCTAAAGGACTTGCTAAAGCTTTAGCAGTACATAAGTTGTAATACAAGAACATTTCTTTTTCTGTTACGGGTATAAGTAGCTTCAGATGATCAGGGATTGTTTTTTGTATATTTTCTAATATTTTAATGAAGTCATGAGGGGGTAATAATTTACTGCTTATCCTATCCACACTCACTAATTCCAGCGCTTGTCTGAATTCTACAACTCTTAGTTTAGCTTCATCGATAGCCTGTCCGAGATGACGTGAAATGCTGGTTACCTTCAGATGCTTGAGTAAAGATTGGTGTGACATACCATAGTCTTTACTGTAACCTAACAATGATGCACCTAGTTCTATATGTGATGAAGTTAGTTTTGACATGATTTCTGCAATTGCTTTAGTATTTGTTTTGATCTTGGAGTTCAAGTCTTTAACTAATGTCAGTTGGTCCAATCTAGAATGTACTACATTACTTGTAACATGTTTCAACTCATCAATTCTATCATTCACTGAGTTAAGATCCTTATCAGTGGGTACACCAAATAACCATTTGAGCACATATCCACCGGCATTTATGAGACCACGCTTAGTGCAATATTCTCTCGTAGCTTGAAAGGGGAGTAACATAAAAAGATCATCAAGGTCTTGCTGAAGGTCTACCCCAAGAAACTTTTTTATGTCCAGCTTGAGCTCCCTTGGCAGGTTTGGGACGTCACTGATTCTTTTTCTAAGATGAGGAACAATAAGTTCGTGGGCAAGGCTCTTGATGTACTCAAATCGATTCATCATTGCTGTTTGAGAGTAGCTCATATATATGATGAATGAATTCATACTAGCCACATTTATCAGATGATAAAATATGGCTAAGGGCCATCTCCTACTCGAATTGATCACTGCACATTTCATGTCAAGAAGGTCAACGCCGTATTTATTAGTGTTGTAAAAACAGATCATCTCAGGCTTGTCTTGTCCTGATTAGTTTTTATCGAGTGATGCATTGTTGACACAAGGTTTACTGATCTGTTCTTCTTAGGTACAAATGATAGCAGAGTTATATCATTCCTGAATCCGTAGAGCGTTGAGAGTGGTAAGTACTTGCAGATGTTCCTAAGCCAAAAGCAAAATCCTCAACGACCTCTTGAAAAGGATCATTTGGTATTTTTCAATTTTTGGTACAACGACCTCTTCGGAAGCGTAGCTTGCGTTCATTTGGTATTCTATTTGGCTGACGAATGGCAAAAGACTTTTAAAAAATAAAAGGTCATCACTTTCAGGTTCACGTTGTAGGACAGTTTTCGTTGCTTCCAGTTTTTCTTTTTGTAACTGGAGAACCTGTTTGTTGTATTTTGCATTTGATTGGATGCGTTTTCTCTTGAGTCCTTTGTTTGGTTCAGGATTGGCACCACTATCATCTGTAGGCTGAGAAGTATAATCTGCGGTAAATTCTGTGTTCGCATCAGACAGCTCCGTTGTGCAGGGTCATCCACAGCTTCCTCGTCAACCATTTCTGCTCTATCTTGCCTTTTTACAGCTAAATTGCTGGAGGAAACTCGAGGCCTTACAATATCTTTTAAAAATAGTAAAAATTTGTAGAAAGGCCATTTAGGTTCAAAAGAAGTACTGCCGGTATCTCCTGAACGTGGTTGCTTCTTTCTGCTTGTTTCCACGCTGAACTGATTACGCAGATATTTCCACTTTTTTCGTAGTACAGCACCTACAAAGAAAACAAATAATGTTTTCCAATATTTATGTGTAATATGGTAATTGTGGTTTAACATATAATTTTATTTTAGATATTTGTCTACTGGATTATCATTCAGGGGGTTGGCATTTAGTTTTCGAATGGGAAAAATAACCATACCGTCATAGAACAGCAGACAGTGTTGGTGGTATATTGTCGGAAAGAAATTGATGAACTATTTTTCTTATGCCATTTATAACAAAACTACCATATGTTCGATTTCTGCTGTTTTTATATTCTACTTTACGTCGGCTCTTTCTTGGTGTAATCATTTTACCTTGTTTTTCTTCTTTTCTAAAACTAAATATGGAACTTCGACTGGTTTCAGTAGCTTCACTTGTTTTCTTTACCAAAAACTCTAAGCTTTCATTTGGATAGATATTTCTGAAATATTCTAACACATTTAGCACAGTCCTCCTGTCTCCACTTTTTATAGGCTTTCCTTTTTTGCGAGATTCCATTTGGAAAACGTATCATAACACAAACACTCAACAAAATATCAAACACAAAACACCACAAAATAATTAACACAAACACTAAAAGAAATAACACTTAAAACCAGGTAAAATCAAACCTAGAAAACAACTACAATTTGCACTAGCGAGAACAGCGTTACAAACATCAAAACACCACAACGAAACACTGGTATAAGGGCGGAAATTAGGCACGGCTCTTTTTGGCTCAGGCATTGTATTGAAGGTCAATATCATGGACTTTCACCCCTTCTTTACCCCTATCACCCTTTCAAGTTTCACATGAACCTATTTGTTTATTTTTAGCTGTAAAACACTCGTCATCGAAGTTCTTTCATTTTGATTGTTTTGTTTTACGATTAAAAATAAACTCACATACAGAAGAGAATTTACTACTGTATTGTATTGGATATACTGGCCGTTTTACATGTTTAAAATGGCATACGTCTTAAGTAATTGATTTAATGTCCAGCAATGTATATAATGTATATCATTAATGCGTAAAGCTAGGTTTACACTAGCATGTAGAAGTGGCGTCACTAGCCGCGCCAGTTGGTAGTGTCGCGCCACTTTGGGTTTACACACATTTGAGTGGAAACCTAGCTCGCCACTGTATTGGCGTCAGTTTAGTCGTAATCTGGTGTTGTCTATGACGGGTAAATATGTCTGATTATATAGCAAATGTTCGGAGTGCGATAGCGACAGTGGTTTCCGTAGTGGCTGATGAGTTAGATGACGAAGCAAACGAAATATTGTTGCGGTTAAAGCCTAGGAAACCTAGATCATGTTGGATCAGAAAATGGATCTGTAGAAGGACAAACCTTGGTGCTTCAAAACTTCTGGAAGAACTTGCAAGCGAAGATGTAGACAGCTTCATAAACCACCTAAGAATGTCCGAAGTGAAGTTTGAAGAGCTGCTAAGGCACGTTGCTCCTCGTATACAGAAGTTAAATACAAGAATGAGGCTTGCTTTACCTGCAAAACTAAAGTTACAAATTACCTTGAGATATTTGGCTACGGGTGACACATTCTCTTCTTTGCAGTACTTGTACCGTGTTCCAAAGTGCACAATTTCTAAGTTTGTACCTGAAGTGTGTGAAGCTATATTCGAGGCTCTAAGAGAATATTTAAAAGTAAGTATTTAATGATAGTTGCCTACAGTGTAAAGGGATAGATGTAAACTCAATATTATATTGCAACTGTATGTTATTTATTTTAAACGGCAAAACACATAGTTGAAAAGTAATATTGAAAAACGAGGTAAACTCAAATTGTCAAGATTCAAACTAAATACGGTATTGTCACTGTATGTTCTGTATGTTTAAACAAACAATATACCTGAATAGAATATTAGAAAACTAAATAAACTACAAATGTCACACGTAGTTTCCTTATTGCAACATTGCTAATGCTGCACTTATGATATCTTGCCCTCCATGTTCATTTCGATCTTCTTCTTCTTCTTCATAGCTTGGTGTTGCCACTGAAGAAGATGGAGTGATGGTGTAGATGGGTAGATTGGTAGATGCACGAGCAACGTTCATCCTCTCATTCATGAGACACGATTGAATGCTTTGCATTGCAGCTAAAGCATTTATCTCAGGAAGCTTTTTTAGTTGACTTGTAACAAATTGGCCAAACAATTCGTACTCGTCAAAATCTTGTTTACGTTCAGGCACAAGAACCTTATCGGAAATTTCCCTAAGTTGTTGAACTGCACCTTGGATTTTTTCTAAGCGCTCACCAGCTACTTTTCTTGATATTGGCCTGACGTAGGGAGTTTGCCTGGAAACACTCGATGGCTTCTCACGCGCAATGCGACCAGTAGAAGTATTTGGAATGGATGAAGACGTATCTAGGTAATCTTCAATGATACTTCCTTCATCTTTATTTTCGTCGTTTTGCTGATCTTGAGCGCATGATTGCTCCTGAAAATTAAACGCAAGATTAACTTTTTAAAATTGTAACCCTTAAATTTTAATATCAAACATCGTTATTTTTAAGGATAATTTAATTATTTTGAATTTTAAAAAGGAGCCAACATTTTTTTTTAAAGCCTAAGGTACGCTTAAGTCTAATAAAGTCTAAAAAGACAAATAATAATTAAGGCTGTAATCATTAATTGCACCATTATTTGCAGGTTCCTACATCGGAAGAGGAATGGCAAGAAATTATGCAAGGATTTTCTATTAGATGGAATTTTCCACGATGTTGCGGAAGCATCGATGGAAAACATATCAGTATAAGATGCCCTAGCAATTCTGGCTTAGACTACTACAACTACAAAGGATCATTTAGTACAATACTTATGGCCGTCGTTGATGACGCGTATTGCTTCACTTACATAGACATTGGAAGTAACGGACGTGTGTCAGACGGTGGAGTGTTTGCAAAAAGTGGATTTAAAAATGCTATAGACAGCAAAACTTTAAACTTACCAGATAATGCTTTGTTTGTTGCTGATGACGCATTTCCTTTAAGGGAGTACATTATGAAGCCATATACTACTCGATGTGGTCCTTTGACTCTAAAACAAAAGGTTTTCAACTATCGTCTATCTAGGGCTCGACGTATAGTTGAAAATGCATTTGGAATCCTGGCAGCCAGGTTTCGTATATTTGAGAGGCCCATTCCGTTAACTCCCGACAAAATAGACTTAATAGTGAAAGCGTGTGTTACAATACATAATTGGCTGCGAATAACAAGTCCTGGTGTTTATTTCTACAGGGGGTGTGTTGACGAGGAAAACATTGACACGGGTGAAATAGTGCCTGGCTCATGGCGTCAAGCTTTGCAAAATGAAGGTTTGATGAGTGTGAAAAATACATCAAAAGCTAGAAACCCAACAAAGGCAGCAAAGCAGGTTAGGGATAACCTCGCAGATTGGTTTATGGGAGAAGGCAGTGTTCCTTGGCAACTGCAGTTCATACATGATAAGGATGTTTGAAAACAAGTGTAAAGAGAACAATCATTGGACAGTTATGGTCATTACAAGTTTTACAAGTTACACATGTTAAAACCATGTAAAACTTGAGCTACAATTTTAATACGTTTTGTTTCACTTTATAATTTTGTTTTCTTCAAAAACAGATACATTTACATTGGTAGCATAACTTTAAACTTCAATTTTTCCCTTTTTATTTCAATTAAAAAACTGTGTGTTATTTCAATTGTTATTTGTTATTGTTATTTCAATTGTTATTTCAATTACACTCACATGGAAGTTCTAAGCTAATGACGTGCGTAAAAATAATGTGTCACGTGTAAAGACAACGTGTTAGGTCAAAGGTATCATTAAACAGGTTTTCAGTTTAAAAAACTATTAACGCCATAAAATATTGTCTTCATACAAAAATACACAAATTAAAATATTATGCCAATGTTTCACTTTTCCCTGGGTAGCCCGCCGTACTCCTAATTAAGTCAATGAAAAGTGCATGTTACCTGCACCAATAGTAAAATGTTGGCGTACATACCTCAGGAGGTCCTACTGACTGGCTCCCTCGAGATTGGACAACAGCTCCAACGATTCTATCCATAGTTGAGAACCATCTTAGCGTCGGAACATATACATCATCTAGTCCGGCACCTGAGACTTTGCTTTTTTGGATTTTAGTTAGCTCGTTGCTGTATGTGTTTCTAAGAACGCGTATTTTATCTTTTGCCTTTTTGATTGTGAAATCGTGTTTCCCCATACCACGGACAACCTCTTCCCAAGCGTGTTCCTTGACATTTCTGTCCTTGTAATCTTCTATTTTGTAATCCCACAAACAAGGGTGTAGCTCATACAATTCTAGAAATTGTTCAATTTCTGACAGTTTCCATTTCTCTTCCTTTTTTCCTTTCTCTTCCTTCTTTCCTATTCCTTCCTGCTTTCCTTTCCCTTTCTTCAATAACACTTTTGACCTACCTTCACCACTATTCTTTTCAACACTTGATCCTTCTATAGAGGTTCCTGCACTGTCATTTTCTACGCTATCCGCCATCTTTCAACGCACAAATAACTACAATACTAGAAATGAATACGCAATATTTCTTGAGCTACACAAAACCAAGCTGCTTCAACTGACACTCCACTGTGACTGGCCGCTGGCGACCACGTGGGGTTGTTTACACGGGCCACTACAGGTGGCGTGCCATTCCAACTGGCACGTCACTGTCTAGTGACGCCACTAAAGCTAAGTTTACACTAGCATGTAGCAGTGGCACCACTAAATCGCGCCAGTTTTAGTGTCATGACACTAGCGGCTTACACACAAAAGGGAGTGTTCAAGCCATGCCACTGTTAATGGCGTCATTTTCATGGAGACACTCGAGTTTTTTGCACAGAAATGGTTGGTTTTATTTTGTAGCTGTTGTCTGATTACCTTTAAAATGTCCGATTACATTGAGAGTGTTCGGAATGTGTTAGGAAAAGTGATTGATGTGGTTAGTGAAGAGTTATTGGAGGAAGCACGTGACATTGTGAGTCGGATTAAACCCAGGAAACCTAGGTCCTGTTGGGAAAGGAAATGGATAAGCAGAAGGATACATTTTGGTGCATCCAAATTGTTAGAGGAACTTGCTGCTGAGGATAATGAAAGCTTCAAAAATCATCTAAGAATGACAGAAGAAAAGTTTGAGGAGTTACTAAAACATGTTACGCCTGCAATTCAAAAATCAAATACAAAGATGAGGTTGGCTTTACCAGCTAGACTAAAATTGCAAATTACATTGAGGTACCTGGCTACGGGTGACTCGTTTGCGTCATTGCAGTACATGTACCGTGTTCCTAAGTGTACGATTTCAAAATTTATACCACAAGTTTGTGATGCAATTTTCGAGGCTCATAAGGATTACGTTCAGGTTAGTTTGAAAATACCATTATTTGTAACATGCTATATTTTAATGCTTAATTAAGTACAGGAATGGGAATGTTACCGCTTATTGCATCAATGACACACAATTAAAAGAAACATAAGTTTATTTATATTTTAAATCAACACTAGTAACAAAAACTGATTTAGCCTAAATTAAACTTAAACTAAATTAAATTTTTCATATTCTTTTGGCAATAAAAAGCTGTTACAGTTAGTATTGTCCATGAAACACACCAAAAGAATAAGATATAAGTGTATGTTAAAGCAACACTAGTAACAGAAACTTAATTCAATCTAATAACTTGAAAATCAAAAGCTGTTACCGTTAGTATTGTTCATGAAACACACCAAAAGAATAAGATAAGTGTATGTTAAAGCAACACTAGTAACAGAAACTTAATTAAACTTAATTAAATTTAATAACTTGAAAATCAAAAGCTGTTACCGTTAATATTGACCATGTAACACACTAAAAGAGAAACATAGCCTAAGTGTATTTCTATGTTGAAACAACACTAGTAACAAAAACTTAATTAAATTAAACTTAAACTTAATTACATTGTATATTGGCGAGGAAATCAATAGCATGGACCACATACTGACCATGAAACAAACCGTTATAAGAAAATAATGATTACATTAGATCTGTTTAGCATGTAAAAAACTGTAGTCTTTATGACAGTTATTATTGATCATTCATCATTGAGATTGCTAAGCTAATTAGGTCTTTACCCCCCTGCTCAATGTTTCTGTCTTCTTGGACTCTTTGGGAAGAAATGGAACCTGTGCTATCGGTATTGGTGTTGTAATCGCTATCATCCCATAGTGGATCCTGCAAAATGTTACTTGACCTGTTTGTACAGGCCATTCTTCGTCGAAATAGGCAGGACTGCATTTCCTGCATTGCAGCCAACGCTTCAATCTCTGGAAGCTTTTGCAATTGGGTTGAAACAAACTTGCCGAACACATCAAATTCATTATTTGTTTGTACACTAGAAGTGCCCTGGCTTAAAAGCTGATTACTAACTGATTTCAGTTCACCAACAGCAGTTTCTATTTTGTTTAAACACTGTTCTGCAACTTTCTTTGACAAAGGTCTTACATACGGATGATTTGGCTTTGGTGTAGTTGCTGGCTTCTCTCTTGGTATACGAGTGACGTTGCCCGTGACAGGAGTTGTTGGAGACGGTTGTTCAACAGTATCCTCAATCCTTTCCATTTCAGTTTCATCCGGTTCGTCCACGTTTTCATCTGGTTGAGTGTCTGGTAGTTTCTGAAAAGAGGCACCGAATGAAACCTATTGTATTTGTTAAACTGAAGATATAACTATAAATATATATAATTGCTATATTATTAACAAAAGCATTTTTTATAGGTTCCTACTGCAGAAAATGAATGGATCGATATAATGCAAGGATTTTCTACTAGATGGAATTTCCCACGTTGTTGTGGCAGCATCGACGGAAAACATATCCAAATACTATGCCCTAGTAACAGTGGATCTGACTATTACAATTACAAAGGATCATTTAGTACAATCCTTCTGGCAGTTGTGGATGATGCTTATTGCTTTACCTACATAGACATTGGAGCAAATGGGCGTGCGTCAGACGGGGGAGTGTTGGGAAATAGTGCTTTTCAAAGGGCAATAGACAGCAAACAGCTTAATTTGCCAGAGAATGCGTTGTTTGTTGGTGATGATGCATTCCCTTTAAGGGAATATTTAATGAAACCATATAGTACTAGAAGTGGTCCTTTAACTCTAAGACAGAAGATTTTTAACTATCGTCTTTCTAGAGCACGACGCATAGTTGAAAATGCATTCGGCATCCTTGCAGCCAGGTTTCGTATTTTTGGAAGGCCGATTCCGTTATCCCCTAACAAAGTAGATGGTGTGGTCAAAGCAACTGTAGCTATGCATAATTGGCTACGTCTAACAAGTCCTGGTGTATATTTCTTTAGGGGATGTGTTGATGAAGAAGATTTAGTCACTGGTACTATTATACCAGGACAATGGCGTAAAGAAGTCATATCCGAAGGATTGGTTAGTGTAAAAGAGATATCACAACAACGCAACCCATCAAAGAGAGCAAAGGATGTTAGGGATAAACTCGCCGATTGGTTTATGGGAGAAGGAAGTGTTCCTTGGCAACGAGAGTTTGTAAGCCACGAAGGAGATTAAGCGAAATACTGTAACGAATTAGGGTACTTCAGTAATTGTATCAAGAACTCTGTTATTAATCATTTGTATTAATAAATGTATTAACATGATATGTGCCTTAATTTTTTTTGTCCAAGTCTTAGGTGGTAATTGCTAAATGGTAATTACTAATGTTTTACCATTAGCAATGTGGCAATTGCTAAAGGTATAAATTGTAATTTATAAGGGGTAATTATGCGGTTTTTTAGGTCTAAATATGTTTTTAACTTTTCATTTAACTACAAATTCGTTTGTCTGAGGTATGAGTAGTCTCAAATAACTTTTTAATAAAATAACAGTGCCATACGTTGAGAAAAAAAGAATTTTGGAATGAGATTATTTTCAGACTGTTCATATTACACAGAACAAAATAAAATTAAAACTAGTTTGGTAAAAACAATATACAATTATTTATAACCTAGGTATTAGCAAAGATAAAATAAATCATTGTTTATTTCTAAAATAAACCCTGTTAAGTTATAAATTTGAAAATTCTTATCTGGGAACACCGGAATACAAGCATTTATATATTGAAACTTATAAAAATGTATGTGCACTTGCCAGGAATCGAACCTGACCCTTCAGATTTCAATGCAGAGCCTTTTACCACTAGACCAGAGAGACTTGTAAACTATGGTGAACAAATGCCACTTTTGAGCCTAGCCTTCTGGTAGATACGATTTGTTCATTGCCAACACGATTTTATGTCAAAGTCATAACAAAATACATTATAGGCCTTATACTAAACATAGCATTCTTATAAAAAAATAACCACAATATACAGAAAATTGTATTTGATGTGGGTACTTCTGTTTGAACTGGATAACATAGTTTATTGTATTACTAATTGAGATATGTCATATTTAGTATTTATTTTTTAGGCCTACACGGAAACTGATAACAATGAACAATGGCTAAACACTTCTATAGCCTATTATAATGCAATATAGGCATACATACCTCATCAGGAAGTCCGACTGCTTGACTTCCTCGGATCTGGACAACCTGTCCCACGATACGGTCCATGGTACTAAACCATCTATGGGTTGGTGTGTAAACGTCGTCCAGCCCTTTGCCCGAGGACTTGCTCTTCTGGATTTTCATGAGCTCGTTACTATAGGTGTTCCGGAGAACGCGGATTTTATCTTTGCATTTTTTAACTGTTAGATCCTTTTTTTGCATGAGTTTAACTATTTCACCCCATGCGTATTTTTTGGCATTTCGATCTTTATATTCAGGGACTTT
The DNA here is from genome assembly GCA_035578905.1 of Stictocephala bisonia. Lineage (NCBI taxonomy): Eukaryota > Metazoa > Arthropoda > Insecta > Hemiptera > Membracidae > Stictocephala > Stictocephala bisonia. The sequence goes on along the minus strand of JAQJVL010000692.1, from coordinate 281,992 downwards.
GTAATTCCATAAGCAGGGGAAAAGTTCATACAATTCGAGAAATCGTTCTATCTCGGCCGGCTTCCATCTATCTTCCTTCTTTTTACCTTCAACTTTTTCTGGAATTTCTACCTGAGCTTCATTCTTCTGCTTACTCGGATTCTTAACCTTTCCTTTTGATTTTTTTATTCCTAACACTGAGTATTCTTTCTGACTACTATCGACTTGATCACCAATCAGTTCCTCCATCACCGGTCCAGCTTCTGTTTCTTCCATGACAGCAAACACTTCACTGTATAAAATTTAACAAACCGAAATACACACGTTTATACAGCAAGCTAGGTAGACGTCCGTCACTAGCACTGGCGCTGTGGTTTACACGGGCCACCTGAAGTGACGCGTCAGTACAGATGGCGCGTCAACCGCTACTGGCGCCACTAAATTTGTCGAAACATATATTAGTGGCGTCACTCCAGATGGCTCGCCACTGCGCCTCTCCACTAAAAATGGCGCGTCATTAGGGGTTTACACGGTCCATTTTTGGCGCCACTTTGAAGCCAGTAAAAGTGGCGCCACTGCTACATGCTAGTGTAAACTTAGCTTAATATATGTCAAAACAAATATTTACGGCGTCAGCTCCAGTGGCGCGCCATTTCACATCTCCACTAAAAGTGGCACGCCACTTGAGGTTTACACGCTCCATTTTTCACGCCACTTGAAAGCCAGTAACAGTGACGCCACTTCTACATGCTAGTGTAAACTAGGCTTAATAGATTGATTACAAGAACGTTCAACTTATTTACTCTAAATTATTTTTAATGTTTTAAATTTTAATGAATTAATGACAAATTATGTTGCCTTTATTAAATACAGTTACTGTAATAGATATTAACTGAGCTTTACTAAATACTCTGCTGTCAATATTAATTAATTTTAAATTCATTTTACATGAATTATGATTACAGAACGCTAGTGTGGCCGGTTGACCAGTGTTCTAGGTCCCATATTGAGTTGTGGTGGGGGAAACGGAGTTTAATGTCGTCGTTGTCAATTTGAGACGCAGGAGAGAGCTTCTACTTGGCTAGACAGTTAGCTGTAGAGGAGCTGTCTGGCTTTTGGTTTGCTTATCTTGATATGCTTGCCAATTATTAGACCTACTGGACTTAATTAGTCTCGTCTATCTTATTTCTATGAATTTTAATTATAGTTAATTTATAGAACTAATGTACTTACAGAGACTGAAGAAACAGTTGACAAAATACTTGCAGCAAATATTTACTATTTGTTATTTATATCTATTTACAATAAAAATGTGTTGTATTATTTACATCAATTTCAGGATTATCTTAAAGCCTGAAAATAAAATGACACATGTCAACAAATAAAATGATATTTTGTAAATGAACAACTGAATTGGGTGCAAATAAGGACCAAATGATATTTAATGAATAATGACTGTATATATTAAAATTTAATGTGAAATGTCATGTTATCATTTTTCTTATAAATGACTTCCAATACAATTTTCTCTTTTGTCGCAGGAAATAATTGTGTGTAATACTGCAACAATTGTTTCAAACATATTAGTAATAAATAGGCCTACCAGTCTAGACTAAATATCTGATTGCGTAATGAATAAATCAATAAAATGCAAGTATAATCATCAATTTATTCCTAGATTATTCATTTAAAAATTGTTCCGACAAATTGATTTCTACATTCTTCTTCACTATCTACAGCAATAGTAATTATTTTCCTAAATTTACATTTTTATTTGTTCAGACATGCAATTTGATATGTTTCATACCCTGGCACGTACACGTTTGTACATGTTTGTATAATAGTTATGCAACTTTTTTCGTGCTGTTTACTTTATATTTATTGTTATTCTTGTTGTATGATTTGTAATGTTGTCAAATCAAATTGTTTTTTTGTTGTATTTTTCATTCATATTATTAATGATTCAATCTCTATATTTGTCATGTTGATTTCATTCACTTTTTTGTTCCATAACATACACCTTGGATTGGGCAAATAATATTTATAGTTACCTATCATATTTGCATGTAGTCGTTGCTATTATCTGTTATCTCATTATTGTATATTACATAGTTATCTTATTTACTGTTACCTTTATTCTAATTTATACCATATATTAGTCATATATTATTAATACTAGTCATAGTTTCGATTTAACACACACGTGCGCACGCACGCACACACATATATTGATATTACTTACATAACATCATTTGTGTCCATTATCAAATTAAAACTGATATCATTTTTTTCCTTACAAGTAAGGTTGTGTTTTGTAGGTTTTTCAATATTTTTTTCTTTTTATAAAATCTTCTTTGATGTTTGATATTAATTTTTGTTGAGATACATTTGTTATAAAAAAAGAAACAATATTTGTATGTTTGTATGTTTTTCACTGTCTAATAATAAGGTTTCCATAATATAAATAAATAACAAAAATAACAACAGATCTTTAGTGATTTATGTTAAAAAAACTAAATTATTATGAAATGATTCATAGCATATTTTGTCTGTCAACTATGAGAAATTTATTTGTGATGAGATCAATCAGCATTTCTTGTACTAAATTACTTGACTTTTTCAAACATATGTATTGTTAACTAATTCACATTTCTTATGAGTTGTTACTATCAATAAAAATAAAATTTTATTGATTTGAAAGCAAAGAAAACTAATACATTAAAAAGTTGCGGTTTGACTACTAATCATATATTAAGTAGTGAAATTATCAAATTAAAAAAGTCTGTTAGAAATTCACTTACAAAATTAAGAACACTGACTGTTTACAACATGTATATCTTAGTAACTATAAATTATACCCTCAAATGGAATATGAATTTGAAATCATAAAAAAAAAAAAAATACCACACAAGGGATAACATTGTGTAGAAGGGCATAAAGTACTAAAGAACTGTTCAATAAGAAGATGTCATACGGGAGTAACTTTCCAAAAGAAATAAAAGCTTTATTTAATTGTTAATTGTTATAATAATTTAAAAATTATTATTATTGAAATTTATAAATAAATATTAGTTATACAACAGTATAACATTGTTATCTACTTAAATATTCTTGCTAAACATTGATGTAGATAAATAAATAAAAATTAATTGATAATAATACTTACTGTAACAGTTAATTATTTAAAAATTGTATTTAACACATTTACATAAAACAATTGTGATCTGTAAAGCAGACGACATCACTCACTCATCCATCAATTCCCGCCATAGGGTTGGAGGGGCCATCTGTAAAGCAGACGACATCACTCACTCATCCATCAATTCCCGCCATAGGGTTGGAGGGGCCCCTCCAACCCCACCACAACTCAATATGGGACCTAGAACACTGTTCAACCGGCCACACTAGCGTTCTGTATTGTGATTCCCACTATCGATGACAGTTACACTTAGAGCGATATAAAACGTCGTTTTTTATTTGTGATGTATTTGGGATAGACAGCAGCGCGGGGACTGTCCATTTCGGTGGGCCGAAAAACATTTTTATTTTTTAGTTGTAATACCACGGAAAACTTGCAAAATATTAATAGAAAAAAATATATAACAATTTTTTTTAAATCGGTTAACATCTTCCGGTCGCGCATTGGCCTTAAAGTTTGTATTTTTTTGAAAAAAACCATATTTTATATTTTTTGCAACGTAATAGTTTGTAATATCTTAACGTGGAGCCTAAAAACACAGTGTTTTAATTTGGATTAGATTGCTTAATACCTTCCAGTCGCGCAAAAGCTTGAAAACATGCCAAAATATTGAAAATTTCACATTTTAAAGATTTTTTGGAAAGTCCTAATTTAATTTTTTTTCGTAATAGTTACGATATTTTTATTTTAGCTTAGAAGAACACTATCTTTTAATTTGGCGTTATAAAATTCACATCTTCCAGTCGCACAATGACCTAATTTTTATAGAAAATTGGTACCTAAAAAACAAAGTTAATTTTGTGTGACATATTGGGTGGTAATAACAACGACCATGGAACTTATAAACTTCTTCTATTTTTTAAAAAGCTGCAATAATCAAGTTATTAAATTCTTATTCATTCCATTGGCTCAGTCAATGTCTCTATTTTTTAGCCGAGGGCACTTGTGTCCTCCTCACTTTTTCAGTGTCTTGGGAGGATTCTCTATTGTATCCATTTCCTTATCATCTTTCCTGCTGGCACCAGGCTTATCTTTTGGATCAGACATTTTGCTCGCTTTCTGCAAAGAGCTGGTTTCTACTTCCATGCTAACGGTTTCTGTAACCACGCTCTGCTACCAATTGAGACCCATCCCCCACTAAAACTGGAAAGCGTGCCAACTGGGGGATGGCTCAAAACCCGTCAGGCGGTAGAATCACGGGTGGCAGTTGGAGGGTCAAATCACAATTCGGCAGCTGAGCAAAAACTAACTTTAATTTCAAGTTCATAAATAATAACGTTATAATCAGAACCGGCAGAAGGCCACAATATCAAATCACACTTAATTAAATAACAAGAAACACAAAAATTCACAAGAGAATACAAACTTAACACGAAAACAGCAAACGCTACAAATACCAAAATTTACAATTACAAAGTACATTGGCCTATCTGCAACAAACTAGAGACACAAAAGAAAATTTAAGAACAACTTAAAAGTGAAAATTTAGAAAAATGTTGATAACACCAATTAACACATTGACTGCTAAAAATTTTACTAATATACTGCTACATGGCTAAACAATTTTACTGGAGATTCACCTACCTTATGTTAATGGTAGGTCTGATGCGCTGAAATAAACTTGTTTCTCACCACTTCCGGTCTGCAGGATGACGTCATAGGTTAGGACGTCTAAAGACAGTCCTTAGCGTCACAGGTAGATTTCTTGAAATAAAATTGTTTTTCCTCGTGGTTTCTATGTATGTACAGTCTTTCTATTCACTTTCAAGTCCGACTATGGACTTATAATCACTTGTAATGTCCCATACAAGCGTGGAAATTAGCAAAAAGAGAAGACGTCTTTAGACGTCTTAAAATTTACAACATGCAAAAATCGAAAATGTACAATATTTACAACCCCATCCACCCACCCATATCTCTTTTTAGTTAACATGGTGTCATGATAGATATCAAAGCACCTGACAGTACATAGAGCGGGTTGATCAGGGCAGTCAGGGCAATAATGGACAGTCTTAGCTCGTTTCTTTTCCTTTGTGCACTGCCTACATTTTCTTTTCTGCCATCTGCCAGTCGATCTTCTGTTTTTGACAGGATGTGGTTTGGTCTTTTCTTTGTACTGACTACTTGGTTTGGTACGTTTGGTGGAAGCAATGCACGGATTACCAAGGATCTGTAGTCGTACAACTGTTGCTTGTTGTCCACATTAGTGGCATTGTAGATAGCTAACCCGTTCACTAATATCACTTGGATGAAATGAACGAAAACCTTCTTATACCATCTGACTGTTTTTCTTTCTGATGGGTAGTAGGCCATCATTTGATCTACTCTGTCCACACCTTTCATATAAACATTATAATGAACGATGGGCAAAGGCTTATTTCTGGGTTGACCATGTCTGTTCAAACTTACTGCCTTGGTGTTTTCATGCTCAGTTGATAGATATGTAACATATCTCTTGTCTTTCCATTTTCCTAACCAAACTCTTTCAGCATAAACTTGTGTCATTTCACCTTTCTGCAGTTTGGCATCCTTTATTACTTGAGGAACAAATTTCCTATCTATCCTGACTGTTCCTGTACAATAGGTTTTGTTCCCCAAGAAGTGTGCAGCCAAACTGAAATTTGTGTAGTAATTGTCCATATAGACTGAGTGGCCATTTCCAAGATAAGGTGAACACAACATTTGACACAACATTCCCTACACAACATTTGAACATTGACTACCATCCAACATGGCTCCCAAGACTTCTCTAGTAGTGTCTAAGTCGATGGCAACCATTGAGCGTACGCTGCGTCGGTATTAAGAGGACCGAGCATGGAACCTATTGCCTACAATCTCCCAAACACTTTGCCTTCAAGTAGCTGGGTTACAGCACTGTGCCATCAGTGCCGACACAATTTTATTTTATAGGTAAGTGAAACGTCGTCTCGTAATCGTAGTAAGACGATAACTGTGTGGAAACTCTACTTATAGAAAAAAAGGCTGTGAAAACTAAAATGTGGACGGCATTTAAATTGAAATATACTAGGGACACCTCATGTAAAATTGTATTAAGTTAAATTTAAAGAATTAGTATATGAATGCCCAATCATATAGTGTCAGCAGTTATTGAGCAAATAAATGAGCATCGGTGATTTACAGAAGTCACATTGTTGGTTACGTAAAAGAAATAATGTACTCTAGAAGGTCTAAGTGAAGAGACCTAGAAATATTTCCACCAAGGAGTGTTTACTCTGCGGACCGGACACAAGTGCTTGCAAACATAGGTCATTCAATCTGGCAACACTGTTCGACGCCATAGTGTATGTACCGTAGGAAAAACATATACGTTGACGACGTAATAATGATATAATCATCTCTATGAGTATACTCGTGACGCCACAGTGTTAGTACTACGAAATGGGTTCACAGTGATAGTACCATAGTTCGAAAAATTAACTACTTTAACTTCGTTATCAACAGGAATGTTTAAAATCTGATGACACTAACCAATTTAAAATAAACTAAAAGACCTATATTCATCAATAAAATATTAATATACTCTTCAAATTAACATTGACGTCACAATGTTATTGGTGTAAAATGACGCAACAGTGTTAGCTGTCTTAATATACAGGGTGTCTACAAAAGAACTCCGGGGTTTTAAAAAATCATATATTAATAACTGTAAAAGATAAAAAAATTGTTTATAATTTGTTCGAAACGATTAGCTTATCAAGTTTTACTCATACCAATAGGGAATGTTTTCTTCAACAGTTGGCAGCTCTGCGTAGCTTTGACCTTGAAACAACGTCTCGGCAGAGAGTGACTCAGTGCCGTCTGGACTGCCGCGCTCTGGCGACGCCGCAACAAAAGGCTCAGTGCGTTATTTGGCTTATAGAAACTAATTCTGTTGTTACGGTACAAAGAAACTTTCGACGTAATTACGGTGTTGATCTGCCTACGGACAAAACAATTCGTCAATGGTTAAGTGCTTTCAAGGAAACCGGAAGTGTTTTAAAACAAAAGTCACCAGGTAGGCCGTGTGTGTCACAAGTGAATGTGGACAGAATCCGCACTTCATGCCTTCGAAGCCCTAAGAAATCGATAACAAGGCGCAGTCTGAGATGGGATTACCGAGATCAACGGTTCATAAGGTAGTTCATAAAAGACTTCGTTTAACTGCTTACAAGATTCAACTGTTACACCACATTAAACCAGCAGACAAGATTAAGAGATTTGACTTTGCTGTTTCTATGCTGGACAAAATTGAAGAAAATAATAATCTCTTAAAAACTGTTATTTTCACTGATGAAGCTACTTTTCATGTGAACGGGACTGTAAACAGGCATAATTGTAGAATTTGGGGTTCAGAGCCGTCCCATTAGTTTATTCAGTATGAACGTGACACGCCTAAAGTGAATGTTTGGTGTGGTCTTATGCATGATAGAGTCATAGGTCCTTTCATTTTTGTTGAAAGAACTATCAATGGTGATGTCTATTGTGACATGTTGGAGGAATATGTTTTTCCTCAGTTAGATGATATTGAGGCGGAGAAGGGTTTAGTCCACTTCCAACAAGATAGGGCACCGCCACACTTCAGTATGCGTGTGCGTGAGGCACTTGACGCTCGACTCGGCAACACATGGATTGGAAGGGAAGGACCTATTCCATGGCCTCCAAGGAGCCCTGACATGACTCCGTTGGACTTTTTCTTCTGGGGGCATATCAAGAACCTTGTGTATGGAGAGAAAATCCAAGATGTTGGCCATCTCAGGGAACGAATAATCAATTGCGTGGCAACCGTGCCCCCAGACATGCTGGCCAGGACATGGGAAGAGATTGAATACCGTTATGATGTGTGCCGTGCCACTAACGGGGGCTCATACGTTTTTGTCAATGCTTTCTTCACTGGGCTTTGTTTCTTATGTTAACGAGCCAACTAGGGGAGAAAGATGTTTGGATCATGTTTTTATAAGAGACTGTAATAAGTTAGTTTTTGATTGTAAATTGGAACATTTGGATTTAACGGATCATTCAGGTATTTTAATTAATTGTAAATCTGTAAATATTAATCCATATAAATATGAGTGTATAAGAACGGTAGATTATAATTTGTTAAGTAGAAGATTAGCAGCCCAAGACTGGTCAACTGTTAAAAACTCTTCTAATGTTAATACGTGCCTTTCAAATTTTTATAATATTTATAATTCTGCATTGGAGCAATCTTATTATATAAAACATTCTAATAGAAAAATCAGAAAACGAAATCCTTGGATTTCAAATTATCTAATTAAAAAAATAAATGAAAAAAATTATCTTTTTAAAATATTTAGAATTAATAAGGAGGATGCGGAATTAGAAGGAAGATATAAACAACTTTCTAGAGAGTGCAATTTGCTTGTAAAAAAAGAAAAACTTAGTTATTATTCAAATAAAATTAAACAAAGTAATGGAAATTCTCGAGAATATTGGAAAATAGTCAAATCCATTACACGAAAAGAAGTTCAACATTCTAAAGACTTTATTGTTGAAGGTAAACAAGTTTCGGTAGAGGGTAATGAGGGGCTCGTTGCAAATGCTTTCAACAAACACTTCACAGAAATGCCGAGTCATTTGATCAGTCAGGCATTCGGTTCGGACATGTTTGAACGACCAGAGATGGAGACCTTTGACCATGAGTGTGCAATTTCCGAAGTATCAGCAGTTGAACTAGTAAACATTATCTGGTCAATGAACAACAAAAGATCTGTTGGTCTGGACGGCATATCTATTCTAACTATTAAACGTAATCTCCCTACACTTTTGCCGTCTCTACTTCACATTATTAACTTGTCTATTACAACCGCAATATATCCTGATCTTCTAAAAACATCTCTTGTTGTGCCAATTTATAAAGCTGAGGATCCAAAATTTATTAACCATTACAGACCAATCTCTTTACAAAACAGCATATCTAAGATTCTAGAAAACTGTATAAAGGTACAACTTGTAAATTTTTTTACTCATCATTGCCTATTTTCACCCCATCAATATGGCTTTATAAAAAATAAAAGCACAGATTTAGCACTAGAGAGACATATAACAGAAATTGTCAATAATGTCGATGAGCGGAAACCTACTTTGGCCGTTTATCTTGACTTTACTAAGGCGTTTGACCTCGTCGATCTGGACCTTTTAATATATAAATTAGAAAAATATGGAGTCCGAAACAACTCCTTAAGATGGTTCAAATCTTTTTTGTTCGGTAGAAATCAAATAGTGAGGATTAATGGGGTTTACAGTAAGACGTTACCTGTGAGGTTTGGAGTACCTCAGGGTGGAATTCTCGGACCAAACCTGTTTGTCATATTTTTGAATGATTTACTGTCTTTAAACCTAAACTCTAAAGTTTTTGCTTTTGCAGATGACAGTAGTTTAGTATGTTCTGCTAATAATTTTGAAATTTTAGAAAGCAAAATAAATAAAGATTTATTAAAAATTTCAAACTGGATTAATAAAAATAGACTTTTAATAAATACAAAGAAATCTAGCTCAATTATCTTTTCATACAAACCATCAACAGTGAGTAAATATAAAAACGAATTAAATATCAAATGCCACTCTCATGCTTGCATCTATGAGTGTACTTGTGTAAAAATAGATTTTAGTGAAAAAGTTAAATATTTAGGTATATTCATTGATTCTGATTTGAGGTGGCACTCTCATTTGGAATTTCTTGTAACAAAATTACGGAAAATCAACTATAGTCTCTACCATATGAGAGGTTTTTTGTACCCCCTTGATTTACGTACATTGTACTTATCTTGGTTTGAATCCACCCTGAGGTATGGAATTGTACACTGGGGAGGTACTTTCAAAGATATTTTAAAACCACTAATTATAGTACAGAAACATGCCATTCGTACAGTTTGTAGCGTGGGAAAGTTTCATCCCTCTGCTGAACTTTTTAACTTTCTTAATGTCATGAATTTCAACCGTATTTACACATATTCAATTTTAATGTTTGTCAAAAAATATAGTTCAATTTTTAATCATGTAAACGTTATTAAGTACACTAGGCATGTCAGTAATAAAATGTTGATTTTTCCTCTGTACAAAAAAGAAACTAGTAGAAACCAATGTTATTTTAAATGCACTTTAATGTTTAATAAATTTTTAAAAAATCTTAATATTAATGAAAAACTTTCTAATTACAAGACAAACTTAAAAAAATTACTTCAAACAATAGATTAGAAACCTTGTATATGCTTATTGAATCTTATAGTAATAATACATTGTTAGTATATTTATGGCATATGTTTAAATGTGTAATGTATATATTATGTTTCATGTTTTAGTTTAAAATAATTAACAGTGTTGTGTTTCCTTTATATTTTTGATGTAGAAATAGTGAAGTAAGACTGCTAGAAGACTAAGTTTAATTTTAAATGTATTCTTCAATTTCATTTTAGCCGAGCGTGCCTTGTGCACATGGCAAACTGTTTTATAAAAAACTTATTATGTGAATAAAGATTTTCTTATTCTTATTCTTATTCTTATTCTCATATTGAACTGTATTAATATGTAAAAAAAACTTGACATTACTACCTTTCTAATAATGTATAAAACATTTATATTCCTTTTTTCCTTCATTAAAATATTATACTTCAAAACCCCGGAGTTCTTTTATAGACACCCTGTATATATATATATATATATATATATATATATATATATATATATATATATATATAGTCAATTTTGTATAAACTATTATAATTTCCAACAAACCAACTACATTAATTTAAACTAATACATTCTCATGAATTTGTTATAACTCACAGTGTATTATACCATTTACTTAATCTTTCTAACTATTATTTGAAATTAATTTTACACTTAGCTAGACTGAATCTGAATAATTATATTAAACATTTTAAACTATTTGTTTTCTGATAAGCTTATCTCAACATTATCACTAATTATTTTAAAGCTATACATATATATATACAGGGTGTTTCGGGATAAGTGTAAACAACTTAACCAGGAGATTCCTTACATCGAAACCAGAAAAAAAATCTTATATGAACATGGGTCCGTAAACCAGTCGTTCTCAAGTTACAGCCAAAAATTGATTTTTTTCAATTTTAAGTGTAGTTATTGCACTTTTGGACCTCTAGATTGAAAATTTGTAAAGATAATAAAATAATAAAGCTGATCTCAAGATAAAGAAAATTCATCTTCTTTTTTTATAAATGTGGAAGAGAGGCCACTAATTATAATGTAAAAATAAGGTAGTATTAAATTTTACTTAAAGATTTATTAAACAAAAATTTAAATCATTTTCAAATTACAAATCACAATGTTTTGTGAAAATGCACATAAAAATTAAAGATCTAGAGTGAAATAATACTGTTATTTACAAAACAACGAGGGTACCATGGGTGCACCTTACAAGAAATTTTCAAAGTGACCACCATCTTTCTGCCTGCACAATCTTGCTCGTGAAATCAATGAGTTTGTTGCCGCTCGGACGACTGCTGGGTTGTTCTTGATGGACTCAGCTACATTCATTATCCTTTGCAATAATTCTTCTCTTGTTCTAGGCTTTGTTGTGTAGACTTGTGATTTCATCCATCCCCATAAAAAATAGTCCATGGGTGTAAGGTCAGGAGACCTTGCGGGCCAATGTACTGGACCGTTGTTAGCTATTACCCTTTGCCCAAATTTCTGACGCAGTAGTTCTACAACTTCTCTTGAAGAGTGAGGCGGTGCACCGTCGTGTTGAAACCAGAGATTTACTATGGTTCCAAGAGGGACTTCCTCTAGGAGTCTTTGTAACTCATTGAGCAGGAATGCATGATAAGTAGCTCTGTTTAGATTCCCCTCGATGATAAAAGGTCCAATTAGCTTATCATTTACAAGGCCACACCACAAATTTACAGAAAACCTTTGTTGGAAATGATTTTCTATTAATTTATGGGGATTTTCTGTAGCCCAGTTGTGTAGGTTTCTTAAGTTATTTATTCCATTTCTCGAGAACTGGGCTTCATCAGAAAACAAAATGCACTTAACTAACCTCCGGTTAGCTACTACCCAATTGCAAAATGCCAGCCTAGCATCGTTGTCCCCAGGGTGAAGGGCTTGCCCTTTTTAAAAGTGATAGGGGTGCATTTTTTCCTTCTTCAGAACTCTCCAAACCTTTGTTGAAGACACTAAATGTTGGTTTGATAGTCTCCTAACACTCGTACCTGGACTTTGCTGCACTGCTTCAATAATATTTTCTTCAGTATGCACATCAACTTGATCGAATCCCTCTCGCTTTCTCCTACTAACCGATCCTGTCTCTTTAAGTCGGTTGTGCAGGTCGGTAAAAACTCTCGGGTTTGGAATATTTCTGTTTGGATATCTTCTCCTGTACTCAGCCGAAGCTGCCTTTGCATTCCCATTGCAATACCCATAGACAAAATGCAACTTTACCCACCCGCCCACCCATACACGTACAGTGGTATTGACCCACCCGCCCACCCGCCCACCCATACACGTACTGTGGTACGTGTGTAGGGAGGGAGGGAGAGGGGGAGAGAGAGAGAGAGAGAGAGAGAGAGAGAGAGAGAGAGAGAGAGAGAGAGAGAGAGAGAGAGAGAGAGAGAGAGAGAGAGAGAGAGAGAGAGAGAGAGAGAGAGAGAGAGAGGTGGGTTGAATGTATATGATAATATGTTAAACATCCCCACCCACCCACCCATACGGGATCAGTGGTACTGACTGCTTACAATTATTATCACTGTACGTGTATGGGCGGGTGGGTGGGTCAATACCACTGTACGTGTATGGGTGGGAGGGTGGGTCAATACCACAGTACATGTATGGGTGGGAGGGTGGGTCAATACCACTGTACGTGTATGGGTGGGAGGGTGGGTCAATACCACTGTACATGTATGGGTGGGAGGGTGGGTCAATACCACTGTACGTGTATGGGTGGGAGGGTGGGTCAATACCACAGTACATGTATGGGTGGGAGGGTGGGTCAATATCACTGAACGTGTATGGTACGAGTTTGTTAGCTATGCAAATACTTTATTTTGGGTTTTAGCGTTCCAAATCCAGCTGATGTTTATTCGCTGTTCCACTCTTTCTTTTCCTGCCTCTTCATAGAGCTTTTCCTACAGGACTTATAGCTTTAAAATTGGAATAGATGTTAGGTGTCTATTGATATCAGTATACTCACTGTTTGAATACATTTTCACTTTGGAGTTAAAACCACCAGCACTTACTGAGAGGAAACTTATTTTAATGGACAGGAAACCACATTATTTCTCAACAATGAAATTAAACAGATGTGGCTTACGGAAACAGTGCTGCCAACTCACCAATGAAAACAACAACATACAAGACGGAACGATGATACAAGTATTGAATGAGGTTAAATTAAAATAAACCCAATTCTCGTGTATTCGTCCGATAAGTACTAAATTAGTTTATGTCTTAAGAAGATTACAGTATTTGTTTAAAAAAAAAAAACGTATAATAACATTTTGTTTTCAAACTGTTAGTTGACAATGTTTATTTTTTTGTTATTGTTGTTTTTTTTTTTTTTTTGTGTAGCCATCCTGTGTAGGAAAAGGCCGTTTTTTTTAAACATTGCCTCAGTGGGGTCCTGTGGTGGAATGTTAAAGGATTTAGGATCTTGTAAATTTGAAAATTTTTTGAAGATTTTATAAAAAAAATTTCAGCTGAAAGATATCCTTTGGTTTTATGGATTTGATTGACTGGCTGGATAATTGATGTGTTCCTTTCTAAATTTTGTTATCTTACAATATTTTGGGTTTTTACATAAAATTTTTTAACGCATACATAAATTGTTATTATTTTGTTCTCCATAAAATTCTACAGCTTTTGGGAAAGTTGCAGCCCAAATACTCAAACGGTTATGATATAATAGCTAATCAAAAACAAAAATCATTTTTGAGGCCTTGAATTTTTGGAAAAATTTTATTTTTGAACTATTTTTTTCTCAGCGACACTTAACATTACAGTACAAAACATCAATGATATCTCTTTGAAATTTCATAATCTATCTAACTGTGAACATTATAACAAACTATCTTTACAAATTTTCAATCAAGAGGCCCAAAAGTGCAATAACTACACTTAAAATAGAAAAAAATCATTTTTTGGCTGTAACTCGAGAACGACTGGTTTACGGACCCATGTTAATATTATATTTTTTTGTTGTTTCGATGTAAGGAATCTCCTGGTTAAGTTGTTTACACTTATCCCGAAACACCCTGTATATATATATATATATATATATATATATATATATATATATATATATACTAGCTGACCCGGCGAACTTCGTATCGCCTAAGTTATAGGTTTCCCCTAAGACAGACCGATGGAAAGAACATCATGTTGTATGTGTATTGAATTTATTAAACATTAGTCGTTGTTAATTTAGTTGTAGTGAATATTTTGGTAGTCAAAAAGATAGCGTAAGTGTTTGGGGATGTTGATTTATGATTGAAAGGTAATTTAGCAAATTTAATCATGCCGAACTGTACAAAATAATAAAATATCAAAATATAATTTTCAAATAATAATTGCAATTCAAATAATTATCAAAATTTAATATAAACAACAAATTAAGACAATGAAAAATAAACATTATCAGTTTCTTAGTGCAATGGAGTGTACGATATTTTTAGTGAGTCCATCTTTAGCAAAAACAAACAAACTGGATGGTTTGCCCACTCGAGAACACGCCACGTATAATTGGCCGTGTGAAAAACACGGTGTGGCCAAATCTAATCCACAAACCGACAATGTTTGCCCTTGGGACTTATTGATTGTCATTGAAAATGCCAATTTGATTGGAAATTGAACCCGTTTGAATTCAATTGGCACATCTGTTGGAATAATAGGGATTCGTGGCAGTAATACATCTTCCCCTTGGAACTTGCCATTCAAAATGGTGGCTTCGACAACATTTTTCATTAATGTTTTAATAACTAATCTTGTGCCATTACACAGCTTTGGTGGGTTCAAATTGCGAAGCAAAATAACTGGAGATCCAACCTTTAGTTGTAAAAGGTGCGGTGGCATGCCTGGCAAATTTAATGAGTTCAAAAATTCGGAGGGATAATTTACAGCTTCGTTGGCATCGCAAACAGTATCAATAGATTTGTATGACACCAAATCCCCTGGCAACAACTGTTGTATGTTGAAATTCATATCGTTAACGTCCACATTTTTAGATGCCAGAATTGCTCTTTCTGCTAGCCACTCATGGTTCATGTATTGTGTTTGTATATTGGGAAATATATTTTCAATTAGAGCAATTTGTGAATTAACGACGGTGCAGAAATTGGCCGGCAATTTAATGAATTGAGTATTTTCATGTAGATCTACTTTTCCATTGCCAATATCTAGCAGTTGTTTTGAGAAGTTTTCAGCGGATGGATCTTGAAGCAGTAATACGCGCATATTTACTTTCAGATGTAATATTTCAACATTACGCCACAGTGTTGATGATTTCAAGCAAGCATTAATCTCATCAGCGTATGTTGAACGTGGAATTACGGGAAGTGTTTGTCTGAAATCACCTGACAGGAGTAACAGAGTGCCTCCAAATAGTTTGTCGTTGTTTTTTATGTCTTTTAAAGTTCTGTTTAACGCCTCAAGTGAGTGTTTATGTGCCATAGTGCACTCATCCCAGATAATAATTTTACAATGTTTTAATACTGTGGACATTGATGATTGTTTTTTTATGTTGCACACTGCGTCTGGATTTTTTTGAATATTTAATGGCAGCTTAAATGCTGAATGAGCTGTTCTGCCTCCATCCAATAACGTAGCTGCAATGCCAGATGAAGCTACGGCCATTGCAATACCATTAGTTGATCGTACTTTGGAGAGAATTAGTGAAATTAAGAATGTTTTTCCAGTCCCACCTGGAGCATCCAAAAAAAAGAATCCACCTTGTTCTGCCGAAACTGCTGTCATAATACGGTCGTAAATGCTTCTTTGTTCTTGATTAAGTAGTGGGACATTGAGATTAACAATCGCTTCCATCTCTCTAGTATTGTATTGTAGTTCACGATTCATCTCATTGTTCATTAAATCATGTGCACATCGATTTGGCGAATGCATACCGAAATGGCTGAGTGGTAAATTGGAAATCACAAAGCAAAGATCCTCGATAGCAATAAGTGCTTCATTGTACATAGCGTCACTGAATTGTATTGTTAGATCGTTGTACCGTGTACGATGCCGATGCAATATATCTTCAGTCATTGAATCTTTGTGATAATCCCACAACGTTTCAGCTCGGGCTGGGAAACATGTAGTCAACACTATAGCAAATAGTAGCCGAATTTGTATTGCTGTACAGTTCAATGCTGCTTCCGTAAGCATATAGTCCCACTGGTTGTCATCTTCCAGCAAGCCTAGCGCAAGACATGCATCTTTATAAGTTGCACACTGTTGTCCATTAATTGTACGTATATCTTGAAATGATAATGGGCCGGTTACATTAACCAACAATAGTCGCAAATAAAAACACTCAGTCTGCCTTGGATTGACTGTAAATACTCGCCCCAAGGTGTTTGATTTGAATAAACCGGGGTATCCATCAACTGGGGTGCCTTGCTTGCGGGGTATCCATGTTTTTGTTTGATTCCATGTGAAATAGTGTGGTACTTCTGAATAGAGTAGTGTTCTTGCAAAAGCACCAATAGCATCAGCACGATTACACAATAGAAAAAACTCTGTGAGAGTAGTTTTCGGTGGATTCATTGCACGATCGATCGCTGTTTCGTTTGTGAAAAATACACGCTGGCCGTTTTCAAGATGGACGGCTAAATGAATGACTGCTGGATCCCTTTCATGAATTTGGAAACCAAAGATATGCCAAACAGCTTCATTAGAGCTGATATACCGGCCAATTTGGTAGAGAGTTATTTCATCAGTGTTATTTACTGGAGGAGCAGTCGCATTGGTATTTTCAATACTAAACACAGCCATATCACTTCCTTTATTTACATACTTGCAAATGTATTTTATGCTCTTTACCGAACTGCAGAACTCAACATTAATATGAGCATTGTATGTTTTACACAGCAGAGGTGAATATGGGACCACCCAACGATTGTCAATGTCAATTTCTGCTCTGTTCACATATTTTGAAAATGATTGCCCTCCATTTTCAGTATTTCTTCGACGATATAATGGATATCCGTCGACATTTGTAATTGTCTCGTTATTGAAATTTTTTGGAAAACTCTTTATACATTTTCCATCAGCCATGCAAGGCGAAGAACGATTCAGGTCACCGCATGGGCCATGAATCATGTTAGTTGTCACAATATCAAACAGTAATTGATCTGTTGACCGATCTGGAATTTCTGCAGAAATTATACTATCTATTTCTTCAGGACGTATTTTGTCGATTAGCCAAACCAAAATGTGGGCATGAGGTAATCCTCGTTTCTGCCATTCTACCGAATACATCCAGCAACGTGTAGGGCCGAATACGTGTAACTTTGTAATGAAACTCATTAAAGACTTTAACTTTTGTTTAAAGACACGGGCTGTAATGTCATGACGATGTATTGCATTTTGTCCTGGCAATAATAAATTTGTAATCTCAGGCCATTTCGGATTACATGTAAAAGTTATAAATAAACATGGTCGTCCGTATTCGCGGACGAAAGTCATAGCATCCTGGATATATTCTTGCATGTGACGTGGACTTCCTATATACGTTGATGGTAGAATGACGGAGTTACCAATTTCGGCTGTGTCGGCGTTGTTCACAATAGCGTCTCTCAAGTGAATATATTCTTCAGCACGCAGCTTCTTTTGATTAAATCGTAAGTATCGTAGTCGTTCGTTTTCTATTTTCACGTACATGTCGACCATGAATTGTTGGCAAAGTTCACGGCACCGTAGAATGACGTTGTCATGATCGCGTCTAATCATCAGATGATACGCATAAAAATCCTTCGAGCTAACTTTCTTGTTTGTTTCGGCTCCTGTAGCGGGATCTTTTTGTTTAATATCTATGTAATATCCGTCTTGTCCCTTATAAAACATTAGTGGATATTGTAGAGCGTCGTATGAACGGTGTGTATCAGCAATGAACTCAAGATTGTTATTTCTTTTGCGAATAACAATTTCACGCTTAGCTGTACGGTCGCCAACCATAATTCCAGCAACGTCGTCAACAACAGGTGCATTGAATCTACGAATGTGCTCTCCAGATGGTGTTTTATCAGGATTGATGATAATTGCGTGATTGTCGCTTTGCAATTTGTGCATGTGTGATTTGAACAATTTCAACAATTCATTGTGCTCATTCAATAAATCGTCCAGCTCGCCGAGAATACGTCTGGCAAATTGTGAATTAAGGTTATTGTATTTTAAACGTGCATCCACGCGATTGGCTAGCGCGCTTTCGGTGTCCTCGCCACCCATAAAGTAAATTTGTAAAAATTTATGTGGTTCATTTGGCATAGGAAGCAATGAGCCTACTTTGTGGTAAATTTGGCCTTTGATTTTGAACGTTGTATTAAATTGTTGACCATTTGCAGCATTATTGTTAACTATTTCTGTTGCTCCGAACGATGTCATTTGAAAACATGAATTGAATGTTCTAATTGATTTCAGGAACATGTTAGAATCAGGATGCGTACCATTAAGTAAACCTTTCAATGGTTCAGGTGGTGATTCAATTACTGGTAGTTGCACTTTACCTGTGGCGCAACACATCCCGGCTGGCTCATTTTTGAATTTAAGCGCCTTACAATTCGCACATTCATTGTCCATATCACCAATCGCCACTTTGGAATGATCAAAATATTTAACGTCGGGTTCATACTCAAATGCTAGACGACGGAATGTATGCGATATAAAAGCTCGATGCACTTGTTGTCGTCGTATGTCATTTTCTCTGCGTGCTTCAACTACGTATCGACGCGCTTGTCTTTGTTGTAGTCGTCTTTCTTCATTTCTTTCAGCGCGATCATCTTGTGACTGTGATGCGCGCAATTGCGACATGTTCACGCGCACAACTTCATTTTCCTGTTGAATTTGGACGTCTGTCTTTTGGGCTCTTAGATTTCGCCTTTGTATAGCTCCAGCCGTTCGACGGCCCAAATTTGACCCTCTTCGCCTTGCTGGCATTGTTCACTGTAAAAACACAGATTAAACTAAAATACTTAACCATAAATTTCAAAATTAGTGAACCACTAACTACATTACAAAACCTGAATAATAACTTCTTAGCAATATAATAACAGCTGTCTTTGTTTTGTTTATAAATATTAAATTACAAATAATAAAAACATGTGATTTAACTTGACATCCAAATGCTCTGTAGAGCCCAAACTCCGAGAATATAGTATTATATGCAGTGTGTTCGGAATTCGTCCGCCATATTGAAACGGATAAGAATTTCGAAACGGGAAATAGTTTACGTCCGATTCGCATACCTACAGAATTTACACACCAAATTTCATAACGATCGGTGAAGTCGTTCCGGAGGAGTTTGCAGACAAACACTGTGACACGAGAATTTTATATATTAGATATATATATATATACACTAATTTGTTGCAGTAAAAATTCCAAAATACCTAAAATGTTCCAAATTTAATTGTGAATTGAAAACATATCACATGAATAAAAAAAAAAAAAAAACTAACACTGAGAACTTTTAAAAATGTAAAAATGTTCCGATGGTAAATTTAGACTATTATTGTAATACTTGAAATATTCAAAGTTTTTTTCTCAATAAACCACTTGTTACTGTTATTATTTTGATTCAAATAGAAACCTAAACGTATATTATGTATAAACAAAAAAAATTAAACCATGTGAAGAAATATATAACCCTTTATATACATATTAACTCATCTGCTCTTCTCCTCCTCCTTCCACCACTTTTAGGTCTTACATAGTGCTCTAGGCTACTGTAACAGGTTGGGTGGACACCACATTGACAACCTGGACACCAATATCTACTTCTAGTTGGTTTTTGGGGAGTTGAACAGACAACACATTTTCTCAGTTTTACCCCAGTAAGTCGCACAAGATTGTGGCGAACATCACCAGGTGGTATATTAATTGGTAGAGGATTGTTTTGTTGTGGTGCCAATTCCTCATCAACAAGTGATTCAACTATGTTGACTGTGAAGTTGTATCGAGTCAAAGGTCTATCGGTATTGCTCTTGTAGAGGATATAAGCGTTCAGAAGCGCCATGTCAAGAAAATTGTCATGCTCTTCCAGTACTTTTTTGTAGTTCTTGAGCTAGATAAATGGTAGATAGACTTATCCTTTGCATCGACTCCTCCCATATTCAAATTATACTCTCCGATGAGTTTAGGCTTGATTGCTTCAATACCACTTTTTTTGCTCTTTATCAATACATCATTTGCGACAAGTGCGGTTGACAGCAAGTAAACAGGCTTCCTTGTCTTTTTTTGTTTATATCCAACTAGTAATGTTTTGTTCTTTCTGTAGTAAATTGTTTGTGTAGGTGCTAATTTAGTTTCAATTAGGTTTTTAGACAAGTCTTTGGATCTTTTATTGATAGTGCCAGTGATGTAGGTTTGTCTTTCAAGAAGTCTATCAGCTAGGGGTATTTTAGTGTAATAACTATCAGTATATAGATGGTAATGTTTATCCAGTAGATTACATTTGTTCATAACGTGTAAAACTACTTTCTCAGAAAAAGCAGAATTGGAATCATCTTGCAAAAAATCTTTACCACTGTATAGCTCTGAGTGCAATACATAATTTGTACGGCTGTCACACAGCTCAAATTTTTTGATTCCGAATCTGGCATGGCGCTTATTGGGAAGATACTGTATGTATGAAAAGCGGTTTTTCATCCCGACCATTGACTCGTCTAAACATTAGTCCTGAGAAGGTACAAAGTATCTTTTGAAGCTGTCATTCATTGCATTGTAAAATGGCCTAATTTTATACCACGGATCGTGGCCAGGCTGTCCTTTAGGTATGAAATTTATAGAACTGATATGAAAACTTGATCGGATGGATTCAAATCTATTGATAGGCATTACTTCTGAAAAAAATGATTGTTTCTGGGATTTTGTGGTTGACCAGTACTGTGCATAGTGATTTCTGAAAGAAAGGCCCATGTTTATAATCAAAGCGATGAACCGCTTCATTTCACTTTTTGTGACATCAACCCATTTTTTAATCTAGAATGTTGGGTTAGGGTGCCTGAATTTCTTTTATTGGTCAACAGTAACTGAGCATAATTGTTTGTTTCATTTACAATTAAATTCCAAACAGCATCTGTGAAAAATAAAAAAAAATAAGAGGTAAACTATTTTTTGGTGGCAAATTTCTAGGTCCAGTGTGTCTTTGTTGAAATTGAGATGTAATGTCTATTTGGTGGTTCAGGTGGATAGATATGTAACCAATTTCTAGATTGTTGTGGTAGTTGTAATTGATAATTGTTTGGTATAGAACCATCATCAGAATCATCAGACAGAGGTTGAGTGAGAGTAAGCCTAGGCCTATGTTGTAGTTGAGGTGGAACATTAGAACATGACGGTCTTACCAGAGAAATGCCATTGTCATCAGAATCAGAGTAAACAACTGTGTCCAAATTAGGATTGTATTCCTCTCCACTTCCTGAAGAATAGTCTTGAAGAGGGACATCACTGGGACAGTCATCTAAGCCTGTTCCAATGTCATCTGACTGGTTACTTACATCACTGTCACTTGCGCCGCTCTAAGATCATCTAAACACTCCCTAATCGCACTAGAACGGCTTAGTTCACTCATAATAAAACATAAACTAACACTACATACGAGAATAACAACAATAAAAACAGTAAACAAACATGTACAGCATATAACAACAGCAAATCAAAACAACTACTGACACACTACA
Source organism: Stictocephala bisonia (assembly GCA_035578905.1). Classification (NCBI taxonomy): domain Eukaryota; kingdom Metazoa; phylum Arthropoda; class Insecta; order Hemiptera; family Membracidae; genus Stictocephala; species Stictocephala bisonia. Next base: position 259,924 of record JAQJVL010000692.1, on the reverse strand, counting down.
GCTGGACACTACGCAAGGCAGCAAACCCAATCAGCTGTTTGTTATAGCCCCACTACTTCCAAAAACTTCCAAATATCGATTCCAGTTATACTGGTGGAAAGGGAATTTATTCCTCTTTAATACTATATAACGATCAAGATTATTGCTTAGCCGGTTACAGTTGTAATTTTACGAAAACTAATAGTCGCACAGTGCGACTCTATCAGTACAGAAGGGTCCAACTGAGTCGCACCATGCGACTTTATCATATGGAGGGTTAATGCAAGTATTATGTTGTCATTAATATTAACTATCTTGTAGTTAGTTATAAATATGCTCCAATGAATTCATAAAATTTATATTATTATTTTAATTCTTAATCAAGTTTTGAATACTGATAAAAAATGTATGAGAGTTGTTTACAAGTACAATTGTTATTTTGCATCATCAATGGTTAAACATTTATGTGTTATTCATACCATTATTTCATTATCTATGGAGTACAGTTGACTTTATAATAACAACAGTATTTCAAAACGTACACAAATAAAATTTCATTTAAATACAATTTAAAAATATTCACAAGATTAAAAGCATTATTTAACATCTTCAATTAGTATTATAATTATTTTGACAAGTGTAATAAAATAGTAAACACTTAGGTTTATCTACATCAAAACTTTTCAGTTGTAAAGTTATTTGAGTTATTCTGTCATTTGTGATTATGATTGACAGAATGTATATACATGTTTTCCATTAATCAATGGTGAAATACAAAATCATTTTATTAAAAATATTTCACATGGAAACATGAATTGCTAGTAACAACAAATTTAAAAATGATCAAAGTTCTAAAATTAATTTATACTTGATCAAGTTTCTAATATGTTATTAATGAAGTCAAATAGTCAAGTGATCATTGTTATTTACAACTTAGCTTGTCATACTAACATTTTTTATTATAATGCATAAAATAATTAATTCAAAGTTCACTCTTCCCTGAATATTGAGTTTTAAGTTTTCTAGAAAATAATGTTTCCATAAAATATTGTTCAATTTCTTCACTTACTATTGTAGTGATTCGCATTAAAGAAGCTGTTCATCAGTTACCTTATGGTCACTTACACTCTTTACACTGTTTGAGTCACAACACTGTCACCTCTTTGAGTGTCCATACGGTATCATAAGTGTCATTGAGTGTCCATACAGCAGTTGTCAATTGGTTTCAGGGCAAGATCATCTTACCTGAACATACCACTTTGATTACTTTCTATATTAAATAGTGCATATAACATGGTTTAATTAGTGGTTATTAGTTATAATAATTGTCTAATTCAATACACAATTAAATTTGGTGAAAAATTATTTACAAACCACTTGAACATACCCATAATTAACCTTCCATCGGGCGCAGTGAATTCAAAACGCGATCGGGCGCTCACTGAGTTTTTCTCCATAATACAAAATAAAAGCCAAATGAATAAAGAAACATCTGTTTATTGTCTATTATTTTTGTACATGGTATAATATTTTGCTTTAGAAAGTTTTCCTGACTAAAACATTTCAATAAAAATGTAAAAAAATTTACAAACATAACGTCATAAAATAATTTTAAAATATCGTAATAACATTATGAAATTTAATAAAAAATAACATAAAACATAATCTTATATGATAATATAATTTGTAAATTCATTAATTTAATAAAACAATAGACTTTATAAGATAAATAAAATGAAAGTTATCAAATAAATGTAAAATATGCTATGAATCTAAAAAACAAATACAATACTTGAAAATATTACTAATATTATACTACTATATTATACTACTACTTATTGTACTACTTTATTATACTACTTATACTACTAATATTACATTTACTAAATATTACTTCTTAGGTAAATCGTGAAAAATATTGAAATTGTACGATCAAATAAAAGAAAAATATTATATCAACCTACAAAAATAATAAAATATCATAAATAACTAGGTACATTATATTGAAATTGTAAGATCAAATATTAGAAACATATGTTATGAAACTTTAAAACTAACTATAAAAATAATAATAAAAATTAAAATCACACAAATAATAATAACTTACACAACTGTATCAGCTGCTTATGTATTCAAGAGTCATGCCCATATGATCAAACATCCAGTAGGGTATCATCAGAGCTCACGTCCATGACATCTTCATCCTCTGAGACATTGCACTGAACACATGATGCAGGTGCAGAATGTTCACGGCACATGAAAAAGTGGCATTTTACACATTTTGTTGTAGACGGCCGATTTTTTCTATAGTCACAGATGTGGCATCTTCCTTTAGTGACGTCATCAGGAGGTGGAGCAAGGTTTGGTTGTTGCTCTATCTGAAGGTCCATTATTTGACAGATTCTCTTCTTTCTATCTTTTGAGAGATGTCCTACTTGGGTTACTCTTGACTGAACATAATCTTTACATAAGCTCTTTGCCAAATCTTTTATGAAGGTCCTTCTTTTCATGTTTGGTTGGTTAAGATTCTGTTTCAATATAATAAAAGCGTTGAGGGCTCCAATATCTAAAATAGAGTAAAACAATCTCATTGGCCACTGTCTTGTTATTCTAGCTGTGCTGTAGCTTTCTTTGTATTTATCAACCATATCTACACCTCCTTTACTGCAGTTGTAGGATAAAATTATTTCTGGTTTTCTAAAAGTTGGCGAGTATTCTTTCTGATCAACTGTAGCATCGTTATGCATAGACGATAACAGCAGGACATGTTTGTTTTTTTTTTTCTTTTTTTTCTTTTTTTTTCTTTGTATTATACCATCGTACATTCTTTCCTATGTGCAAAGATGGAAGATCCTACAGGTCGTTGCTTTACATCAAGTAATACACTGGATATTTCTCGTTTATTTGCTCTTATTGTTCCCACTAGCGTCATGCGGTGATCATTCAACAGTTCGAAACACAAGGGAATTGAAGTAAAAAAATTGTCTACAGTGACATTTCGACTGGAGCCAGATAAAAAGGCTCAATCAAACGTAAAAAACTTCTTTGCTTGAATTTATCACATCAAATGGTCCCTCAGGCTGTTTTCCTACATAAACCTCTAGGTTGTACGTATAAAACGTTTTAGCACAAACAAGTGCACTACCTTGATTCCATACCTAGCAGGCTTACTCTTCATATATACACGGAACTTACAGCGCCCACGAAAATATTCCAACATCTCATCGATGGTAACAAATTCACTGACAACAAAGTTTTTTTTGGCAGTTGTCCACAAACTGTTCGAATAAGTATCTGATGGCAGCTAGGTTGTCTAGTTCTTCTCTATCTCGACGTGTTAGTACATTGTCAAACCTAATGCACCTGAGCATAAAATTGAACCTTTTGATTGACATTACACTTGGAAAAATTCAATACCGGTCCCATCTGTAGCCCAAAGATCTTCTAAAATTCTATGAGAATTTTTCATCATACCCGCCATGTATAATAAACCAATCACAGCTCTTATTTCTTGAGCATTTGTAGGGTTTGCGTCTCGTTCTCTAGCCCTTGTTTGCCCTAGCATACTTGTTTTTATTCCTTTCTATCCAAATATTAGTACTGTCAACAATTTCTTGAATAATAGGTTCTGTAATAAACTTGTCTCATACTTTGATAGGCGTGTTTGCATCTGCGGCTAATCTAGTAACTCTCCCCATCCTCATTCGTAAAATATTTCTGTTTGGAGTTCGTCCTTGAAGATCAGGTTCTACGTCCCATAACATATCACAACTTTTACTTATATATGCCAGTTTTCCATTGATACGTGGCAGTATATTTTCTGTCAAACACCTTGATAAGGGTATAGTTTCCAAATCTTCGAAATCAGTGACAATTATAGACTCAGGTAACACATCTTGTTCATTTTCGTCTTCATGATCACGTATCTCATCATTATCACCAAGTTCTTCATTACGAAGTTCTTCTACACCAATATGATCTAAATTTATATCCTCTTCATCACTATTTGAAAATAGTTCTCTAACAAATGCTCCTGTTGGTCTATGATCTACATTATGGTTCCCCACATTTTCTTCCCTTTCAACACTGTCCAATAAGCTAGATATTCTGTTCCGTCCTGCAGTATTCATGGTAACAAGTCAATTGAACACAAAACAGGCTAATAGGTAACATAAAACACATAAAAAACAAAATAAATATTTACAAAATTATTGGTTTATATATACAGCAAAGGGCGCACATGAAGGAATTGTTCGGACTATAAAGACGCGAACGGGCGCACGCGGAAAAATGCTCCAGACCTCACGGGAAACGATCCACCACTGAAGCCAAGGACAGTGGAGGGGATGAGACAATACATAATATGTTCCTAGAAGGAGGCTCGTGAAGTATGGCTAGCTACAGGGCTGCAGCTCGCAAACTAGTGTATTTTATTAAGTAAAACGTGTTGACCCGGAGAAAAACTCCGCGATGCGCCTGACGGAAGGTTAATCATCATTTGTTTTCCCTGTATACATACATTTATGTATACATACATATGGCTTGTGAGTAGAGTTTCATTTATCTATACATTTATTGATACTGCTTTGGCATGTTTAAAGTTGACACTTTTAACATCAATTATCATTATTATATTTACAAAGTTTTCCATACATCACTACTGGTTTTTCATTACCAGTACTGCAATAATGAATCATATTTGCAATTACATTTAACTCATGTTTGTATTAATATATCATTGCATTAATGACAATTGCAATAATTGCTATCAAAAGTTGTAGTCAAATATTTACAATATCTTGGCTTACTCTTTCAATCTTTTTTAATTTATTAATCTACTGGTGTCTGTAACATGACTAGTAATAAGGCCAGCCATGCTACAGGTCACTTTATGCTATGTCTTTAGGCTCAATTGCCAAGGCTAACTAATACCTTAAACTGAAAGTTCAATGCCATTTGTGATTAATAGTGTACTTGCGTTGATTAATTTTGGATTTTGAATGTGGCTGGGTATGACTAGGGCCGAATTGTACTACTATTGATCATCTCACCTTTTACTCATCACCTTTTACAAAATTCTTAAAATGATTAAGACTTACATATTAGTACAAGAGTATACATATAATGTATATCATTGAGTCATATCAACATAAACATAAACTAGTTATAATAACAGTTAAAGTATTACACAAATCTCCTTACACCATCTTAGTTTAATATAAGTATCATATTATCATCAATGTTACATTCAAATCTTTTATACATTTTACTTCATCATAAATCTCATATTATCATTAATGTTACACTCTTTCAACTACCATGTGTTTATTATCATGACATCTTTAGGTATTTTTCTTTTTTAATGACAGTAGTGATTGTTTTTTATTTCTAAACATTTATTTGATTAATCACTCCAATTTAAAATGTATAATTATAATGACATTTATGTCTCTTGGTCAGTTGGTTTGATTGAAACTATTTTAGTATTTAATGTCTGTTTCAGAAATTATTCTTTCTGTATGCATTTTTTGTATTAAGACTTTTAGCATTTATATTTGATCTTTATTTTGAAAGTTAATTTTACTAACTATCTCTTGTAATTTCTTATCTATTTGTTTTTCAAAATTATTTTCATTATTTTTTAAATCCCAACCGTTCGTTTGATTTGAGTTATCTTGGTAGTCTATATTGACTTTATTTATTTTTGTTACTGTTCTATCACTATTTATATTTAAACCCTTTACATAAGTCCTTAGTTGGTGTTAGGGTGTGTGGCTTTACATGTTGATTCATTACAATCAATTCATTACTACATCTACAATATTTATTAATTCATTAGTTATGTTATTCAATTCTTGTTCATTTTCTTGACATGTAATGTGCCCTACCTTTATTACCCTTAATCCATTTACCATATTTAGTTTATTTCTAGGGACAAATGGTATTATTAACTTTTTGTTTTCTACTTTAACCTCTAAGCTTCTCTTTTCAAAGTCTATTGTTGCTAGTTTTTCTATAAAACAGTCACATCCTAATATAATCCCTGCCTGGATTTCTTTTACTACTAAGCATGTAATTGGAATTATTTGATTATTTATTTCAAAATCTATCTGTGCTTGATAATTTATTTTCTTTGATCTCACACCAGTGTCTCCTATAATCTGTAAACTACTTACTGGTAGTTGTGGTATTTTATAATCTACATTATTCTTTATATCCTCAAATATATCTTGACTGATAATGGTAGCCTCTGAACCTGAATCTACTATGCATCTATATTCTTTACGTCCTATTTTTACATTTATTTTTGGTAAAAAGTGAGTTAAACCTTTGATTGGCATTTCATGAAAATTTTCTTCATTAGTTAGTTTATTATTTAAGTCTTCGTGTAAAAATATTTCATTAATGTTAACCTTAACCTTATTTCCTTTGTCTGACTGCATTGGTTTAATAAAATCATTAATTATTTGCTGAATTATAGAAAATCCTTTCTTATTGATATGAATGAAGTCAGGATTTTTAATGTCTCTCGAGAAAATTTCTTTTTCAAACAAATCTATATTACATCTGTTTTTATATTCTGGATCCATAAATGCATTGGATATATTTACCACTCTAATGTTATTGTCATTATTTAGAGAGTTTATGAAGTCATTAAATATGTTTAGTTTATGGAAATGAAAAGTGTCATGTCTTGCTAGTTTTGGAATTGGCGGTAACGTTAATAAAATTAAATTTTTATTCCAACTAGATAGTTCTTCAATCATGATTTTGTATTCATTTATTACATATTTTACTGGTACTCCCTGTAAGAAATCATTAGTTCCTCTCATAATAATAAGTTTGTCATTAAGATTGTCTTTATTTAGTTTAAGTTCATGTCTAAATTCAGGAATATTTTGACCACTAACACAAAGTCCTATCCTTTTTTGCTTGATACAAACACTGGTGTTTTGTGTAATATATGTTGTGCAAATCTGCTTAACTGGCTGTCTCCTACTAATTCATGGTTCAAAAATATTGGTTTTTCCTTGATCTGTCCTACATTACATGAATAGTGATTAATTGCCCTATGTGTGTTAATAGTGTTTGTGTCCTGCTGTAATTGTCATTCATTTCTCATGTCTTCCCAACTACTGTGGTAGCTGTTATTTTGTCCTCTATAAGAACCTCTGTGTGCTCCTCTGTAGTTACCTCGACAATGTCCTCGTCTATCAATGTTGTTTTCCCTTTATCCTGAAATTTCTTTATTTTCTCTTACAGCATTGTGGTTATTACTGATTGTCTTATCATTAGTATGTGATTTAGTATTTGTTTGTCTATTATTGTAATCATACTGTCTTCTTGGTGACCTATCATTGGGTTTAAAATGAGTTTTTCTTACATTATTTAATTGTTTTAAATAGGTTTCTAGGTCGTCTCCATTTTGTATATTAGTAGCGGTTGCTACTGGTGCATTGATACATATTGGAAGATGTCTTGAAATGAAACTAAGGAAAGTGATATTTGATATGTGGATTTTTAATATGTGGATAATAAGTAGTTCTAAGATAAAGTCATTGTCTGATGATGTCCATAAGTCTCTTGTTATAGCAAGAGAATATTCCATCTTTAATATTCTCTTTACTGTCATCCTCTACTACGGCCTTTGTCACAAAAATAAGGTTTCTTGAAAATGTTGTTCTACATGGGACGACATATTTAGTTTCAACAACTTTCATTAGGTTCCTTGATTGGCTTTTTCAGTACTTCAAGCACAGCGTTTTCCCAGTCAATGACAGGACAGTTTTCTCCTAGTCTGATTACTTTAGTATGATCCTTAAACATTGTGATATAGTGTTGGTCGGTTAGGAGGGTATTATTCTTTTTCAATTTGTGCAAAGACTCTTGTAAGGGGAATGAAGGAATGTCCGACAACTGGAAATATAACATTGATAATCTTTAGTGTAGGTGGAGCATATTGCTTTAAAAATTTAGATATCATTGCAAATAATCATGCTATTCTATTCTGTCCTCCGCAACCATCGGAAACAAGTTTGACGATGCGGTTTCTAGTAAGGTCTGTATTTTTTAACCTATGCTAGACCTCAGATGCAATTTGATTCGACCCCTTCTAGAATTCATTCTCTAGCCATACGATGAAAACACCTTTGCTTTCATCGTGGTAACACCTGAGATAATTGGTCACGTGAAGTGCCTTCACAGATTGTAAAATCTTAGATATTCATCTGGCGTTAATAATACGCTTCTTGATTGGATACTTTGGAAAAATTTGATTTTTTTGAAAATTGTGGCTTAATGTAAACTCTACGAGAGGTTCTCAGTTCGTCAAAAATGCCTTAGTCTTATGTTTATAGAGAGTAAGGTCAACTGATAAGTTAGTTTTCTTTTCTGGGTCCCTAGTAATTTTAATCTCCTCTTTTATTTATAAAAATAACAAAAATTATTATAATAACTATTACCACAGCCGAACAACTTCAACAAAAGATTAGGTTAGTTTCTCAAACAATAAAGTAGGGTGATTCTACAAGAGACATCTAGATTTCAGACCTCTTTAAATTTTTTACTATGTACGAGGGGTATCCAAAAAGTAAGTTTCCCTGTCCTGTAAAAAGACGCGTGCGTAACACAGCGTGCAGCTGTGGGCGGGGATATTTAGCGCGGTTCGGTTGGCAACAGGTGCGCCGGTCACTGGCGCATTGTCACGCTGCTCAGTCAGGTGCTGCCCAAACATTATGGAGACTCCACTGCGTTCTGCCGCCAGTTGCGAAGTCCGTAGTGTTATTCGTTTCTTGGCCGCCAAAAACGTAACTGCCGTTGAAATTCATCGTCAGTTGTGTCAAGTGTATGGTGAACATGTTATGTCCGTTCAGATGGTCCGTCGTTGGCGTGCAATGTTTTTGGAAGGAAGAGAAAATGTTCATGACGATGAGCGTAATGGCCGACCGGCCAGTTCTCGGCAACCAGACGTCATTAATGCTGTACGAGCAGTTATTGACAATGATAAGCGAGTGACTCTCGATGAAATTATGGGTAAACTGCCGTCAAGTTTTGAAGTTAGCCGGTCATCTGTGCACAATATCATGACAGAAGATCTTCAGCTTGCAAAAGTGTGTGCAAGATGGGTGCCTCGCTTATTGAGCGATGCCCATAAACAACAACGAATGGCTGCTGCCCAGTCTTTCTTGCGATTGTTTGACGATGAAGATGAAAACCTTTTCAGTAGAATAGTCACTGGTGATGAAACATGGATTCACCACTCAACTCCAGAAACCAAACGCCAGAGTATGGTGTGGCAAAAAAAGGAGAGGCAGCTCCTCAAAAAGCCAAAGTTTTTGAGTCAGCAGGAAAGGTAATGGCTACAGTTTTTTGGGACTGCCGTGGAGTGTTATTGATTGACTATCTTCCTCGTGGCGAAACCATAAATGCAGAAAGGTATTGTGAAGTTCTCACCAGACTTCGGCGGGCAATACAGAATAAGCGGCGCGGACTTTTGTCGCGCACGGTTCTGCTTATTCACGATAACGCCCGACCACACGCTGCTCGTGCAACAATGGAACTTTGGAGGAAATTTAAGTGGGATGTTTTTGGTCATCCTCCATACTCACCAGATCTTGCGCCTAGCGATTTTCATCTGTTTCCGGAGCTCAAAAGACACCTTGGCGGTCGGCGATTTGCCAACAGCGATGACCTTCAAAATGAGGTGGATACTTGGCTTAAAAATTAAGCGGGTGAATTTTGTGATGCTGGAATAAAAAAACTACTTCCTAGATACCAAGAGTGTTTAGAAAGGGATGGTAACTATGTAGAAAAATAAGGTATGATGTAAAAAGTTGAATAAATGTGTTTCAGTTATTTTTTGAGTCTTTTTAACTTTTTCATAATTAATGGAAACTTACTTTTTGGATACCCCTCGTAGCTTTACCAACATAGTAAAACAAAAATAATAGAGAATTAAAAACTAAAATTTTTACAAATATGGTTCTAAATGAGTTTTGGCACATTTTCCTTCCTTAACAGCTAAATATAAACTATACAAGATGGGTTTTGAACCAGTTTTTTGGGGATGGATATTACAAGCTTTGTTGCAGTTTGAGACATGGACAAAACAAATTTTGAAGTAGTTTGTAATATTTCTTCATTCATTTAAAGTAGTTTAAATGTACTTTGCAACCACTTGATTTTATTATAATGTTCCCCTAGAATCACTTCACAACATGGCAACTCAATTGTTCAGTTTCAGAGTTTGAAACTGGGCTACTCAAATGTAAGAAATTAAGGCAAGCTATTTGGATGGAAGAATACTTTAAAACTCGAAAATATTTGTATGTAATAGCAATGTGTTGTTTAAAAACAAGGATGGCTAAGAACAACTTTGACACACTTCTGGACATCGTAAAACCATTTATAGAAAATTCTGACAGTCATTTTAGACAAGCAATCCCAGCAGAAGTGAGATTAGCAATAACTTTGCGGTTCCTAGGAACTGGTGTCAGCTTTGTGTCTTTCTATCTTTTAAGGGTATCAAAACAGTCTATATCAGTTATCGTTCCTGTGGTTCTCAAAGCAATAATTGATTTGAACTATAACAAAATTGATCAAAGTAATATATAATTTGCGGTAACATAGAATGTATTTATTAAACTTGAGTTAGAATATTTGAACAAAGATATTACATTATGGTGAAATAGAGATAGTCTGTAGGTAATTTTGATATTTAAAATTAAAATAAACAATACCTAACATCCATAACAAGTTTAACAACAACGGCCTACAACAGTTTTCAAACTATAATTAACGCAGCTCTGAACAATACATGCCCAATGGAAGATTTAAAAATAGGAAAAAATAAGGGACCTACCTTGAGTTGTGATCCTGAAGCACGAGCACTGAAAGATGACTACATCAGAGCACTCAACAGATTTGAGATAACTGGCAACAATGAAGACAAAGCAAGAATGATAGCTCAAAAAGAGTTGTATGACAATAAACTAACACTACTGCGTCAAAACCTCAATGCCAACTACATCATTGAGGCTGATAATAAAACAAATGCGGTATGGAACGTCATAAACAAAGAGCGCAAACCCAAATCATGTCCTGGAGGAAGTCAATACAAAATTGAAATCAACAACAGTACTATTGACGACCCACAAGAAATAGTCGAAACTTTTAACACTTTCTTCGTACAGACAGCTGAAAAGACCTTAAGCCAAAACGGAACACTCCAAAACCACCAACTAAACCCAGTAGATGAACTGATCTGTCCTCACTCCGTTACATTAGGTCCCATAACTCCCAAAGAAGTTGTAGACACAATTAAGTCCTTCAAAACCAAAACATCAAGTGGCGTGGATGTGTACAGCTCAAAAATGGTCAAACACTGTGCAGAAGAACTGGCAATTCCCTTAGTATCTATAATTAACAAATCCTTCTCTGAAGGACACTTCCCATCAGCACTTAAAATCTCTAAAGTCTACCCAAAATACAAAAAAGGATCAACCTCCTTAATTAATGTAACATTAACCTATTTTATCTAAATTTTGTTTATCAAGATTAAAAATTCTTGTACTTCAGACTCATTATCAGCAGTCATCACATTATTACCATTCAAAACACTAAGTGACATTAAGGAGGTGTTATGAGAAGTGTGTCCACTTGTCCCAAATGATGATCTTTCATGAAAATAAGGTTGATATGACAAACAAACGACTGGCTTGACATTTCCTCGACATGAAGGTTAAAAATTATGTTCTGAATCCTGTTCTTTGCCACTGCTTTGTTCCGGGGTGTTAGCCTCCTGATTTCTGAAGCAACCATTTGTTCGAAAATGGTACAATCATCCTTTTCAGCAATAGCTGTTGCAGCTGCAACAAGGTTGACGTCCATGACTACAACACAAGACATGCAACAAGATATATTTTCCCCCGACACCGGGCAGCCCTCTTTGAAAAATCTCCTTCATACATCGGACACAAACTGAAGAATCTTCTGCCAAACATTCTCCAAGCTTTGTCTGGAAAAATCCTCAAGCAAGAACTTCAAAAGTACCTACAGGACAACCCAGTGTACAATAGACAATAGACAAAATACTTTATTGACATATTCGTTGAGAACAGTACATGCGTCATTCATACAAATTCCAAGGTTATATAAAAATTACATTGCTTATTTTAATTACATTTAAAAATTCGCTTTCTGAGTAAAAGGGTCTCTCCTGTAGCCAGGCTGTTAGTGCTTTTTTTAAACGTTTGGGTGGTTCATTCTTTAGAGCTTCTGGAAGTTTATTGAAATAGGCTGCTCCTTTATATGATGGTTTCCTTGCTGAGAGGCTCAGGTGGTGTACAGGAAGTGTGAAGTCAAGGACATGGCGTGTGTGATATTAGTGGAGGTCTCTATTTCTGGTTTTCCTTGAATGTACCGCATGCAGAATTACTTCTAGGATGTACAGGTTTATCACTGTGAGGATCTTCAATTTTCTAAATGCTTCTCGGCAGCTTTCTTGGTATTGGAGTCCTTCTAGAGCTCTTATTGCTAGTTTTTGCTGCCTGAGGACCTTTTCCATGTTGCAGTTGGCTGTTCACTTTGGACGATTTCTTGGGACTACTGCAATGAAACAATGCAGTTTTTGACATAAATCCAATTCTTGATGTTTTTGGATTTGTAATGTACAAATAAATAAATAAACAATTAATAAATAAAAATTAATTAATAAGCAGGCCACTCCCTAGGTAATACCAGTTTGGAGTGGCCATCAAAATATATGATTTGATGTAAAAAAGAAAGCAGTTGGAACAGTGGTACCTCGGTTAACATATAAATAACTGCTACATATAATTAATGTGAAAACCCACCCTCCCACCCATACACATACAGTGATATTGCCCCACCCACCCAACCATACACGTACAGTGGTATTGACCCACCCACCAACCAATACACATACAGAGTATTGATCCCCCTGCCCACCTGCCCGCCCATACATGTGCAGTGGTATCGACCCATGGGCGCCCGCAGAATATTTTCCCAGGGGGGGCAAGGCCACCGGGGGGTCTGGGGGGTATGACACTTTACAGTAAAAAAGTAAAAGTCAAAAATGTTTTAAAGTAATATGTATTTGCTTCAAAATGAACTTAGGTGTGACATGATCTGAATGGATGTAAAATATTATGACTTGAACAAGAATTGTACTCTTCTCTTATCCATTCCAAAAACATTGATGGTCTTTTCTATTAGCTCATATCTCTTTGTTGTTTTACTTTGTTCCTATGAACAGACAGTAGACAGAGGCCGGTAAGCCGATCGTTTGACATGGTGCTCCTTATCCAAGTTTTTACTCGTCTCAGAGTGCTGTAAAGAAACATAACAGTAAGTAAACATTTTAAAGATATAAACCATTTTTACTCCTATAAACGAAATTAACCATTGTAAACTAAATTTCTGCCAACTACTGGTATACTTGACTTAGTATATATTTTAAAAGACTATTATGCAGAAATGGAATAAAAAATAAATAGGTTAGACCTATAAAATCTAAGTAAATTTGCATGCAATTTAAAAAACATTTAACTATTATTCTCACCTGAATGACCTCTCAATAGTACAAGTTGTTGGTGGTAAACACAGTGCAATCTTGAGTGCCTTAGCAACTGACGGTAAAAAGTAAACATGTTCGTGTTGCAGAACATCTATAAGGTGCATTTTCTCCAAGTCCTTATAATCAGCTGGTGTGTTTGCCCACAGGTCATACCATAGGACTGATTCGTCCTTAAAGTTGTCTAACAACTTTCCATACATTTCAGCAATTTTTACCACAGAACTTTCGTATTTTTCTTTGGGAAGGGCTTTCATGACTTGGATGCATGTTAAATATTTCAAAAGCAGGTTGGTTTTTTTCTGAAAACCTGTCACTCAAGGATTGCACCAAAGTGTCTAAATATGGAAGAAACACCGACACTCTAAAATAATCATTTAAGGTCTCAGATGGTTGGTTTGATCGATGTATTTGTGTTCCACCAATGACTCGTGGCTTTGTGAGAGTAACACACAGAGCTGCAGCATTTTGTTCGACGGTCAACATTATTTTGGCGAACTCTTCTACACTATTTGTTCTTTCGCTTTTAAAAATTTCAGCTAACCTTTGTATGTGTGTTGAAACTTTTAATAAGTCAACAGTTGGACTTTGCAGCATTTGAGTTACGATTTCAAGTTTACTGGAGTACACAGCTATTACTTGCATACATATTACGAATGATGTTGTTGTTACAGCACAGTAGAGTTGAAATGCTTTCTGCCTCGTGTCCTTATTTCCTTCCATAGATAAGTTTTCTAGAGCTTGAGCTATATCAACAAACTGTTCATTGAACTTTCTTATTGCTTTATACTTTTCAGTCCATCTGGTTTCACACAGTTTCTGCAGTGTCCCAATAACCGCTCTCCTCTGTCCATTTTCACGAAAAAACTTAATAACCTCTTTTACTGTTCCAACAGTATTTCTAACTTGTGGTAGCCTATTCAAATCATTGACGACTAAATTGAGCTTATGGCTAGAGCAATGGAAATACAGAGCCATAGGAAATTTTTCATTGATTCTTTTATGTACACCACTAATATGACCAGCCATTGTACTACATCCATCATAGCCCTGTCCTACAACGTTATTTAAGTTTAAACCCCATGATGTTAATGTAGAGATGATTGCACTTGCTACATTTTCAGCACCCAAACCATCCTGTAAAGGTGTAAAACCTAGGAAATCCTCCTTGATACATTTGTCGGAGGTGTCAAAATATCTAACACCAAGGGACAATTGTTCCACCCCTGAAATATCCATTGTCTCGTCAGCCAATATGGAAAATATTTCATTTGAATTTATTTTACCAATCAGTTCATTTCTTAAAACATTTGCGCTAGTTTCAATCAACTCATTTTGAACTCGATGGGGTATGTAGCTGGCATTTTTGGGCCCATGTTTCAGATGGTCTGCTAAAGTAACATCTCCAGACTCTTCTCTGAAACGCAAAAGGTCGTTAAAAACAGCATGCGCATCTTGTTTTCCTCTTAATGGTAGATCGTGTGTAGCACAAAAAATTATAGACGAAACAATAGGTTTCAGTTTATTTCTGTTTGATTCAATCTGGTGAGCTAACCCTTCATTGACAAGAACATCGACACTTTGCTTTTCACCATCCATAACTGACAAGAAATTACTAGACTTTTCCACAGCCTCGCGGTGCCATTGCGAAAGAGCGTGAGATTTAGCATATTCATGAAACTTTTTATAATTATTGAATGGGCGTGTGATGAATCCACTTTGATAGCTTCCATGGCTAACACGGGGCTTAAATAAAACACATGACTTGCAAAGAGCACCTTTTCCACTTCGGGAGTAAGCTAACCAAGGGTATGTATTATACCATTCTCTAAGAAATGGGCGCTTTCCTGCTATTACATCATCTTTAAAATTGTAGCTTGAATCAGGCTTCCATGGGTTTGTTAACATTGAGTAAATTACATAATTATTTGTCGGGATATTATCAAGGCAGTTACCGATATCAAACGAGTCGTTAGTATTACCTTTTATATTAAAAAAAAAAGGATCAACCTCAAACCTTGAAAACTACAGACCAATAACACTAATCTCAACATTCTCCAAACTAATCGAGAAAATTGCACTACATAGACTGCTAAAATTCCTTAAACAGAACAACCTAATCACTCCCAACCAACATGGATTCCTGAAAGGGAGATTGACCAATACAGCAATAATCAGCCATGTAGAAAACATAATAAAACAAATTGACAATGAACAGTACATTGTAGGCCTCTTCCTGGATTATAGTAAAGCTTTTGACTGCCTGTGGCACAAACTAATTGCAAAAAAGCTGCAACAACTGGGAGTCAGAGAACTAGCAAACAAATGGTTTGTAATCTACCTCGAAGGACGAAAACAAGTAGTAGAGATACAACACACAGTAGACAATAGCACCACCACATTTCGATCTAACCCTCAACCCATCATTCGAGGTGTCCCTCAGGGGTCCATCCTCGGCCCAATTCTCTTTATCCTTTTAACAAATGACTTCCCCGACTACATCTGAAACCTATTCATCACTTGTATCTTGTATGCTGATGACACTACTCTCCTCTTAAATAACAACGCAGCAGGCGCCATTTATGGAATTGCAATTGCAGCCTTAGCTATGGCCCTGAACTACTGCAAAACCAATGACCTGGTCATGAACCCAATTAAAACTACCAAAATTAATTTCAGCACAAAACATGACCCTATCCTTGAAATCCCAAACATATTGGACCAAACAAGTACAAAATTTCTTGGAATAACTCTTGACAAAAACCTAAATTGGACTGAACATATCAACAATGTCTGCAAAAAGATGAGCACTGGACTCTATGTGGTGAGGCGATTAAAATGGACAAGTAACCTAGAGGCTGCTAAGATTGCATACTATGCACCAATTGACTCCCACATGAGATACAGAATTGCGGCATGGGGCGGATCATCAGCTGGTAACCTCAAAAGGGTACTTACTACCCAAAAAAAGGCAATAAGAGCTCTAGCTGACCTAAACCAAGAAGAGAGCTGCAGGCAAGCATTCAAAACACTCGTAATCCTGACAGTCACCAGCCTCTACATCCTTCAAGTAATTCTTCATGTTGACAGTCTTAATCTTGAAACAAACCAGGACGTCCATGACTACAACACAAGACATGCAACAAGATATATTCTCCCCCGACACCGGACAGCCCTCTTTGAAAAAACTCCTTCATACATCGTACGCAAACTGAAGAATCTTCTGCCAAACAATCTCCAAGCTTTGTCTGAAAAAATCCTCAAGCAAGAACTTCAAAAGTACCTACAGGACAACCCAGTGTACACTTTGGACGAGTTCTTGGGACTACTACAATGAAACAATGCAGTTCTTGACATAAATCCAATTCTTGATGTTTTCGGATTTGTAATGTACAAATAAAGAAATAAACAATTAATAAATAAAAATTAATGTAACATTAACCTATTTTATCTAAATTTTGTTTATCAAGATTAAAAATTCTTGTACTTCAGACTCATTATCAGCAGTCATCACATTATTACCATTCAAAACACTAAGTGACATTAAGGAGGTGTTATGAGAAGTGTGTCCACTTGTCCCAAATGATGATCTTTCATGAAAATAAGGTTGATATGACAAACAAACGACTGGCTTGACATTTCCTCGACATGAAGGTTAAAAATTATGTTCTGAATCCTGTTCTTTGCCACTGCTTTGTTCCGGGGTGTTAGCCTCCTGATTTCTGAAGCAACCATTTGTTCGAAAATGGTACAATCATCCTTTTCAGCAATAGCTGTTGCAGCTGCTTCCGGAAGGCTAGGAAGTCAGCTTCATTGTTCTCGTCAATCTTTCGTTTTTCTTTTTTAGATATTTCTTTTGTGATTCTTGGTCTAAGTCAAGAAATGTTATATTTTCATAATTTAGCACGTTGAATGTGTTGCTTGCTGGTATGTAACAAATCATATCTGGGTGCATAACATGAATATAACCACTGTGAGTCGCGAGTAACGGGTTATTCATTGCGTGACTGTCATGCTGTGCATTATTCCTCAGTTGTCGACCGCTATGGAGTGTCCTAGGTTAGTTTAGAGGAACTGTCACATCCTTGTTGTCAAGTCAGTAACTAAATCGGACGCCATTGTATGAGCAACCCGTTTTATTCGTGTCGCCTTTAAACAGACACTGAGGACCAATAATTCATTGATCTCTTAGAAAAATAAGTTCTATGATGATTCCGGTTTAGGATACAGCAAAGGGTAGTCCCAGGAATACACAATTATGAAATTTGTATCAAGTGACATCACCAATCACATCATTGAGTCTACAGATGAGAGGTACTTGTTGACTTGAAGGATGTTGTCAACTATTTGATAAAATTGTTGGCTAATCACTGCGAGGACATGTTTTATGAATGGAAAGGCTCTTTCAAAGAACATATCTGTAATCAGATCAGACGATGTTCCCAGGTAAACTTGTAGAGATAATAATTCAGGAATCAACCACTATCACATCGCTTCAGAATCCCTCCATTCAAGAGAAAAGGTATTTAAGAAATGCAATATTTCTTGAATTGATATTGAGATTGAGTGAGGAGAGTGACAACAATTCTGCAATTCCAACGTCACAGCTTCATTCGCTGCTGTATGTTAAGGCTAATCAGAGGAGTCAGACACTGTGGAACATAATACATTCATCTCTCAGAAAAGTAAGTTGTGGTGTTTGAAATGAGAAAGAGTGATTTATACACAAACAATGTTTTTTTTAAATATTTTGTTCATAATTTATAAAGTACATTATAGTTTAAACATGAAATGTAATAGAAGAACAACACCTTTCTAAACTGTGTCTGTTTATAACATGCTGAAAAAATTGTTTATCTTGCCTTTCACTGGATTGAATCTGCACCTTTGATTTTACAATTTTTTGTACACCTACACAAAAGACAGTCACAAAGTAGGTAAAAACATCTCCAAAAACTAAAAAAATACTATTTACATATACAGTATAACTTTGTTTATCCGGATTAATTGGGACTGGAAGTGATCCGAATAGGTGAAAATCCGGATAAACCGGATATAAATACAAACACTATTTATACTCTAATACAAATTTATTTACTGGTAATATTAGTAAAAAGAGAACAGATTATACTATTACAACAATGAAAGTAATATTTTTATACATATTATATAATTGCAGTATTAACTAATATATTTAATAAAATATTATTGCTTTTTGAAAAATTCAGTCATTTTCTTTTGTTTAACTTTGGTTCATTGTTTCCAGAAAGTACGATCACGGAACCTCTTCAAGGCCAACATTTCCGCTGACTAAGTATCCGACTGCCATTCGAAATATACCATCAGCCGATCTAATTGTGCCGTGGCATCCACATGAGTCATAATCTCTTCCGGTTTTTCATCCACAGAATGTTGTCAATGTCCTCAGTTAAACCTGTAGAACACGGTACTGATATTATTTCTTCATCTGTCATCACACCAATTATATTGTCTGCCTGAAGCCCACACACACATTGATATTACTTACATAACATCATTTGTTTCCATTATCAAATTAATACCGGTTTAGATTTTACTTCCTTAATTAGATTGATTCTTATCTATACCAATCTATCCTTATATATGGTTAACCTTTTAACAGATACTTATGAAAATACATACTTAGAGGGTTATCTATTAAACATTCATTTGTCTTTTTACAAAAGGAGGTAAGTTCAAAATTAGCCAGAAACACTATTGTTTTTCATAGAATACACGACCATATATAGCTTGCGCAGGGAGGCAAAGTACCCTTCATCTCTGGCATTACCGATCACACTAAATAATATCCCATCTATAAATTGTTCAACGAAAAAGTTTCTTTGTTCATAAAGGGTCTTATGGATAAGGGACCTCATGTCTTCATCTTGTTCAATCTTGGGGTTTTCTATTGTCATGAATTCTAAATTATTGGCCACTGTGAACAGTGTGTTTGAACAGAATGTGGAATAACAAGAGTCCTCTTTCATTGTGGAGTTTTGTCTTACTACTAGGATGTAATCTTTTCCTATTCCTAAAAAAGCTCTATTATAATATGACAAGAATGTTCTATTGTGTGCAGTAGACTTTACTATTTCTATGGTCAAAAAGTTTATCCTGTCTGTTGGTGATTTCACGTGTTATTGTCCTCTGATACAGATTCCATGTACTAGTCTATGGGACACTTCCATTTCTTCATCTCTAAGTGTAGCTACTAGTGGGAAAATAGCAATAGTTTCACCTTTATTTTTTTTCCTAGTTTATGTGCTTTGTAGGAACTCCCCATTCTGGAGTAGAAATTTGTTATTTTATTTGTATATACACCCACATTTGTATAGGAAATCAGGTCTACCAGTTTATTTACAGCTTCCTCACTTAGTTCAGATATCAGATGCCCGTCAGGCACTGGAGATTCAGAAAGACTTAACATCGGTTTGCCATAACCCTCTGAGTTGTGAGGCTCTGATAGTGTCTTGTATAAAAATTCTATCCAATTTATGTACTTCATGTTTTTTATTCTTGGGTACTCCTTCTGCCTCATTCCAGTTGGGTCAGGATTATATGACCTTTTCTTCTTCCTTACTCCACATAGTTCTGCTATCGCTATGGCTTCTTTTGAGGTGTCTACATCCGTGAGATTAAAGGTATCACCTTCTGAGTGCTTCCATAATTTAGTTAGGTGTTCAAGAATTTCTAAAGTATTTGTATTTACATTATTATTTACATTTATATTTACACACTCCACACCTCCGTTTGTGAAGAGTCTCTCCATTTCTTTCATAACAGTCTCCACCATATCGCTATCTTTGTCTTCTGGTGTTATGATATTGTGGCAGATGCCTTCTGGAGTAATTTTCCCTTTCCAAGTTACTGGGTCAGCCTCACTCCTAGTTTCAGGATTGTCAAGGAGTTCTAGCAAGTCTTTAGGATTAATTTTATTTGCTCTCTTAACATGCTTAGGGTATATTTTGTCCGCACTCTATTTTTCCATCTCCTCCTTACAATTATCTTCCATCCACAAGTCCCGTAATTTATTTAAATGTGTGCTACACATAATTGTGCTTTCTAAATCCATGGTTGTACTGATATCAGACACTAATATTCCTAGGTTGTTAGCGGCTATCCCTCATTCTATGACAAATGATTTCACTTTTGCTAGGCCACGGGGAGTTGATTTCATTTTTTCCTTGACAGGTAAGGCTGGGGTTTTTTTAGGTTTTTTTCAATCGTTGTTTTTTTTTTATAAAACCATCTTTGGTGTTCCATTTTAATTCTTGTTGAGGTACATTTGTTCTAAAAAAAGAAACAATATTTGTGTGTTTTGCACTGTCTAATAATAAGGTTTCCATAACAACAGATCTTTAGTGATTTATGTTAACCCGGGATTACTCTCGCTATTTGGTGTTACACTGTTACTCTTGTGTTAGGTTCAATCTAACATATGGAAAAATGATCAAAAACCGGTTACAAACTTATAAAACCCAAATTTTATTTTACAATTATTGTTGCTAACACTATTAAGAACAACTACTGTTAAAATTATGAACAAAAACTTCAATAGGCATTTTACAAAATTAAAAAAATTGAAAAAAACCATTGAAAATACACTATAAAATAAAATGGTTACAAACTTAAAAAACTAAACAGTCTCAAACACGCATACAGGCCTATGAAACACTCTTTGGACTTTTATTCTTGATATTCTTATGGATTTTCTTCTTCACGGCACTGGAAGCAGGTGATAACTGTAGTTCCAGTGTACTCCTTGCAAACAGCGTGACGGCAGCTACCACACCTGGCTTGAGTGAAACGGTTTTTCCGTATTGGGCAGTAGGCACATCTAATTTTTGGTCCATCCTCACGATGAGGTTCTGGGTCTTTTATCTTGGCAACATTTCTTATCTTCTGTCGTAGTGTAACCGACAAATTTGTCAATGATGAGCGTTTGTCATGTGAGGAAGTGGAAGTTCTTTTGCTAGCTCCGACAAATACTTTCGTCTAGGCAAAAGAGTGTCTGTGTTGGCCTTGAAAATTATTTGGTCATTTATGGCTCCAATGTTTAGCAAAGAACAGAAAACTGTCAGCGGCCACCTGTTGCTGACTCTGGTGACAGTATTCAGTTTTCATGCAGTCGACCATATCAACACCCTCTTTAGTCAGGTTGTAGAACGTGATCAGTTCTGGCTTAAGCTGGTCACCAGATTCTTCATCAATAAGACCTTGTTTGTGCATTGTTGAGCCAACCAATACATTTTTCTCCTTTTTTGGGATGTAAGATGCAACCATGCATTGGTTAGGGTCCCTAGAAAAAGCAAACAAAGTGCTATTTACTGCGCGTCCACGTAGGTTAGTAGTGAGCTCAAGTGGCAGTTGAGGCTTGTTTTTACGTAGAGTGCCAACAACAGTTAATCTGTGGTTTACATATAGATCATTGGCTAGGGGGATATTCATAAAATAGTTATCCATTGTAACATTTCGTCCAGATTTGTCAATTGGCTTGGTTAAGCGTTTTACAACAATTACAACATCGTTAGAGAGATTAAATTCTCCATGTGGCTGTTTGCCAGGATATATTTCTAAATTATTGGTAAAAAAAGTTCTGGCATCAACTAGTGCATAGATCTTGATCTCATATTTTGCTGGTTTGTATGCTATATACTGTCTGAATTTGCAACGCCCCCTAAATGCCTCAAGCATTTCATCTAGGGTGACAAGTTCTCCAACATTGTAAGTTTCCTGGCATTTTTTTACAAACGCCTCGAAAAGTTGTCTTATTGGTGCGATGTTGTCCTTAGCCAGACGCTGTGGTCTTGTTCTTTTTTCATCGAACCTTATAGCCTGGATAAGTGTTTGAAAGCGCTTTTTTGACATCGTTGCTACAAAAAACTCTGGAGCTGAACCATCGTCTGCCCATAAATCATCAAGGTTCAAATGGTTAGCTTTTTTCACGCCAGCCAAATACAAAACACCCAAAGAAGCTTGTATTTCACAAAAGTCAGTTTGAGGACATTCCTTAGCGCCATTTGCATAGTTTTGACTCATCAGCGTCAACTGTTCATTTGTACATCGTACAATATCATCACCTAAATTGTCGGGGAAAAATAATTTCCATGACTCATACACGGTTTTAGCGTTACGAGCAACTGCTTTGACACCAGGTAGAGTTTTTATTATATTTTGCCTTGGAGTTCTTGATAATGTAGGCTCATGCACATTCCATTTAGTAAGAAGATCCCTTCTCAATAAATAAGGTCCACGGTGTGGAACATTATCTAAACGCTGACAACTTACAGTTTGGATGTTATTTTTTTCTGCTGTGGCTGGGTTGTTGGGTTCTTCTTCATATTCAGACTGCTCCGAGTCGCTGTCATGGCCTTCATCTTCCGTTGGTCCATCAGAGTCCGACACATTATCCCTCACAGCACCAGGTTCACTTGCTAAATTGTCTTCTTTGTCAGCTTCGTCTAACAAACTTAAAATTCGGTCCTTGTCGTGTCTGCTCATTTTAGTTCACAAACTATGCAGCTAGATGAAACGAAACACACACAATAGAGACAAACTGTCTAGTAAAAGTAAAACATGTGTGAAAAAAAATAGCAACGCGGTTACTCTCATCGTTAGGTGGCGCCTAACAAATCAGACTACGTGCTTACTCTTGCGTTAGATCCAAACTAACAGGCCTGCGCACGCTCACTTCCCCCCACCCCAGCACCAACCCCCACTCCCTTGCCGCCAAAGCGCAACAATAACATGGCCTCAGATACCTTATTGAGGATTAGACAACCGGTGGATGCAAAACAAAAATGTTATATTAGTTTATTCTGTTAAAGTTTATCATTATTAGATTCAATCTAACAGCGAGAGCAATCGCGGGTTAAAAATAACTAAATTATTATGAAATGATTTATAGCATGTTTTGTCAGTAATTTTGTCTGTCAACTATGAGAAATTAATTTGTGATGAGATCAATCAACATATCTTGTACTAAATTACTTGACTTTTTCAAACATATGTATGGTTGACTGTACCCAAACATATATTGCGTGACTGTCATGCTGTGCATTATTCCTCAGTTGTCGACCGCTATGGAGTGTCCTAGGTTAGTTTAGAGGAACTGTCACATCCTTGTTGTCAAGTCAGTAACTAAATCGGACGCCATTGTATGAGCAACCCGTTATTCGTGTCGCCTTTAAACAGACACTGAGGACCAATAATTAAATCATCTCTTAGAAAAATAAGTTCTATGATGATTCCAGTTTAGGATACAGCGAAGGGTAGTCCCAGGAATACACAATTATGAAATTTGTATCAAGTGACATCACCAAGCACATCATTGAGTCTACAGATGAGAGGTACTTGTTGACTTGGAGGATGTTGTCAACTATTTGATAAAATTGTTGGCTAATCACTGCGAGGACATGTTTTATGAATGGAAAGGCTCTTTCAAAGAACATGTCTGTAATCAGATCAGACGATGTTCCCAGGTAAACTTGTAGAGATAATAATTCAGGAATCAACCACTATCACATCGCTTCAGAATCCCTCCATTCAAGAGAAAAGGTATTTAAGAAATGCAATATTTCTTGAATTGATAATGAGATTGAGTGAGGAGAATGACAACAATTCTGCAATTCCAACGTCACAGCTTCATTCGCTGCCGTATGTTAAGGATAATCAGAGGAGTCAGACACTGTGGACCATAATACATTCATCTCTCAGAAAAGTAAGTTGTGTTGTTTGAAATGAGAAAGAGTGATTTATACACAATGTTTTTAAAAATATTTTATTCATAATTTATAAAGTACATTATAGTTTAAACATGAAATTTAATAGAAGAACAACACCTTTCTAAACTGTGTCTGTTTATAACATGCTGAAAAAATTGTTTATCTTGCCTTTCACTGGATTGAATCTGCACCTTTGATTGTACAGTTTTTTGTACACCTAGACAAAAGACAGTCACAAAGTAGGTAAAAACATCTCCAAACACTAAAAAAATACTATTTACATATACAGTATAACTTTGTTTATCCGGATTAATTGGGACTGGAAGTGATCCAGATAGGTGAAAATCCGGATAAACCGGATATAAATACAAACACTATTTATACTCTAATACAAATTTATTTACTGGTAATATTAATAAAAAGAGAACAGATTATACTATTACAACAATGAAAGTAATATTTTTATACATATTATATAATTGCAGTATTAACTAATATATTTAATAAAATATTATTGCTTTTTGAAAAATTCAGTCATTTTCTTTTGTTTAACTTTGGTGCATTGTTTCCAGAAAGTACGATCACGGAACTGCTTCAAGGCCAACTTTTCCGCTGACTAAGTATCCGACTGCCACTCTAAATACACCATCAGCCGATCTAATTGTGCCGTGGCATCCACATGAGTCATAATCTCTTCCGGTTTTTCATCCACAGAATGTTGTCAATGTCAAGATTCAAGATTCAAGATTCAAAATGTTTTATTTCTGATTTGGTACAGGTTGGTACATCTCAGAAGTCAATTACTAAGACTAACTTATAACTACAGAATAACAAAGTTAAAATCTATTCACAATTCTGCCTTAATGTACTCATCTACACTATAAAATTCCTTGTCCAATAGAAATGATTTTAATTTCTTTAATAACAACTTGTTATTACAACATTTAATTTCTTGTGGAAGGTTGTTATAGAGTACTATTCCCGCAAAAGACGCTTCGCTCTCCAGTAACGCTAGTCGATGCTTGGGAGTACGTAGCTCATTACCGTGCCTAGTAGGAAATCTGTGACCCTCACCCACAGTTCTGATGTTCTGCAAGTTTCTGACTGTGATTGAAATTAATTTGTAAATGTATAGTGAGGCTAATGTGAGAATTTTTAATGATTTAAACACTCCTCTACACGAGGTTCGTGGGACCGTTCCATTGACTATTCGAACTGCTCTTTTTTGCTCTAAAAAAACTCGCACTGCATGAGGCGACCCTCCCCAAGCTTCAATTCCATATGTCATTACTGCTGAAAAATAGCCATGGTAGACCAACATCAAAGCCTCCGGCTGCAGAAGTGGATATAAAGTTCTTAAGGTAAAACTAATTCTACTTAATTTATTGCACAACAATGATATATGGGGACTCCAGGATAGTGTATTGTCGATAACTAGACCCAGATACTTTACTGTGGAACACTCATGAATGCCAAAGTCACTCAGTGTGATTGATTGAGGTTTTTTATTTTTTGTCAAAAATTGCATTAAAAAAGTTTTCTCTGTATTTAGTGACATATTGTTCAAAGCCAACCATTCTATAAATGTTTCCGTGGTCAGCGAGACCATGGCTTGCAGGCCATCCTTAGGACCACCAAACAACCATGCAACATCATCTACATAGATTTCACGTATTACAAGAGGGTTGCACCTAGGCATATCATTGATATAGATTACAAAAAGAACGGGTGCCAGGATACTACCTTGGAGAAGACCAACAATGCTTTCCACTAGGTTTGAAATAAATCCAGACACATCTACATACTGCCAGCGATCCGACAGGTATGAGTCGAACCAATCCAGAGCCACACCTCTTACCCCATTCATTATAAGTTTTTCTCTAAGTATAAAACGATCAACCTTACCAAAAGCATTCCTAAGGTCATCAAACACTGCTAGAGCTGATTCATTATTTTCCAGGTTAGTTATTATATGCTTAACAAAATCCAATATTGCCTTGGTTGTGGACACTTTAGCTTTGAAACCATATTGTTCTGGCACTATGATATTATATTTATTTAAGTGGTCCGAGAGTCTAACATACATAAGCTTCTCCAAAACTTTAGAAAAAGTGCATTGTATGGAAATCGGGCGATAATTGTTTACATCACTTTTTTTACCTTTTTTAAATACTGGTATTATTTTTGTTATCTTAAAAACGCTTGGAAATGTCCCTGATGTAAAGGATTCATTAATAAGATAAGTCAATGGTTCTAGAATTGTTTTGTAAATTCTCTTTAGGACCAAGCTGGAAATTTCATCTGTACCAGAAGAACGCTTAGATTTAAGAGATAGAATAGCTCCTTCAACCTCAGCCGGAGTAGCTGGGAATAAGAATAATGAACCAACAGGAGAAGTGCCACCTACCGGACCAGAATAAGTAGATTTGGAGGAAGGTGGTAATGGTTCAGTATTCCCAAAGTGGGAGCTGAAAATGTTTGCCGCCTGAAGAGGGGACTGAACTAGCGCTCCTTCGCTGCTTAAAAGGGGAAAAGAGATATCTGATGGCTCCCTTGTCTCTCTTCTGACCACCCCCCACACTGCCTTTTGTAAACAATCTGCACTCTGTATTTCCTTCATGACATGAGCCTTTCTTTCCTCAATTATCAGTTTGCGAAAATGTTTTTTTCTTTCTAAATAAAGAGTTTTTAGCTGATGGTCATTTGTTTCTCTAACTAAAATTCCCAAATCTATATTTTTATCTGCCATTTTCTTTAAGTCTTTGCTAAGTTTATATTTTCTGTTTAACGGCTTTTTCTTAAACCTTTTTTTAGGAAAAGAATTTTGAAAAGCATTTGAGAGAGTGTTGCAAAACCACTCAAACTTAGAATTAACATTTTCAATGCTATATACTGGGGCCCAAACAGTATCAGACAGAATTGAAATAAATTTAATAAAGTTGTTCTCCGAAAAATTTCTTTTAAAGAAGTATTCACTAGGCTTGGTATAGTTATGGTTTATGATCATTAGCTGCGCTTCATGGTCTGATAGGCTACAAAACATAGAGTCACATGAAATCCGCTCAGTGCTTAGGTTTGTTACAACATTATCCAGAAGGGATTTGCAAGTTGCAGTAATCCTAGTTGGTTCATGTACAAGTTCCTTAAGATTGTAGGATAAGAGCATGTTTTTGACATCCTTAACAATAATATTATTTACATCTAGAAAGTTAATATTCCAGTCACCACAAACTAGAATATATTCACTCCTTCCTAAAATACAACCTAAAAGTGTATCCATTCTTTCTAAGAACAAGTGTACATTATTCTGGGGGGCTCTGTATAAGCATACTAACATAAATTTAAGATCGGCTTCTGGATTACAACTATTTAGCAATTCGATTGAAACAATAACACACTCAAAACACTCCTCATTACAAAATTTCCTAATAAGAGAACATTTAGGGTCTATCCTAAATTTACTGGTACGTCCATTTACATTAGCATACACTGCCACTCCACCACCCAATCCTGAACCTCTACAAAATTTTGATACACAAGTAAAACCAGGAATGACGAGGGACTCCTCCTCTTTCAACCAGTGTTCTGTTAAACACAGCACATCTGGAGTGTTATCCCAGGAGGCACACAATTCCTCCACCTTGTTCCTGGCGCTTCTAATATTTAAGTGATAGACCATAAAATTATCGTTTACATGGTTTATGGATGTATTTACACAGATCTGTTCAGGATTGAGTGTTGATGAGTGCCTAAAAAAGATTTAATAGTTCCTGGTGTTGATGTTGGAAGTGGAGGGAAATCATTCATTAGGAGCGGTAGTTGGTTGTGATCGAAGGTCACAGCTGTGGTAGAGCAGTGTCCAACATTCATTGAGGTGGGGGGAACCACAGTCGCTTGTTGTTGGTTGCTTACTGCCACATTGTCTAAAGAACCACCGTTTTTAGAGGTTGCAGATGCAGATCTAGTAGTACAGCCTCCAACTTGCACAGGGGGGGGAACTGCAGTCATGTGTTGTTGAAACACAGGAATGCCTTGCAAGGATGGGTCAACTGAGAAGAGTGGGGTGTTTATGCTGACCGTCTCTGAACTGTCTTTTGATGAAACAAAACTGTCATTTAAAGCACTATTTTTGAAACTTAATGCTTCATTTACCATAATGTCATCCTCAGAACTCATTGCGGGATCCATATATTCAAAAGTCTTATTTTTACTCATCATATTAGTTACCACACTAGCAATTTGGGATGCTACGCTCCTTTTACCCTTCCTGTTTATATGGAGACCATGCCTTGTATGATGCCTTCTTGGTATCAAATGGAGGGTTCAGTGTTAAAGTGAACCAAGTCCACTGAACCAAGTTTTGAGAAAAACTCATCTAAAGTTAAATAGCTGTAATTAATTATAGGTTTATCTTAAAACAATTTTAACAACTAAATATCAATTATATGAGCCTAACTAAGATTACACATATGTAATTATTTAAAAATAAATTACCTGTATTCTGTTCGACCACCGTTTAGTGAAATGCGCAGGACTTGGTCCACTTTGCCTCTGAAAGATTCTTAAATTATGGGATGAAATGAAACAATATAAAACATTTGGAAGTAGTTTATGTAATATACAGTGATTGATTACAAAATAGCTTTTTTTTACAAATATTCAATTTCATCATTTTCTTCGTCCTCATGAGAAGCTGAAGACCGAGTTGCCACGGCGCCAGGTAAGTTCCTGTAGTATTCGTAATAGATTGGAGGAATGAATGGGAGAAGTGACATCATGTCCTTTTTCTTGGCATCTTGCATTGGTCTGCGTGTTGAGTAAAGGCAGGTTTGTGCTACAGAGGTTAGGCATTGAACAGGTCTTCCTGCATCTGTTTTATTCTTTTTCAAGTAAATTGTTCGAAAAACTGACATTTCATTTAGGTTTTCTTTAAATTGAATTTCAAAAGGTGAACCTCTTTTGAACTTCAACCAGCGAAATTTCAACCAGTTAAGCGGTTCCTTGTCTTTGTCTTTCTTCCTATTGGTAATAGATTTTTCTAATGATGCTGTACTCAAAAATTCTCTTCTTTCCATGTGTACCACTTTGAAATGAGGTTGTTTCTTTTTAGCGGATTGTATTATTTTAAACCAACCTTCCGGATTATAAATGAACTGATGCTTTTTACTCTCTCTTTCAATCACACCGAATTCAGTGTCGTTCGGTAAAAAAGAATGACCAGATACCAGAAACTTAAGTTCAATTTTTTCAACTTGCAACTCAGGTTCTTGAACAAGTTTTAACAGTGTTAGGGCCATTTTTATATTTCTATTTTGCCCTGTACAAGAATCTGAGTAGAAAACAATATGTTTGTATTGGCTGGCATACTTCATAACATGCTTGCGGATACAAGAGGCAAGGTCTTCAGAGCCCCTTCCCCCCTCAGTTTCATCCCATACGTACATGTAACCAGTGGAGTCGTTAAATGAGTGAATTCCAAAATTGTATACATACAGGTTCCTCTTGTAGTATGCAACAGATGTGGACAGTTTAGGGAAAGGCAGTGCCTTCTGTAAATCAAATGTACAAACGTACTTGTTCTCTGAAGCAGACTCCTTGTCTTCTTTTAGGGCTTCCCTGGCTTGTTCTGCTTTACGTAAGTGCAATTCTTTTTCTAACTGTAGAGCTCTTTTGGCTTCCATGTCATTTTCTATTTTCATTTTTTGCAATATTTCATCACAAACTTTGCATGTGTCTTTAGATGGAACCTTAAAATGCAAATTGAACTTAGTAGAGAATACATGGTAATAATATTTTTCTTTTACTGGTTGTTTGTTCTCATGAGCACATTTTTCAACATAAAGGTTGTACATTTTTTTAATGTTCAGCTCGGGATTTAGATATTTTTTATTAATATTATCTTTGCGAGAATAGTGGCTTTGATAGCTTGGAAAAGACTTAATATGTGCAATCACATCTGTATCGTCAATTTTATTTGAAGGCCCTTTCCCCCTAGAGTCAATTACTCCAAAAACCTCCTCTTTACTTAGACATCGAAACAGCCGTCCCCAACTGATTTGCAACACTCGTAAAAAATACTTCTTGCATACTCTGATAGTTTCATCTTTGACAGGGATAAAATATTGATAGGTCCTAGTTTTTGTGGGAGCAGATCCATCTCTAGGTCGAGACCTGTGAATCTTTGAAGCTTGAACAATTCCTCGCAAAAACACATTTTGTTTAGAAAAGTCAGCTAGCTTCCAAAACGATTCAAAGAACCTTTCTACATCATCCTCTGATTTGAAGAGGCTAGGACATTTCTTTGGGCAGTCACAGTTAAGGTTTCTTTGAAAGATTTTGCTTGGAATAGCTACATTTTTTGCAGTTACATAAGGCTGCCCACTGTTACGGCACAACTTCCTTTTATTTTGAGTCCACTGTGTTTCATTTTTTGGACGTTTTCGTCCACGCGCCTGAGTTGCACCAATCTCTAATTGAATATTTAATTGTGTACTTGCTGATGAACTGGACTCCATCACAGTTGCTGATGTTGACGGTCCAGGAACTGATTCATGATCCTCTTGTCCTGCAACTGGAGACTGTGCTGACTGCCCACCTGGTGCTGACGTCTCTTCGTTGAATCCTGGTCGGGGACACAAACTTGGATCGTCCACTGCATTGCTGTCATCTGAAATCAATCCAAATAAATTATTACATCGTATTTAAAAAATCAACCTGAAAAGCAAACACAGATAACACGTGTTTAATGTGGTATTTAAGGAAAAAATATTAAAATAAATTTCACTCTAAATTAGTGGCAAGTTATAATTAACTGATTACTTATCACTGTTGAGAATCATGTTTCACAGTTAGAATAGGGCTTATATGTGTGTGATTTCATAACTGAATTTAAATATTTGTAAAGAAATGGTTACATCATCCACCTACAAGGAACCTAGGCCTATTGGTAAAACTATCACATTTAGCATGATTCATTTTAAAGCCCAAGTCTGTTACATTAGCCAAAGAAATTGTGAAACAATAATAGAACATAACAAATCATGTTAGTTCTTTACACAAGATTATAGTTATAACCTCCAATAAAGGCTAAAACATATCAGGGCTTATATGAACAAAGCACTAACCTAAAAATTTTACAATGTTTGTAACTCACCTGTTGAGTATTCATCAATATTGGGGCTCCAATCTTCATCATCAGACATTTTAACAATATAAAATATGAGTTACAAACTATAAAAACATATTTAGGTTAAAAAATAACTTAAATTCAAGCGTTAAAAGCTGCTGAGCAAATGTTAACAAATAGCCACTGGACTTGGTTCACTTCAACAATGAAGAAAATACAAATGTTTTCTGTGCATATGTAAACTACTGCTCCCTGGTGGGAAAATAATGAACTTAGGACTTGGTTCACTACTGCACTGAAAAATTAACAGTTTTAGCCATCTATTAGCACTGCTAGAACCAAATGGGCAAAAATTGGACTTGGTCCACTTTAACTCTGAACCCTCCAAATATAAGTCCAAAAGTTCAGTATGAGAAAAGCTGTAAGCTATGCTTCGAATGGAATAGTTTATGTCCTTAATCATTTCATTTATTTTACTACTCTCTGCAAGGTCATATCTGTAAGGAATTGTTGTTAAAATAACATTAGTATTGTCCAGTTTTTTTACACAGTCTTCTAAAAGCTTCACAATGGTTTTAATTTTATGATAGGTGTTCTTAAACATGTCTGTGTTTATATTATTGGTACCACCTATCAACACAATAAAACTGTCCTCAGTTAAACCTGTAGAACACGGTACTGATGTTATTTCTTCATCTGTCATCACACCAATTATATTGTCTGCCTGAAGCCAGCCATTTGCGTCTTCCAGATCTACACTAGTGCAGCCATCAATTTTTTCAATCATCTGGAGCAGTTCAGTAGGACTACAGTATTCACTTTCCTCTGAGACAGATTAGCTGTTACAAATCTCGCACACTCCAGTTTCTTCCAAGACTTAACCAATGATGTTTCAGTCACATTATCCCATGATGACGCCACCATATAGATGACCTTTTTAATGTTTTTAGCAGCTGTATCACACTGTCCTCTCTTTCTACTTCGAGAAGTTGACCTAGATGTTGGTGTCTATAAACTTTTATGCTTTCCAAAACGCCTTGGTCCATCGGCTGAAGAAGCGGTGTAACAATGGGAGGAAGGATTTAAACATATATGCTACCACTCTTTAGTTCATCTGAACTAGGTGTGTGAGGGGGCATTGTCAATTAGTAAAACAGCCTTTATAGGCAAGTTGCTATCTTTAAGAAACTTTGTTACACTCGGTACATAGTTATCAAAAACCATCTTTTGAATATAAAGGAGTCCATCCACGCACATTTCTTAGTTCTTAGTTCGGTAAATGACTGGTAAAGTGTAATTTATTGTTACTACACATTAACATAATTGTGCCTGAAGAACGGTTAAATTAAACTAAAATAAATCCAACTAAGCATACATATGCCGTATAAAGAACAAACAGTGTATACAAATAAGTGATTGATCTGAATGGCAAAACTTAGCTGACAGACTAATTCTGTCAGCTAAATTAGAGTCCAAAGTGGAAAATTGATTTGATGCAGATAATCATTTTCTTCTAAAGCTGCGTTAACACCGGAGTTATTAACACTGTTGATAACATTTACTTACTAACTTTTTAAAAAACACCTCAAAATTTCTCAAAAAAAATTTGTTACTAACATTTGCTATCAACAAAACTCGTGTGTTAATAACACGACTTTTGTTACCCACCAAGAGTCAGTAACATTCTTTTGATATCGGCGAACTTCCTTTGATCTCCAGAGAATGTTGATAACTTTGTTTATAACAAAAGTTACTGCTCGTTTTGGATGTTAGTAACATTTTCCGCTCCATTCGGCTGAATTCGATGCTGTGCGCTGCCAAAGGTCCTGTTCCAGTCTGTTCCTTCAGTATAGGCTAGTACGTGAAATCATATTCTTTGTGTTTATGTTTGTAAATGTAGCCATTTGATTCGTTTTTTTACTGACTTGTTAGTATAGAAAAGTATGGAGAATACTAAGTGAAGTGAAATGGAGTAGAGACAGAATCTTCTAGGTGTTCTCTGCTTTGCCAAAATAATGCAAGTAACCGCAGCAAGAACCATGTCCTCTACCTGTGACATTTTAACACGAGTTTTTAACATTTTTGTTATTAACTGATGTTAATAACAAAAGTCATTAACATATGTTAATAACATTTTCTTTTGGCTGTTAGTTTTGTTATCAACAAAAGTTAAAAGTCACTCCGCCATCTTTTAAATCAACGCTCATGCACAGCCAGCATTTCTAGGTGAGACAATGGTGCGAGAGGATGACGTGGTTCTCGGTGCAGCTGCATGCGTTGTTTTGGCTACCACTGCTCAAAGGAGACGAAGGAGATACTGGGTGAAACTGTCACTCAGAGCAAGGACTATGTACAGTGGGAGTGATATGTTAAATGATCTGCAAGAAGACGATCGTGACCCTCTTTCAGGCGAGCTAAGGTGCGACGGAAGCATCAAGAATTTTCTCCGCATGACCAGCTGTGATGTTGAGTGGTTGATCGGACAACTGGGGCACAGAATTGGGAAAAAGGACACCAACTACAGAAAAGCCATTCCATTGAAAGAAAGACTTGCGGTTTTTAGCTACAGGGAACTCGTTTGCAAGTTTAGGATATTTATTTAAAATATCAAAATGTACAATTTCATTGATGGTTCCACAAGTACTAGATGGTTTGATTGATTGCTTCAAAGAAAATGTAAAGGTAAGTAAATTACATACCAGAATATGAAAATGAAAGTACTGTCACTTTGCATAATGCATCAAACTGTCGTTTTGCATAATATTTTGAAACATGCAAAAAACATAATTTTCAAAACCGCCAATATTCATAACGCGGGAACTTTTTTATCAACCTAGTTAGTCTACTCACCTATAGGGGTCGTAACTGCGCACTTACTAATAACTTGCTAATTTGCTGATAATGAGTACTATGGTACTACTTAATTGCATTAAACAACCCAAAATCATTGTTATTTCATATTTATGTTAACATAAAGAAAGTGTACAACATTCATAATTACATGTAAACAATGTATTTAAATAGAAATTACAATGAAGTATTTACAGTTGTGTAAAGTTAAGCAGGTTACAGAAATCACTTGTAGTGGGGATGTTCGTTGCATGTAGCTGAGTACTTTCAGTCCGCGTCATGGGGGCTCATGGATGAATACATGCTTGGCGTGGGGCTGCTTGTTGCTTCTAGCAAACTTCCAGGACTAGAAGTTGCCAATCGGCGGTTGGAACTCAGACATACCAATTTCAAACAAAACTTGATTGATTCGTTGTTTCGCAACCATTTGCAAACGACGGTCTTTTATTTGAAGAAGCTGGCAAGCTACGTTCTCCCCGGATACCTGTAAAAAAGGAATTATTGTGTTAACCCTAAAATGGGGTGAATAGAAATAGTTTTCAACTTTGAACATAAATATCGTTAAGTATTAAGAGATATAATGATTTGAAAAATACCTTGGTTTATGGGTCTTGCAGTCCTCTACAAGCCTACACTATTGTTTTTCTTTTAAGTATAAGGAAAAAATTAAAATTAAAACATGCTGTTTCTATTCACCCCATCGAGTATATTTCAACTGCAGAACTTGTAGGGCTAAAAGAAACAGTCAGTACTGTTATGGGGTGAAAAGAAACAACACTGGTTTTGATAAAAAAAATTATGCAATGTAAATTTCAAATTATAAATGACCAAATATCATATGTGATGCGGAAAGCAGAAAGGGACCCATATTTTTTTTACATTTATTATAATATTTATTTTATTTACAATCTGTTCATACAATTTGAACAATAAGTAAATCTCATCAGGGTAATTAACCTGAGTCAGAAACATCCCTTTGGTTGCCCTGACTTACAATGTTCTAAAAGTAGAAGAAATGAAAAGAAAAGAAAATTAGATAAATCTGTCTTTTAAATGGAGAACACTGTGTCTCTTAAGGTGGTAAACACTGCTGCTATTGTCCAAAAGATTAACTGCTAGGTAGTTTTGGTGGTTCTCAAGTCTCTGAAGGTATTTCAAGTTTTTCGTTTTGATTACATCTTTTACATACGGAATTTTAGTGTGTTCGTGAATGGTTTGATTTCTAACATACCAAGGGGCATCTAGAATAAATCTTAGGGTTTTAGATTGGAACCTTTGAATAATTTCAATGTTGGAAGTTGATATTGTTCCCCAGAGCTCAATGCCATAAGTCCAAACTGGTTTCAGTATAACTTTATAAATTAGAAGTTTATTTTCTGTTGATAATTTTGATGTTCTGCCTAGAAGCCATGATAATTTCCGCAGTTTTAAATTTAACTGCAGTCTCTTATTCCAAAAATTAAGCTGCCATGTTAGTCTCCGATCCAGATGTATACCAAGGTATTTAACATTACTTGTCTGGGGCAAAATTATATTATTTAGTGAAACTGGAGGACATGTTGTAGTAGACAATGTAAAGGTAACATGGTGAGATTTTGTTTCGTTTATTTTAATTTTCCAATGTTGTAACCAAATAGCTAGGATGTTTAGATATGTTTGTAACAAATTGGAAGCCAGTACAGGATCTCTATTTGAGGACAGCAGTGCTGTATCATCAGCAAAAGTAGCCACCATTATATCTGGGTTTTGTGGAAGATCATAAGTATACATAGTATAAAGGATAGGACCAAGGACACTACCTTGGGGGATGCCTGATTCTATAGGACGCATTGTTGTGAGTGAATCTTGATACTTAATTTGGAATAATCTGTTTGAGAGATATGATTTAAGTATGTTGTAATAAGTATGAGGCAGTAATGACTTAATTTTAAAGAGCAGACCTTTGTGCCACACTTTGTCAAAGGCCTGACTCACGTCTAAAAATGCAGCAGAACAAAATCTTTTATTCTCTAAATCTTCTTTCACTACACTCACTAACCTGTGGACTTGTTCAATTGTCGAATGCCCTTGACGAAATCCGAACTGGTGTTGAGGGATTAATTCTTTTTCTAAGATCAGAGGGTCAAGTCTTTGTAACAGAAGTTTTTCAAACAATTTAGATATGATTGGAAGAAGACTAATTGGTCTGTAAGATCAAGTCAAGTCAAGATCTCTTTATTCAATATTGTACATAAAATACAAATGAATGGTGTCATTACAGCTAAGTACATGGTTATTATACATTAAAACTATTCTAAATACATGTTATTATACATAAAACGGCAAAATTTACTACATATAAAATCAACTTAAAAATAAAAAAGAATATATATAATATTTCACAAATTGCGAAGATGTAACTTCATTGATTGGTTTTCCCGGTTTTTGAATGACTACAATTTGAGAGATTTTCCATTGGGAAGGAAAGTGTTCCAAGCGAAGAATAGCGTTGAATATTATAGTCAATAAAACGATTCCCTTTCTGGGAAGTTCTTTAAGTAATCTACCAGTAATCAAGTCGTAGCCAGGAGCTTTCTTTGGGTTAAGATTCCTGTTTATAGCTGTTTTTACCTCTGATGGAGTGAAGCACTTTATAGGCAAGTCAAGTTGATTGGGAGATTCTAAGTAATCAGTAATTTCTTCCTCAAGTGTAGATACTATGGCGTGTGGTTTGAATACATTCTTAAAATGATTAGCAAACGTTTCTGCCTTCTCGACGTTACTTGTTCCGTCAGGTTTTAGAATTGGTGGTATTGATTGTTGAGGTCTTTTAAGATTTTTTGTTGCTTTCCAAAGCGAATAGTCAGTATTAACGGTTACGTCCAAGTTGGCTGTGAATTCCGAAAAATGAGCATTACTCACTTTTCTAAGCAATCGTTTTAATTTTTGGCTTGATCTATTTAGATTTAGTTTATCTACTGGATGTCGAGAGTTTTGCCAAATTCGTCTTAATTTTCTTTTCCTGCAATGTTCTTTTTTATTTCCAAGGGTTGCCTTTTTTCGATATTAGCCTTTTGCTGTAGCTGAGGTGTCGCTTTCCATGCAAAATCCTGAAATGTTCTGGTCATATATTCAACAGCGTTATCAAGCTGATCGTTTGTCTTTAAAGGTAGTGACAGATTTAAATGCTCATATATAGTTTCTCTAAAACTAGGCCAATCGGTCCATCTATTGCAGAAGGAAGGGGGGGTAGATTTTTTTATAATTGTTGAGCTAACTGTAAGAATCACTGGTGAATGGTCGGATGAGAGGTCCAAGGAGCTCACTATGTTTAGGTAATTTCTAGATAATCCTTTTGTTATGAAAAAATTGAGAAGATCAGGTACCTTTTGTCGATCGGACGGCCAGTAAGTTGGTTCACCTGTAGACATATAATCTAGATTACACTCATTCATGGTTTTTAATAATTGGCGCCCTCGTGGATTGGCAAGTCTTGATCCCCAATTGGGGTGTTTTGCATTAAAATCGCTTCCTGATATAAATTTACATCCCAGGGTTTCGAAGTAATCATTGAACTGTTGGTTTGTAATATTGTGCCTCGGAGGACTATACACAGCAGATATTGTTAGTGGCCCCGCCCAATCTTCTATGACCACTGAACAACTTTGAATGTGGGGATGCCGATAATTTGGTAGCTCGTAGTGTTTGATCACATTTTTTATCAAAATAGCGCTTCCACCACGTGCAGTATTGTCTGGATGATTAGTATTATACAACGAAAATGACGGAATTTTAAAGTGACAATTCAGTGAAGTGGGTTTCTGATATCAGCATAATATCAATGTTATTCATGGAGATAAATACTTGAATATCACGGTTATGCTGAACCATGCCATTAGCATTCCATAGCGCTATCCTATAGAAATTCATTTAATTTTGTTAATAACAGTAGTCAAAAGGTTCATTAATGTACCTATTTGTTTTGCTTGTTGTTGTATTAGTTTTTCAAATTTATCGAAAAAATTATTTAATATGAATGCAATGTTGGCGTTTTCTTTAAGTTGTTCATTGTGTGATGATAAGACTTGAGCATAAGTTGGATTGGATGTTGCTCTTTCTCGAATTTCATTGATTGTGTTTTTAGAGACAGTTGTTGTTGCAGGGACTTCATTATTTGCTGAGCTTGGTGTATCGGAGGTGTTTGGTGCAGCAGCGTTCGTAAGGCGTTTGGATCTCAATGGTGGGAATGATTTGTTTTTCAATTCTTTGTAGATTGTACAGTCTTTATAATTCGCTGGATGTTGACCGTTGCAAAGCACACATTTTGGGGGACTGGAATTTTGTTTGGGGCAAGAGCCTGTGTCATGATTATTGCCGCATTTGACGCAACGAAACGCATACCAGCAATATGATCTGGTATGTCCATACCACTGACACTTTTTACATTGAGGTATGTCTCTTGTCTTACGAGGTGCCTCAAACAATACAACAATTTAGCAAGAGGTCGTAGTTGTAAATTTCTTTGTTTCTTGAATCGGGTTCAAGATCAATGAAGAACATGGAAAGAGGAGTCTTAGTCTTATAGTCACGAATATTATTTACATGCCGTACTTTGAAACCTAAATCTTCAATGGCATCCTTGATGCTTTCTGTGTTTAGGTTTAAACACTTAAATGTGTATTCTTCTTTATTTATAACTGAATTTATAAACGAAGTCATAGCAGTAACATTAGACACTTCTGAGATAAAGATTGGAGGGGGTTTGGGATCTTTGACTGGGCTTTCTTCTAGATCGTCTTTCTGATCCATGTCTTTTTGGTTAAGTACCTCAAAATTATTTTGGGTTTTGATAGGTGTCATTGTGGTACGTGATTTCTTGAAATCAGACTGGGAGTCAATGGGCAAGGATAAATTCCTTTTATTTGTGACTGTTTGCCAAGGAATAGACTCGTTTGTTGTTTGTGAAACACAATAGTCATGATCGTATGTACTTTTAAAATTGACATTCATATTGTTAAACTAATTGAAATTTGAATGATGAAACTAATGTAACAACCAATTATAACCTTAATTACCTGTACAAATTTGATTTAGTAAATAAAGTTTAAGGGGTTAAAACTGACACTACTTAATTAACTACATTTTAAACAGAAACTTTAGAACACTTAAAACAATATTATTTAACACAATTAACAATCAAACAATTATTTAAAGTAAAAAATATTCAGATCAAAAATTTTAATATGCGGTTCACTTCACAGTCTAGAAAGGGACCCAAAGTCGTTTTTTATCCATTTTCAGTTATTGTTTCTAAGCAATGGTGTATAAAATTCTGAATGATTTGACACCTAAATCGTATGGTTACGACAAAAAGTAACAAACTTATAGCCTAAAGAAATTAAAGAGCGTAAAAACGTTGTTTTGAAAAAAAAACACGTTTCAAAATTTCAAATCTAAGCAGCCAAGTAACCTAACATATTTAAGAAAAGATTTTTATACCAAAATATATGTCATAATGTATAGTTTTAAATGCAACATCTATTTAATGTATTACTTGATTTTTTAGCTCAAAAAATATTCCAAATCTCAATAGAGTACCTATGAGCGAAACTCGACATTCTGTAATTTGATGGAAAATATTAAAAAAAAAAAAAAAACTTATAAATTAAGTTACATTACATCAAGGTTTAAACTAGGCATACTTAATAATTGTTTGGCTCAGTTTTGTAAGATATAAAATTACATAAAAATTTGGAATTTCAAAATGGTGGCTTTTATTAGGTTAGGAGGAAAAAATAAGAACATGTTACATGAAACCAATTTTAATTAGTAACAAAATTCGAAACTGAACAAGAGTTTAAATTAACTCCTTTTTATTATTCCTTTTATTATGCCTAATTATTCCTTTTAGGCCTAAACAAAAAAAACAATGGTTCAAAAATTAATTATTAATTTACATTTGTGAGAATCTTTGTGATTAAATTGATCGCTTGCGTTTGTTAGGACGACTTGGGCCGGGTCTCGGTTCAGGCTGGTCGACTAACTCTTCTTCCCTTGAGTTATCAGCAACTGTTACTGCAGGGCACAACAGATCTTTGTATTCCTCTTTGCAATACTGGCGGATATTACTGAACAGGTTTTTTTTCTGTCATCTGACAATCCTTGAGGGAGCACTCTGTCAGGAAACCCTGTAGGTCCATCTTCAGATGGGAAAATCCGGTGAACATAAACGTTACCATCACTTTCAAATTTGCAGTTGACAACACCTTTGTGGGAGTTTTCAAATTCAAAATGGTTAAACTTGGTGATGTTGGGAATTTTCTTGGAGCCATTTTTAGCCAGAAAACTTAGTAGCTAGTCGTAGGTTGGCACGTTGGTGTTGCCTCCCTCATCTGCAACAGCAACACCGAAGTTAACTTTGGATATTGGAGTGGATGCTTCAACTGTTTGTACTAGTTCTTTAACTGAAGAAACATAGGTTGTTTTGAATGTTTTCTTGAAAAGTCCAAATCCCCAATCACAAGAAAACTTTGTATGTCCTACTGGTAAAAATGAAAGAACAATCTTCTGGTTCATCTTGTTACACACCCGCCAAGCTAGATAGCCAACCAAAATATTATTTTATTTTGGCCGACACAATTGTCTGCATGGATGTACATAATTCTCTCACCATGGCTGAAATGCTCAAGGTAGTGGTGAAATAGGCTCACAATAAGGTTAGAGCCCTTACCAACGTTTACACTCTCTGGTATCAGGTAATTGGCTTGTCTGTTTATGGTCTCACGCATAACACCATAAATCCCTATCTTAAAAGGGACCAAAAAATATATAGGTCCTGGCTGAAGGGGGTTGCTTGGAATATGGACCTGCTGCGCCATATCAAAGCTGTAATGCACAGTAGCATCAACACTAGAAGAGTTAGGTTCACTACTTTCTTTTCCAACAAAGCTATCTTTGCTTTTCTTGATGATGTTGTTGTAGAATTGTCTCTCTTTTGCAACCAGATCCAAATGGGCTGTCATTTTTCTAAGGGATTCCATTTTTTCTTCATCTGTTGCCATTGCCATTTTAGTACCAGATGTATAGTGCTGTTGACATGTGGTACACAGGTCTGAACGTGGCTTCATTATAACAATGTCACCACAGGTTTCACGCCAAATGTTCCGAAATAATATTTTCGAAATAGGTTTCTCAATAATATCATTATTAAAACTTGCAGCATATTTATCATAAACTGTTCCTACTGTTTCGTTTGAAGGTAAAAGTTTTAAATTTGCATTGTACACTGTACTGGCACGACCTGGTAAAATTAGTGCATTTTGCTCAGCATAGTTGGTTAGAAACCTAACAATACAGACAATCTTGGTATGAGAAGTTACATTTTTTGCCATTTTACCTGCATTACCATGTGGTTTAGATATTAATCCACTTTCATTGTACACCTTGGTAAGGCGTTTGAATCGCTTTATCTTTATGTTATGAGCAAACATAAAGGTTTCTCGACATATTTCTAAGCCTAGAAGAAGGTATGTGCATCTCGATTTCTGTCTCTGAGATTGTTTTTTATGTTTCCTAGTTGTCATTGATGTGCTACGTGTAAGACAATGTAACTGGGCCAAAATTACCTGGTCCAGTTTGTTTACATGGTTCTCATAAAAATCAATTTCAGCATAATTTCTTCGCATTTCAACCAGCTCATCGGCCTGCCACTGGCGGCAACAATGTTTTTGGCACCCACAGCCATTTTCTAAAAAGGCTTCAGATATATTAACATCAATATCTGCATCAAAAACAGGAGGGAGATTATCATATGCATCAGGAACAATTAGTGGCTGCCCAGCGTCGTTTTCATCGACAACTTCTTCTTCAACATCCCTTTCTATTTCTATGATAACATCATTAATATTAATATTTTCACCTACATCTTCAAGAGTTGGTATACCGGATAACAGCGAAACCTCAGATAGATCG
>JAQJVL010000692.1:0-217580 GCA_035578905.1 Stictocephala bisonia | reverse complement strand
GTTATGACTGTATATTGAAAACGGTTTTATAACTATAACGTCAATATTCCTACCTCACAATGATCTCTTTCTTCGATCTTCTTCTCAAGCTGATTCATAACGCCATATGCCTCCTCAGCCATCATTTGGTTTGTTTTGCTTTTTTTTGGTTGGGCTGCTTTCGGAGCTTAGGGTGATGCCATAGCATGCTTAGCTGCTAGGGCTTGTGCGGCACCGACTTGTGGAGGCGGAGCTGGGGTGATTTCTGTTTCCTCATCTTCTGTTTCCCGATTGTCCTCATCTTCCTCTTCATGCTGAAAAAATAATTTAAAATAATCCAAGATGTCTTTTTTAGGTACCATCCGCACCTGAGGAATGGCTACACCATGCAAAAGAATATCTCCGACTCTGGAACTTTCCTCACTGCGTTGGAGCCATGGACGGCAAGCATGTAATGCTCCAAGCTCCAATACATACAGGTAGTGATTACTTTAACTACAAAGGATTCTTCAGTATCGTTCTGCTAGCTTTGGTCGATGCTAATTATTGCTTCTCCTACGTGTCTGTTGGATGTCAAGGACGATTATCGGACGGTGGAGTGTTTGCAAACAGTGCGTTGAACGAGTTCTTGGAAAGCAATACAATCAATCTACCTAACGCCACCCCTTTACCGGGAAGAACCCTACCCGTCCCATACGTTATCGTCGCGGATGACGCATTTCCATTAAAACCAACCATTATGAAAACATATCCTGGGCTGCATGAGAAAGGTAGTGAAAAACGGGTGTTTAACTATCGACACTGTCGGTGTAGAAGAGAGGTGCAAAATGCGTTCGGAATTATATCAGTCGTGTTCAGGGTACTAAGAAAACCTTTGTTGCTCGAACCTGATCGTGCACAAAAGGTTGTGTTGGCTTGTATCCATCTACACAACTTCCTGAGACGAAGCAAATCGTCAAACGGAACATACACCCCTTTAGGCACGTTTGATCAAGACGACCCTTCAACAGGACAACTAATTCCTGGACAGTGGCGAATTGTTGGTTTGCCATCAGAAAATCTACTTATATAAAGAAAATACCGAAAAAATCATCTGACATCGCAAAATTAGTAAGGAATGAATTTTGTGCGTATCTTAACAGCCCTGAGGGTTCAGTGCCTTGGCAAAAGAAGTACTAAGAGGCCATCGGGCATATATCACTCACTACCATAAGTGAAAATCAACACGTAATTATAATACATTTTTATGAAACAATTCTTATAGTTTTTACATCTATTTAACAATATTACAATGCATATAGTCAAAATGTATAGAAAAGTGTGTCTTGTTGTATAAAAAGTAGCATTGAATTATATATATCTCT
This sequence comes from Stictocephala bisonia, assembly GCA_035578905.1. NCBI lineage: Eukaryota > Metazoa > Arthropoda > Insecta > Hemiptera > Membracidae > Stictocephala > Stictocephala bisonia. The sequence continues at coordinate 216,237 of JAQJVL010000692.1, read as the reverse complement.
TATAAGATAATTATTTGTGTTATTTTACTTACCTCGTTTCTCTCCAAGCCCACCTCGCTCGTTTATCTGGGCACGGTTTTGTCCCTCAAAAACAATAGATGTTCGTAACCAAACCACTTTACTTTTGCTTTGGTTCCAGACCCACTTTTTTGTTTCTTGCTCTCTCGTTGAAATTGTCCTATCACTTTTATCATCTTGTTCTTAACTTCAACATTCGTCATGCGTAGAGCTTGGCCAATTTCTATCCAAGCATAGTTTTTAAGTTTCTGTTTTTGAAATCAGCATTGGTTGGGTCCCACAACATTGGGTGCTCGCGATACAGATCTATCAAATTGATCACTTGCTCCTGAGTCCATTCACTTTCCATCATTAAAATAAACAAAACACTTCACGTCAACAATAAATTAAATAACAAATCGCAGCAAAACACACAAACTAACCTCACTATGTCTCCACGTGTTTCGTCTGCTGCTGTAGTTGGTACTGAGGGGCGACTGGCGCGATCTGTGTAGCAGGATGCCGGGCGAGGTGGTTGCAGGGAAGAGAGGAACCTGTTATTAACAAAAGTTAACGCTAAAAGAGGCCATTAACTTTTGTTATTAACATTTGTTAAAAACATAACACATTTCCTTTGATCGTTACTGACTCTTGATGGGTAACATAAATCTTGTTAATAACAAGGAATTTTCTGTTAAAAACACGAGTTATTATCTTTTATTAAGAGAAATTTTTTGGTGATTCAGTTAAGTTAATAACTTTTCGTTAAAAACTCGTGTTATTAACTCCGGTGTAAACGCGGCTTAAGAGTTGGTAACATTCTTTTGATCTCGGGGAACATTCTTTGATCTCCAGAGAATGTTGATAACTTTGTTTATAACAAAAGTTACTGCGTGTTTTGGATGTTAGTAACATTTTCCCCTCCACTCGGCCGAATTCGATGCCGTGTGCCGCCAAAGTGCCAGTTCACCTGTCCAGTCTGTTCCTTCAGTATAGGCTAGTATGTGGATTCGTTTTTTTACTGAGTTGTTAGTATAGAAAAGTATGGAGAATACTAAGTGAAGTGAAATTGAGTAGAGGCAGAATCTTATAGGTCTTCTCTGCTTTGCCAAAATAACGCAAGCAACTGCAGCAAGAACCACGTTCTCTACCTGTGACTTTTTAAAGCGGTACTGATCTGGGCGGGAAAGATCGCAATGAGAAAATGTTGATAACAAAGATATAAAGTCAAAACAGAATGTTCATAACTTTGTTAATAACTTATGTTCATAACAAAATTGAAAGCTCAATGGAAATGTTATTAACTTTTGTTACTAACATTGTTATCAACTTCTGTTACTAACAAAAAAGTTAGTAACATTTGTTGGTAACTCCGGTGTAGCCTATTTTTCATAGATAATTCTCATATGCCTCATGTTATAGGCACTAATTTTGGCTTTGTCTTAATGGGACAAGCACTTCGTTCTCAGCCTTCTCAAGCGGTATCGAACTTCGCTGTATCTCTTTTGTCTACTGATCACAACACCTTACACTCTGCTTTTCAACGTTTTTGGCAACAGGAAGAGCCACAACCGTAAGACCGCAGAAGAAGATCTATGTGATACACACTTTAAAAACACTCACTCTCGTACTCCTAATGGACGTTTTGTTGTCAGACTTCCCTTCAAAAATTAAAGTGTTCAACTCTGAGCGTCTCAACCAATTGCTTAACGAGGATTCTTATCACTTGAACAAAAGTTCAAATATCAACCTGAATTTCACACCTTGTACAAAGACTTTATGTCTCATTATAAATCTCAAGGCCTTCTGGTCAAAGCTGAGGATTTAAATCTTAACTTTACGCACTATTTTCTACCTGACATGGTGTGCTAAAAGAAGGTAGGAGCACCATCAAACTACGTACAGTATTTGATGCTAGCAGTAAAACTAGCAACGGTGTATCTCTAAATGATGTTCTATTAACTGGTCGTAAACTGCAAACAGACATTTGCGACATCATCTTAGAACTTAGGCTTAAGTGGCCGGTGTCATAACTAGAATCTATTTTTTCCGGTGACAACCGCGTCAACGTGCTATGTACATTATTTACAAAGTAACCAGACGTTTCGCCCATACTGTGACTTAGTATCCTCAGTGGTATCTGAGGATGCAATATCTGTTACTTTGTTCACGTCTGGTTACTTTGTAAATAATGTACATGGCACCTTGACGTGGTTGTCACAGGAAAATATAGATTCTAGTTATTTGTGACATCATTCTTTATAGAGTGGAAACTTTAGGTCCCACCCTATTGTGTTCTCATGTGACATCAAACAGATGTATCGACAAATCCAAATACATCTTGATGATTAGCTATTTCAGCTTATTTTATGGCGTAACAATCCCTGTCAGGACATTTCAGTCTAACAACTCACTACGGACACGTATGTGATGAACAGTTCTCCCTATCTAACTATCAAAACTCTCAGTTGGCTGAAGACGAAGGAGGTTCGTTTCCTCAAAGATATCATGTTCTCCAACACCACACTTACGTTGATGATATCGTTACTGGTGCTGAAACCATTAAATCTGCTCTTCAACTTCAAGATGAACTCATCCAAATCGAGGTGGCTTTGAATTTCACAAGTGGGCGTCAAATTCAAGTCAGCTCCAACAGAATCTTATGACGGATCATTTGGAACCTCCCGGATTTCTGAAAGATTCTCAACAACCCCAACTATCTGGACTTCATTGGTCTCCTGACGAAGAGCATTGTGCTATAATTTCAAATACTCCCAAGATGTTGTGACTAAACATACTATATTAAGTTTAATTGCTAAACTGTATGACCCCTGTGGCTTTTTAGCTCCTTTAATCATGCTAGCAAAATGTTCATGCTAATTTGGAGCAAAGGTTTTGACTGGGACGAACCTCTCCCCTTTGAACTCTCAGCTCTAACTCCTGGACACTTCCTCATCAGTGCTCCACTTGCAGCGCTTCCAGAACCTAATCTGTGAGAAGTGCCCTCTAGTTGTCTCCATCACTGGCAGCTCATCCAAGCCTTCCATCAATGAATTTGGCATAGATGGCAACTAGAGTACCTGCACACTCTTCAACAACATTCAAAGTGGACTGCTCCACAAGACTCAAGGTTGTTGATCTGGTGTTGGTCCACAACTCTACTCCATCATTCACATGGCCGCTAGCTCGCATCGCTGCGGTCCATCCTGGCTAAGACGGCATGGTTTGTGTCGTCCAACTGAAGACAGCTCAGGGAACCTTAACACGCCCTGCAGCCAAGGTCTTCTCTTACCTATTAATTAGAAGACCTACATTTTATTGGCCTGCCGCCCAACTCAAAGGACATTAATTATGTTATTTATTCTCGTTGAAGTAGTACTTCAAGGTGGCCGGTATGTTCCGTACTTAGTAATAAATATTGTATTTATTATAATTATAGTTAATTATAATTAAGTAATTTAATAGTTTGTTCCTCTTATCTGTTTTTTTATAAACTCTTAAGCATAAATTGCCTCTCTATCTACCCAGCATTTTATTCAAAATTCTAAAGTGTGTGAACTCTTAATAGTGTTGTGCTCTGAACTGACCGCTAGACAACATCAACATCCCAGGCCTGATGGATCCATCTCTATGGTCATCTCTCATCCTCTCAGTTCTTCGCTCCAAGATATGCATTATCTCCTCTAAAGGTACAGTTGGTTCTTTTCATTAATTTCTACATATAAAACGAATATCCCTGTGATCGTTCATGGTAGTGTCTTTTGTACTATTTCTTTTACTAACGTGTACGTTAGTTGGTCTTCCGAAAAGGCATTAAATTTAACAATCTCTCAAAACGCCCTTAATAACACCAATAAAATACAATATAACTATACAAACTTAGCCATACTGTAAATAGGACATCTTAGGGTTAGTCGGATGTGGGTTTAAATATGGCACTGTCTGGTCCTGTTACTTCATGGAAATAGTCTGTGCTCACCAGGTTGACAGCACATGGCCGACATGCGATTCTGTGCCTGCATGGTGAACAAATCCTAGCTGCCCCAAAGTCGAGGCAGACAGTGCAGGAGTCTCCTTGGCCTTGTGACTGTCTAGTGCCTTTATCTAATGCACTAAGGGCCAATAAGAGCTAGTATTTTTGTATGCTTATAACATTGTCTGCATAACATGGTAATGGAGCATTTTAATCGGGGCGATCCTGTAGTTCCTGTTTGGATCCTCCACTGGAGCTGCTGAAACTCCTTCATCTGAAAAATATGCATATGATTTCAAATCAAACTTACTATGTGATAATTTATAGGTAACCTAACACTAACAGTGTTAAAACTGTAGAATGTTGGTAGGTGCCATTGTAAGATGTTCTCCAGTTCTTGTGATCTATAAAAAATCACGAGCAGCAGTCTGTGGATGTACTTTCATCAAAGATTTTCAGTGTTCACCTCCCAGGTAAGTGCGCAGGTAATTGCGCACTTCCATTTTTCCAGGCCAGTCCAGTTACTTTCAGATGGTAATAGAATGGTAGTTAATTTGCCTTTATATTTAGCCGAATCCTCCCGGTAATAGCACCCAAAAGCACCTAGATCCCCCTTCAAGATACATTTCAACAGCTCCACAACTTTCTAGACTCACAACGGAGCCTTGCATAAAGGCCTCCCCCCTCTTAGCCCATGAGTCAGTTTGTCACAGTGTAAGTTAAGACAATAGAACTTTATTTCCATGATCATAAGAACAGGTAAATGTGTCAATACAATAAAGTAATAAATTCTAGTTAGGTTGAATTGTTATTTTCTTTAAAATTATTTTTGAGCTAAGCAACAGTTGATGACGAAAGATTTTATCAAAACTGAGATATGTTTAGAAATAATAAAGCAGATTCAAGAAATTCTAGGCAGTAAAAGGGTGTACCTAAAAACCAGGCTTGTAGTTTTTTCTTAATTGTTTCAGGAGAGCAGTTCAGGAGATCTTGAGGAAGCTTGTTGTAAAACCGTGCTCCGGCGAATTATGATTTTTTAAGTGAAAAGTGAAGATCTGTATGCAGGAAGGGTGGTAATCTGTGTGTATCTTGTAAAACGTTTGTGTGTTTATTTGTTTCTTACAAAATTCTGCTTTTGGGCATATAATAAGACATCACTGATGTAGACGGAGACCATTGTAAGAATCCTCAAGTCTTTGAAGGCATCCCTTCAGCTTTCGCATGGAGGCGGGGTGGCTATGATTCTTACTGCCTTTTTTTGCAGAACCAGGACTTAATTTAAGTTGTTGAGAGATGACCCGCCCCATAATATGGCTCCATATCTCATATGGGTCTCAAAAAGAGCGTGACGGGCTGTTCTTAAAATGCTTAGTGACTTTGACTCTTCTCAGAGCCAAAAGAGCCGTACTTAGCTTAGAGCACAAGTTATCAATATGGCTGTTCCATGATAGATGTTGATCAAGCACCAGGCCCAGGTAATTAGTTGCTGAAGTTTAAATTGTCAATTTCAATAGTCTACCAAATTCAAATTGTGTACTGCACAGTGCACAAATTTAGCAGTTCGCTGTTTTTCTAAAATTCTGGTTTTTACTCCAGTGTAAGCTCCAGACATTGTAGCTGAGCCGTCATATCCCTGTCCTCTGTATTTAGTAAGTGTTATTACATAATGTTTGTTGGGACAATTTGTTTAGGCTATAGGCAATGATGTCATAGATGTATATATTCACCACAGTTTGAAATTTGAGCTTGCTAAATAGAGGTTTACAGTGAGCATCAATAGGGGCATTACTAAGAATTCTTACAACTTTCTTTTGGATCAGTAAAATTTCACTTGTCCTTGAGGCATTCCCCCAAAAAATTAGGCCATATCGAAAAACACTATGGAAAAAACCAAAGTAAGCCATACGAATGTAGTTATCATCCACTACAGTTTTCAAACGTCTTAGTAAATAAACTACATGGGACAATCTAGTAGATATATAATTAATATGTGGGTCCCAACTAAGCTTATGGTCAATTTGCATTCCCAAAAATTTTACAGTATTTTGGGTATTGATTGGTACAGGTTCTATGGGCTTCAGACCAAATATGATGTCCTGGGTTTTATTATTATTTAATAGAAAACTGTTGGCCTGAAACCATTCAGATGCATTATTTAATGCATTCTTTGATAACTGCTTAAGCTCTTTTAATGTATTACTAGTTGATATAAAAGTAGTATCATCAGCGTACAAAATTGTTTTAACGGAATTACAAATATTACTAGGCAAATCATTAATTGAAATAAAAAATAACAAGGGACCAAGCACAGATCCCTGTGGTACCCCGCATTCAACCACAACTTCATCTGAAAAATTCCCGTCTATACCCACAACTTGCCTTCTATTATTTAAAAAAGATTTCAAAAACTGAAGCATAGAACCCCTTAGACCATAGTACTCAAGTTTGGAAAAAAGATCTTGATGGTCAACACAATCAAATGCTTTGCTCAAGTCACATAAAGTGGCCTGAGCATAGGCCTTAGCCTCAAAAGCTGCTATAACTTCACAAACTAGTGCATCAAGAGCATCAATAGTAGACTTGCCTCTACGAAAGCCATACTGTGACAGCGAAAATAAATTGCTACACTCCAAGTAATCATTTATTTGGTTGAATACCACAATCTCAAACACCTTCGACAGAACAGGGACAATTGAAACAGGCCTATAGTTTTCAGGTTTGTCTCTGGCACCTTTTTTGAAAATTGGACAAACACGAGCCAGTTTGAGTTCATCTGGAAAAAATCCTTGATACAGACAATGATTGATAACAAATGTGAAGGGATGTATAATTCCAGAAATAATATTCTTCAACAGATTATTAGACATACCATAGCAGTCCCTTGAATTTGAGTTTTTTAAACTTTTTACAGCTCCAAAAACATCGTTTGTACTTATAGATTTAAAAACAAATTCTATTGGTTTAAGTTTAAAATTTTTTATCAGGTTTGTTGGAGTTGAATGTTGAAATGATTTGTGTATACTCTGTTTAATATCTTTTACTGAGTCAATAAAATAATCATTGAATTGCTGAGGTGTAATATTGGGTTTGAAGTTATCTTGAGATTGAGTGTTATCTTTTATTAATTTCCATGCAGTTTTACACTTATTTCTACTAGATTCAATCAGTTTACTGTTGTAGTCCAACTTAGCCAGTCTAATTTGTTGCCTATAAAGAGCTTTCAATCTGTTTAACTGTACTTTTGTCTCAGGTGATTGAGATTCCTTATAACGCCCACTAAGGTGCAATAAATTTTTTTTAATTGCGGCAAGTTCGTTTGTATACCAAGTTTTTCTGTTCAATTTACCACTACCACTCTTAGAGGAAACAATCATTCTCACTTTACAGCAATAATTTACAGCATCAATTATTTTACTAAAAAAACAAGAAAATAATAGAGCAGAAACCATAAAACAATAATGAAACTCTTGGTCCCAATCAATAGAATGTAGCACATTTAACAGATTACTTATACTATTCTTTGGTAATACCTTTTTAAACATATTGGACCCAATTTCCAAATTAACTACTGACGCAGTCTCAGACTGAGAAATATTTAAATTAAAAACTAACCCATCATGGTCAGAAAAAGGAAAGTTAAAAAGTTTGCAGCAAGGTTCAACCTCGTCTGTGATCTTATTAACAAAAATATTGTCTAAACAATTACTCCCTCTTGTTGCAGCAGAATTTCTACAAAAATAGTTATACTGTCTGAGTAAGTTAAGAAAATCTCTTACAGTGTGTTTATCCTTAGTGACATCGAATTCGGAGTTTACATCTCCTCCAACCACCACAATGTAATTAGGCCACTGACAGGAAACAAAATGTAAAAAGTTCTCAAGCTGTTCTAAAAAGATACTAGGGCTACCATCAGGAGATCTATAAACTGATGCTAATATTAATTTTAAAGGCTTAAATACAATAACTGATATTTCAAAGTTTAACTCGTCACATAAAAAGGTAACATCCAATTCAAAAAAACTAGAAGCTAGACTATTATGAACAAAAATCAGACAGCCACCATTTTTATACTTATTTCTGCAAAAGGCACTAGCCAAACAATAGTTGGATGGAATAGAAAAACTAACCTCATTCTATGACAACCAATGTTCAGAGATACAAATGGCATCTAAACGTGTGTCAATCAAATAACTATCAAGTAGGTTAACTTTATCTTTAATAACTTGAATATTTAAAAAAAAAGTTTAGGTTTCCATTGGGCCTATCCTTGTCACAATAAAGAGGCTTAGGCCCCTTATAATGAGATTTTACCATTGAACAAGAATTGACTGTCAAGCCAAAGATGTTATCACTGGGTTGGTAAAAGAAGATGTTTTATCCTCAATAGCCCTAGTACTCATGACAGCATCTTTTCTTAGGAAACCCCTAAAAGGGGCTATCAAACTACCTTCCGGCCACATACTTTCATCCAACAGTTTATTCACGTCATGTTCATTAACTTCGATATGAAAAGATGAATAGCCTTCATATTTAGTTTTTTAAGCTTACTACACTTAACAAAAGGTAAACTCATTTCAGCTTTCATAAAATCCTCAATGTCACTTACCTTAACCTCTGGGTTAAGCCTAGATAGAAAAATTGCCTTTCTTTTCACAATGGATTTGAAAGGAACACTTTTAATTGAAGAAACTGTCCTCTTTCCAATAAGTACATCACTATAACTTTTATTCTTAACAAGATTAGAACTAGGCATAATATTAGAAACTATATTATTAGCACTCTTGTCATTTGTTTGAACTTTGACATAAGCCGGTTTATCCATCTTCCCACTTTGGTTCGGTTTCGGTTTCGTACGATCTATAATTGAATTGACTTGATTCTCGAAGCCTTCTGCATCTTCATATCTCAAAGCTACATCCATAGAGTAGGAACCTCCATGTTGTCCACCTTTAGAAGAGCGAGACTCCGATGAACTAAAATTACCTCTTCCTCGACCACGGTTCTTGACTTTTGACCAAGACGGCACAACTTCTTCCGTCACGACTGGAGTGAAAACAGCTTTAGGGCGAGATCCACTGACATTCAAAAACACCTTATCAATTTTATCGTTAATCAGAATGTTGTCTTGTACCACTTCTTTAACAATGCCTATTAGTTGATCGCCAGATTGTTGCAGTTGCTTAAACTCGCCATTATTACTAGTCTTAGTTACAGTTGCACAAGCACTGAAAAACTCCTTTACCTTTTGTTCGCAGTCTTTACAAAACCATTTGATTTTGTCTGCCATGTCATTGATGGCCACATAATCATCATCACTTAAATTAACACATTATAAGTGAAACCAGGTTTCGCAAGAGCCATCACACAACATTCCACAAACATCTGCCACCTGCTCATTACAAGTACCGCAACATTTGTGTATTTCATTTGTCACCTCTATGGCAACATCAACTTTCTTGCGAGAACGGCAGCAACGAGGTGACATGGTAAAATTTGTTTTAATGAAAATCGATTACTCGAACTCAGTTTAATCAAATCGATAGCTAAACTTCAAATCTAGCGATAATGATAACCGAATAGAGTCCGCCAAAAACTGAAAACTGGCTAGCCTAGTAGCCGCCAACACAAAATTTTGTTAACTGTGTAATAAATACCACTAAATACCATATATAATTAATTAGTCTTGCTGTTAAAAAACACTTGTAAAAACAGTTTCACAGTACTAAAACAATCAAAACTCAATTTAAACACCAACTGAATACAAAATATACACGATTCAGACAGTAACAAGCCGTTACGGCTTGAAAATCCACAGAGCAAAAAAAGTATGCTCTGGAAGTATGCAAAATAGGCTGACCCTAAATAATGATCTGGTATATAATCTTTTAACTTTCTTAACAAATATATAACCCTAGATAACTTACCACACATATACTTGACATGAGGCTCCCAAGATAACTTACTATCTATATGTAAACCTAAAAATTTGACATTATTTATATCATTTTGTATAGGAAATTCCCTCAAACTAAAATTTAGTGTCTGTGTTTTATTCTGATTAAGTAAGAACCCGTTTGCTTTAAACCATATAGATGCTTGTGTTAGAGTACTTTCTGTTACATTTTGTTTATTTTGAAAATGTTTACTGCAAATGAAAAAGGTTGTATCATCTGCATACAATATGGTATGAGAGTTTAAGAAAGATGGCAAATCATTGATCATCAAAAGAAGAAGTAAAGGCCCCAAAACCGAGCCTTGGAGGACCCCATACTTGACATCCAGGGAATTAGACTTATCCCTGCCTTAGTGTTCCAGTGCAATAAGTATCTTCTGATAGTAGAACTGACGCTAAGTGGTAGCTGTTATAGAAATTATCTAGGTAAAGAGAGTGGCCTACTCCCAACTCTCCTTTCATAAGTTCTAAAACAACTTTCTCAGCATGCCCCTTTCCTGAAGTCACATCACATCTTCCACCGTAAACAAAGAACCTTAGCACCAAGCCCTCTGGTTCAGCCATTGTGTATAGTTTTATTCCATATTTGTGTTTCTTGCCTTTCAAATATTGCCTAAATATGAGACAGCCTCTCCAGAGAATCATTGATTCGTCAATTGACAGCTCCTTGTTTGGATAATAAACATTATCCATTTTCAAGTTGAAGTAGTTCACTAATTCTCTCACTTTGAACAAACGGCCATTTTTTTCTATCTCATTACGAGCCTCTGCATAAAATGAGAAACATCGTAGAATGTTTAGGTACCTATCTCTACTCATGTACTGTCAAAATCCTGGCAAGGCAAAGAGCCAGTGGGTTTTCCAGTAGTCATTTATTTTGCTTAGTTTTATTGTGCCAGTATGCATCATTAGGCCTATGAATGTTTTCATTTCAGCAACTGTTACTGGTTTCCACTCTGTAATCCTAGCTCTTTCCAAATGGCCACGATCTAAAAATACTTTTTCTGCTTTTTTGTTAGTGTATCGAACAAGTTTTTCATAAAAGACTTCGTCAAATAGTAAATGGAAGAAATCAATGGGTTTTTTATCACCAGGTATGGGACACAAAAACTTGTTTTCCATGGTAAAGGGTATGAATCTAAGGCCTGCAGTTGTTGTGCACCAAGTGGAATTAATAACTATTTCTTCGTCATCAGAATCGATTTCCTCTTCACTGTCACTGCTATAGTCCCTCATGTCTTGTTCGATTTCATCGTCACTCTGATTGGGTGTGGGATTTGTAGAGGTATTAGCAGAGAGAGACATTGTTGAGGTGCCTGGTTCAGGCCTTCCACTTGTCCTACTTTTCCTACTTTTCCTACTTTTTCAAAAAATGTCCTACTTTGTCCTACTTTTTCAGCAATGTCCTACTTTTCCTACTTTTTTTGAAATTTCAGGAATAATCCACTATTTTACCCCAAAAATACAGATTTGCTTGGAATTTTTAGCCTGTTTTTTAAAAATAAATTAAATATTACATATACACTATAATTCGGAGGCTTCAAAGTAAAGCCATGGTAAAACCATGCAATTTGGATGATGGGTTTTAGGATTTATAGTGTGATGTGTGGAATTTTGTATCTATTTTGCTCTTTGTGCGTTCCCGACGATGTGTTTTTTTGTATGTGGGACTGTGTTAAGGATTCTGAACCTACCCGACCCTAAAGGTAAGCCTTTTTCTTCTAAAATACTCACTATGTACCGTATGTAAGACCAAGGATCATTTTATTTTTTATATTAATAGGCAGTTTTAAAAAGATTTATTGTATTTGTAAAATAAGAAGTGGGTGGATGGAGGGCGTTTAGGCTTCTAAGGTGGGTTGGAAGCCTGCTCATCAGATAGGATTTAATTGACAAGAGCTGCTTGTGAATTAATTCCTGTCTGATGAACTTACACCAATAAAAGGCTAATAAAATAATTGTATTCTGTGTAAAAATCCTTCTCAACTAAACGGTTTACATACATTTTTGCAATTTATAAGTAGCAAAGCTACCTTTCAAATCTTGGCATTTTATAACTTGATGTGTTTTATATATATTAGCCTTATATTGTGTTTTATATATATATTAGCCTTATAGTGTATTTTATATATATATATTATTATTTTCAATGGTTTTATGCTTATTTTCTAATGTGTTTAATTTGTTTCAGGCAGTAAGATGATGGAATAGTTTATAGTACAAAAAATGCCACGGGAAACACATTTCAAAGAAGACTGGCTTTTGAGCCAAGATTCTAACAAGCATCTTATGTCTTTGTGGTGCAAGAAAGGCAAAAATGACTTTGAAGTGCATTGCAAGATATGTAATCATTATTTTTCCTGTGCAAATAGAGGCAAAGACCAACTAATTAAGCACAGTGAAACTAAAAAACATTATTCAAAAGCGAATGTTGCATTCTCTGCTCGGCAAACTGTTTTCACAGTGACAGAAAGCGGTAGTGTCGCAACAACATCAGTGCTAAAGGAAAGTGCGGTTACTTTGGAGGATCCTATTCGTGCGGAGTTAATATGGGCTTTCAAGCTAGCCCAATCAAACTTTTCTTTTGCTTCTTGTGATGGTCTTCATGAAGTGTTTACATTAATGTTTGGTGAAAGTGCCAAGAACTTTAACATGGACAAAACCAAAGCTTCATATTTGATTTCCTTTGGATTGGGTCCTTTCTTAGTTAAAGAACTAACCAGGGATATTAGAGAGTCAAACAACTTTTATACTTTGTGCCTCGATGAGACGACTACAACTCAAGTTAAAAAACAACTTGACCTCTACGTAAGGTATTGGTCACCACAGCAGGTAGCAGAACCAGTCCAATGTCGGTATTTAACTTCGATATTTTTGGGCCATGCTGAAGCAGAAACCATGTTTGATGCAATCATCAAATCATCTGAAATTGAAGGTGTCTCAATTTCAAAAGCTATTATGGTGTCAATGGATGGTCCTAATGTGAACAAGTCCCTTTTTACCAAACTTAACTCACAGGTTAAATCTTTAGGTTCCCCAGGTCTAGTGGACATTGGACCTTGTTCTCTCCACAAAGTCCACAATGCTTTTGGAAGTGGACTTCGTGACCATCCATTTTCACTGATAGATGAATTTGCAACTGACATCTTCAAATTTTTCAAACTGTCTGCTGCAAGAAGAGAAGATTACAAGAAAAGTCAAGAGCTAATGCAAGTAGAAGAACATTTTTTTTGTCAGTATGTAAATAGCAGATGGTTGAGTATTGGTCCAGTCTTGAAAAGACTTATCGAACAGCATGAGGCACTGAAACATTATTTTTTCAAGTTTTTGCCACAAAACCAAAGTTCAAAGAGTCTCGACAAGAATTATAAGTACCAAAGAATCTGCTCTGCTTTGAAGAATAACATTCTTCTTCCTCTAATGCAGTTTTTGCTTCATATCAGTGCTGTATTTTCTAAGTTTCTGACAATGTTTCAATCTGAACAACCATTGGTTCATGTACTGTATGATGAAATGAACCATTTAATGAAGACTCTTTTGAGAAAATTTATCAAAGCTGAAGAAATTGAAAAACACAAAAACAACATCAGTCACATAGAGGTAAAAAAATCAAACTTGCTTGAGTTTAAAGACTTAGAAGTTGGAAGTGAAGCTAAAAAAACTCTACTTTCATTAAAGATCCTTGACAAAGAAAAGTCTGAGTTTTACCAAGCTATAAGTTCTTTTTTTATTACTGTGACCAACAAGCTAATGAAAGATCTGCCCATCGACAACAAAATACTGAAAAATATGCAGTGCCTGCATGGGTTGGCAAGAAAAGAAGAAAAAAGCTATGACATGTTCAAACGGATAATCACCCAAGTACCACATGGTCTGACAGAGGAAAAAATTGATAGACTTAAAGAGGAATGGTTAGGATACCAATCAGATTTGGATGTAGCAGAAGATTGGTATATCCAATCGAAGACACAGACTGAGGTCAAGTACATGAGGGTGGATTCCTACTGGAATAAAGTTTTTCAACTAAAGACATCAACTGGTAAACCCAGATATCCTCAGCTAGCTAGTTATTTGCCCTCACTTCTAACACTAGCACATGGAAATGCAGATGTTGAGAGAGGGTTTTCTATGAACAATAATATTGTGACCAATGAAAGGAAGGCACTCAATGAGCATACCATAATTGGCTTGAGAGTTGTAAAAGATTTTGTAAGAGTCAATGGCAAAGTAGAAAATATTAAAATAACAAAGAGAATGGTAGATGCAGCTAAAGGGGCAAGCTCCAAGTACAAAGAGTATTTAGCTCAAAGAAAAGATGAAGAAGTAAGGAAACAGAAGGAATCTGCTGAACAAAAAGAAAAAGAGGCATCTAAAGAAAAAGAGATAAAAGCAAGAAATGAGATCAAAGCTGCTGAAAATCTTCTAGAAGAAGGCAAGAAGAAGCTCCAGTTGGCTATGAAAAGGAAAGACTTTGCAGAAGTGTCATTAGCCTCAGAGATGATTGACATTTCAACCAAACGATTAAAAACAGCTAATGAACTTTTGATACATAAATAATGGTTTAGTTTCCTTTCTCTAAGTATTTTTTAAATACTACATTATGAAAAAATATAAATAAGTTATGTATTTCTATTCTTTTGTAGTAAAAGAGAAAATAAATTATAAAGAGCGGGGACATGCATGAATTTTGGGTTGAAATAATTTTTTAAAGTGTTATTTCTATTTATTTATCTCATAAATTTAACATTCATTTGTGAGTCATTAGGTAAGACCTAATTTATTAGTCATAAATTTAGATTAATGCCCGTTTGAACTAATCTTAGTATATTGTAGGTTCAAATGAGAACAAAACTACTTCATAGTCTTGGATTTAGTTTTCAGTATTATTTTTGCTTCGATAAATTCAGCTGTTTTAGCTCTCAATTCATGCATGCGGAACGAGGGGGGTCCCCGTATGGAATACAATTAATAAATAATAATAATACAACGCTAAGTGTGACTGTTGCGCCTTTCGTTAAATGTCCTACTTTTTTCATTAAAATGTCCTACTTTTTTTCTCAGACCTAGTGGAAGGCCTGCTGGTTGAACGTCATCCATTTCAGAGCACTACACTAAACTATTACGTCATCAAAGCAAATACGCACTAAAAATAACACAATAAAAAATAAACAGTAATCTTTATTTAAAACAGCGAAAACACGAGAGAAACATCCGCACCATGAACGCAATGACAGGTAGCGTGGGGGTGAAAGAACACGAGTGTGTATCACGGGTGATACCTCCGTACTGAGTTGAGTTGAGCGGGAACGGAGGCAAGGTCAGTGACCCCCACTCTGTAGTGAACCCAGGGATGCCTATAGTTGGCCGCTGGAAGAAAACATAACCTCACTAAAAATATTTCTCCACTGAGTGAATGAATGTAACACCGGTGTTCCACACGCACCAGAATAAAACCTGACATGTAACACGGGTGTTACATCCGCAGTGAACGTGTTAACAATGACTAAAAATAAGACTGCAGTAAATAAATAGAGATAAATTAAATAGTTACTATAATGTATACATAAATAATTAAAGTGAATTATGATAATCTATGTCATAAAACATCAACAACTTGCTTCCGAATATCAAAACAATAATAATAAATCAATAGTAACAAATAAGTGAATTAATAATACCAATGGGGTTATGATGGAGAAACCCATTTCCGTTTAAGCATTCCCAGGCTATCACAGGAGAAGTTTAGCACACATACACAGGCATTTAGAGCACACATACACTGTCCTCGTCTGTTTTCCTTCTTGTATACAAACACTGCAACGTTTTTGGGCTGTAAATCCCTTTTTATCTAGAACATCTTTTTTTACAAGTTGGTGTACAGCATTTCTTGGAAGACTTACTAATGGTCCCTCTGGTCTTGGTGGAAGGAGTGCTCCAATAAGGTCATTGCGGAAGTCATACAAAGACACCTTCTTTGTTCCTGGAGCCCTGTTTGCATTGCACAAATATACTGAATTTATTGTAAGAACTTGAATAATATGTACAAACAGTTTTTTGTACCATCTTATGCTTCTATGTTCAGAAGGGTAGTAAGCTAAAAGTTGATCACCACGATCAACTCCCTTCATATGAGCATTATATTGAATAATGGGAAGGGGTTTTATCCTCTCTTGTTAGTAATCGTCGCCATTGTATTTTGAACGTCTTAGATTGCTTAACCTCTCGGGTGTAGGTACTGATTGTGGGCCTCAAACCAAAAGTTGCCATTGTGTGAATAAGATTTCTGCTTGCAGGTTTATTTTCTAAAATATTGATATTAAAATCGTCAATTACAATCACATTAGAAGTTTTTCTAATAATTGAATCGAGACACATCGTGATATGATTTAAGAATGGTTGACAGTCATATACGTGTACTCTGTACACAGCCACAACAAGAAAGGTCTCTCCAAAATTTAGGTGGAATCTCGCAGCAGCCAATTGGCAGATGTTTCGTCACAAAAACGAGAAACATCTACCATTTCAAACTGAAGATTATTTTTAGCATATATGCAGACCCCGCCTTTTTGTCTTAGTTCACAATTAAAAGATGTAACGTTACTATAATCTGGTATGCTAAAACTGTCAAATTGATTTGAAGAAAGGTTATGTTAAGTCAAGCACAAGATGTCTGGGTCTTCACACTGGATGTGGACTTGGAGGAGATCAATGTTTGATCTAAGGCCACATATGTTTTGGTGGAAGACACTAAACTTATTGGTTTTACTAGTGGAGGCATGTGGAGGCTTAATCGCTGTCATACCCTCAGAGCTCGACCCCTGTTCCACTCTAAAAAATTGTCCTTCAATGCAGAATTCAACCAAACTTTACTCCTCGCCGATGCACGACCCTCGCCGTTCAACGGGGTGATAGATCTAACGTTAAATGCAACTGGCTCGATTCCGCGTCCAAAAAAACCTGGTTTTTGAAGGAAAGTGCCTGTTTTCAGCACCCAAATTTAGAGCTGAGTTGCACCATGTTGTGCTGTAATGGCGTTTTCCCGAAAGCGAGACGCCAGAGCGTCGAACGGTAAGCATTACCTTACTGTATGGTTGTGGTTTTGAGTACTCACGCCTATCAATTTGCCCATGAAAAGTTGGAACATAGCTCTTCCCACCAGCTAGAATTACATTCGCAATGTTCTCTGCTATCCTGTCTTTACCCGCTGCATTAAAATGTAACCCCTGTCTAGTAAAGAGATCTCTCTGAGCCCAATCAAGAGGAACAAAAGTGACGTGTTTGTGATTTTTTACAAGTTTACAAAAATTGCTGTTGGTGTTAGTAATATCGGTATTTAAATATGGAGCATCATGTCTCACTGGAATACCCAAGACTATAACATTAGTTTTGTTAAGAACATTAAACATTGTTTCAAATGAATCATGCAACCCAAAAGAGTGGTCGGGGAAGTGGTTTGTCCCAGCCATTACAATAACAAAATCTTTATTTGTGTACGATTTTCCTATTGAGTTAATACCCTCCATTACATTCTCGACAGTACCATTAGGTTTAACCACAGCAGTGACAGAATGTTTAGATTGTAATCTAACGTTGATTCTCTCACTCAGTCCTCTTCCATGTTAACAGAGATATGTTAGCAGTATTACTGCTACTTAACTTAGTTTCACTGTCACTAGTCGTTAGTAAACTATTTACAATAGGAGCAGACTTAGAGGTTACGCTTTGTTTTACTTTCATGGCAGCATTTTTATCCGGCTTGCCACAACGATATTTCCTAATCTTACGTTTATTACTACAATGCTCAGTACAAACATTGCTTAGTAATGTATTTGAAATAGTATCATCTTTAGGTAGATCTAACACATCTAATCTGTTCTTAGTTCGTATACAAGGTGATTCATTATGTTGCTGAAATGAAGTTGATTTTGAGCTAGACTTTACAACCTACCATTGATTGACCTTACATTTCCTAAGTTTAATGGGACACAAGGGAGTACTGTCATTTTGTATAAGAACTTTCTATAAGAACATTTGTATCGTCTGCAAACTAAACAAAACGTAAGTTAGGCATACTACATGGTAAGTCATTAATATAAATAAGAAAAAGGTTTGTTCCCAAAATAGAACCCTGTGGATGCCAAACCTAATATTTTCCCAGTCAGATGTAACTTTAAGAGAGTTTTCTTGAATAATAGTTCTCTGTCTGCTACCTTTTAAATATGATTCTAAGTAATTTATTGCTTGTCCTCTAATTCCTAGTTTGAATAATTTTGAAAAGAGTAATTTGTGGTTTACACAGTCGAAGGCCTTTGATAGGTTACAGAATATACCTGCGGTAGACTGTGACTCATCCAAAGCCACCGAAACTTTATTCACAAAGGAAACCAAAACTAACTCTGTGTTTCTGTTTTTTCTGAAACCATACTGTTCGTCACAGATTAATTTATCTTGTTCCAAAAATTTTGTCAACCTAGAATGAATTGCTTTTTCAAAAATTTTTGAAATGTTGCTCAATTAGGAGATATGTTGGTAGTTTGATATGTTATTAGCTGATTCTTCCTCTTAAACACAGGTATAACTTCAGATAGTTTTAATTTAGAGGGATAATGCCCAAGAAGAAATTATTGATTAATTAGTCTGGTCAAGATAGGACTTATTATTTGAGAAGAAAGTTTCAGCAATGATACAGAGATACCATCCCAACCACATGCTTACTGTTGTTTAAACTAAGAATTATATTTTCTACCTCATTCGCAGGGACAAAATCAAACAAACTTAATATTGGTACTTTACTATTTGATCTATCATTTCCATTGTAAACTATGTCTACTCTCTTAGGTATATCTAATAAACTAACAACATTAACAAAGTGTGAGTTAAACAGTTCAGCAAGATCAAAAGGATTACTAATTTCATTACCATTAATATTTAGAACAACTTTAACTATTGTCTAAAGCGGAGGAAAAATTCTATACAATAAGTGACTGTTTAAAAATGATCATTACATATGGGATATTGATGGTTTCAACAAAATTTCCAGGATAACATATTACTGTACTTTCCAATCTACTAACTCTGACATATTGCTTTAAAATGAGTTTAATACAAAGGTATATTAGTAATTTTTCCATGGGAATGGTTTTTTATTTATTTTATATCTGGTGTTACATTTTCCTGCTTGCTCTTAGATAAATTATGAATAAATGTAATAAGTTACTCTTTTGATCTGTTACTGAATTCCTCTGTACTAATATAATATATTAAATACATAAAGGTTGACTACTTCAGCTTGTGTAGGGTTAATTTTCTGAATGGTGTTCTTACTAAATGCCTATGTATAACTCTCTTCTCTGTCATTCACCGTTTGTACATTTATACTATTTCTCTTCTTAGATGTTTTAGGGGATGAAGAAAATTCAGGGTATAGTGAGAGGTCACTGCTGTCTTCTGATTCCTCTGAGATATTTTGCTGCATGTTGATTGTTGTTCTTTGTGAAAAGTCAACATCAGGGTTTTCATTTACATCAATACCATTTAATGTACTAGCATGCTAGTTCCCTCATCTGAATCATTGGTATTCTCTCTCCGTTAGTGTTATATTCTGCATTAGCTGGTTGTGTTATTTTATGCAAAACAGGGCACACAATAAATTTCTGGAGTATGCTGGTTGGAATTTCATAATGCTGTTATGGACTTGCACCATGTATCCTAAAGCACTGGCCAAGTAGTCCTGGTATTGGGGATGTGTTGAATGCAGGTTTCTGCATGGTGCTGAAGTCCATTGCCACTGAAGTGCAATGCTTTTTTCAGAATTATCCGCTGAATGACTTTTCTGTAGCACTCGTGAGGATTTATCGGTTCTCCCTTAGCTCTTATAAATAAGGTATCAGATGTAACCCCAACTTTTTTTTTATTTTGGATTGTATCCATTGCTTCTTTTAATATTTTGGTCATAGCTATTGGAACCATTTTCTTCCAGCCTTTGGCTGGCACATAGAAAATTTGTAATTTTCTACATGTTTGTGGATCTTCCCCGGATATTTTCATATGCTGACTCTTCCTTATTTCTCTAATTAATTATTCCTGTCTATCCATCATTTCATAGTGAATATGTTTGGCTTTTTTAAAATCAACAGGTCGCCGTCTTATTAAACATAATGTGCGTAACCAATAAATCCATCAAGTAATTGCATGATGCATGCTTTGTTGTAGAATTTAAACCTTTTTAGTCAACGTTTGTTGTCATTTAAAACATTTTTTAAATTTTTTTATGTTAAAGGTAAATACATTTAAAACTACACAGTATTTCAGTAAAACCACTTTTGAACACTTTATAATAAAACTGCCCACTTGGAAATAATGTAAAAACAAGCAAATCTGATCTCTTAGTAACAACAGCTGATCTCTTAGTGGCGAATAGCCACGCAACGAAAAGCGTAACTATCGCTCGCGCATCCGCAAAGCTGAGGGAAGGGAGGTTGACGCGAAGGGGCAGTCGTCGTCGCACACCCAGAGAGAGGACAGATGAGTAGCCACTTAGAATAAGATTTGGGCAACCATTGTTAAATGTTTCTGTCAGGCTAAATAATCAGAATGAGGGGAAGTAGAATCATTGGGTAGTATCAATTAGGAAACCATTTAGGCCCGCCGCATATTGAGCCCAGCACAGGCACAGCCCATGTTCTGTCCGAACGACCCCACGCCACTTCCACGCCCATGGGACGGGTTGCTTACCGCATATTGAACCCAGTCACATCCCAGCCATGGATAAAGATGCTCTTACTTTACTCGATCTCGAGTCAGAATCTGATGAAGAAACTTTATTACTATTGACGTTGTTAACTCGAAAAAAGAAAAAATCTAAGCGAAATAAATATTTATATAAAAGGAATACACATGGTGAATTTAAGCTATGCCTAGAAGTGCCTGAAAATGTGTTTAGGCAACATTTTCGCCTAAAGATAGATCAGTTTAGAGAAATCCATGAACTCATTAAAGACGATATAACTGGAGGAGAGTGCAACGCTCAACAACCAATTGGAAGTGAGGAAAAGCTAGCTGTTTGTCTCAGGTACGAGTTAAAATTATTTATGCATTTTAAATGATTTCTCACTTTGTATTAGTGCAATTTATTTGTAATACAATTTAAAATATATATTTTCAAAAATTTCACTATTTACTAATAAAAGTTTAAATTTAATATATAAGATTAACACAAAATATTTGTAAAATAATTATAGCATGACAATTTATTACAAGGGTTAAAATATAGATAAAACCATTAGTATTTTTTGAATGTTAAAAAAAGAACACATTACAAAGCAGTATATACATTTGGTGGATCGTTATGTACTGACGATGGACCAGCTTTGAAGAATTCGGGAAACTGTAGTGACATCTCATCAAAATTTGAACATGGTGTTGATGAACTTGAGTAGTTAGTGGAATTCACTCCAACACTTTCCCTCTCCTCAATTGAAGCTTTATCTATGTCATGTTGCTCTTCCGTATCTGTGACGAGCTTAAACATTCCATTACGGATTTTCCTTTGATACGCCACTGGTAGTTGTTTAGTTGTGTTGTACATAGATAAGAAAAACTGAAACAATGCGTCGTTCTCTGATGATGCTTTGCTCTCATAAATTTGTTTTCTTTCCGCTTCTCTTTTTTTTGCTCTTATTTCAGATTGTTTCAAATATTGTTCAATAGTAGTATTGCGTTCAGAAGAATTACTTTTCTTTAATTTTTTGGGGGGATTTACAGACAGTTCAGGCTCATCACTTACATTTAAAATACTGTTACTGCACTCAGCTTGTGATTGTTTTTCCACCTCGTCATCTTCCTCTTCAGCCATTTCGGTTGTTCTTCGTTGGACATTTGATGAGGTGCATCTATTCTTCATGAATGGCAGCAAAAAATCCATTTGTTTTTGATACGTCCATGGTTTTGCTGGGACTGCTTGTTGGCCACTTTTCTTCTTCTGCCTTCGTATGGCCTCCCTATAATACTCCCGCAGCTTTGTCCACTTCTCCTTCGCCACTGCTCTTAAAAGATCACAAATACAGTTACCTGTGGCATAATACAAATTATATCAATAGTTATATGATATTAATTCATAGGGTTAAATTCATAGGAACTTTCTTGCTCATTTTTCAAGTCTACCTGAATCATATCCTGAAGTTGTGCCAACTTTTTCAGGTATTTGGCAACTGGAGACATGTTCAAAACCATTGCCTTCAGCTACAGGATGGGAGAACGAACTGTGTCAAATATTGTTTCTGAAGTTTGTAAAGCTATTTGGATACGTTTGCAGCCTGTGTACATGCCAAGCCCTACTACAGAAATGTGGGCGAACATTGCATTAGATTACGAAAGAAGGTGGTAAATGTTTAACTGTGTTGGCTGTATAGATGGTAAACATGTTCGCATTAGGAAACCACTTTGCAGTGGATCTTCTTTTTATAACTACAAAGATTTTTGCTCCATTGTGTTAATGGGGACAGTAGACGCTCACTATCGTTTCACATGTGTCGACATAGGTTCAATGGGCAGATTGAGTGATGGCAACATCTTTGCTAACTCAAATCTAGGTGAGCTATTGGACAGTGGCTTTCTTTCATTACCTATCCCTAAACCGTTACCAGGTCTGGAAGAACCTACACCATATGTTTTTGTCGGTGATGAAGCGTTTCCACTAACTAAGTATTTAATGCGACCCTACCCAAAACTGAAAGTAACAGGAAACCTTGAAAATAAAATATATAACTACCGGATATCCCGAGCACGTCAAACAATTGAATGTGCTTTTGGTATTCTAGCAGCTCAATTCAGAGTTTACAAACGGGATTTTGAATGCAAGCTGGAAACAGTTGATGATGTTGTGAAGGCAACTACTGTATTGCATAACTATCTTAGAACAAAAATATTGGCAGGAATCATACCAGAGGACGAGGATGATGAACTGTTAAAAAGTGCTGAAAGTAATAACTTTTTCCCTTGTCACAAAATTGGATAAGGGCGTCAAAGGAAGCTTTTCAGATTAGAGAGAGCTTTAAAAAGTGTTTCAACAGTGTATATGGTTCCGTTGAATGGCAGAGAAGATGTGTTGAAAGGGGGAAATATTGAATACTTGCATACTTGAGATTAACGATTAAACTATTTGTACTATAATCCATATATTTTGTTTATTCTATATATTTCCATATACATAATAAAAAATCATACTATATAATAATATAATATTATGGGATATACTATTTAATAATATTTGTTATTATTATTCAATTGATTAGCTTTATAAAAATGTTAATAGAATAAATACAAATTAGGTTATAGAGTATAACTACATTAATTCAAAGCAATATAAATTTTAGTCATTTGATGGTTTTGGTTATTTCAACATAAAATTTCACTATAGTACTCTTAATAATACTATTTATAATGGTTTTAAGAAATAATATGAAATACTTATTTTCAGAAAATTCAAAGTCACTTGTTTCAGAAACTTGCGTGACGAAATGAAATGGAGCGTTTTTGATCATATAGCCTAAATTTAAATACATAGAATTAAAATTCGATGGTACTGATATTAAGTATTTTAAACACCGGATATGAATATATGGTTTGATATTTTCTAGAATTAGATTTGTACATATAGTAACACCAGTAAATGAGGGTCTGTATAAAATATAATATAATGGTTAGATATTTTCTAGAATTAGATTTGTACATATAGTAACACCAGTAAATAAGGGTCTATATAAAATATAATGTACTGATATAAAAAAATCTGGTAACAATGTAAAGCAAGACTAAATAGTTAAGCCTACCAAAAATAATCTGTTATAAAAAAAGTATTATTCTTATTGTATATTAATAAATTTAATTAAATGTCTTAATAATAATGTTTGTTAGTGACCCATTACAATAGAATTCGTTCAGAATGTAAAAGTAACTTTAACTTTAATCAGTTACTTTTCATTTAACTTTAATCAGTTACTATTTTTTAGACTTAACTTTAACCAGTTAATTTATTTTGTTAACTTTCCCAAGTATGAATACTTGTACTAGCATAGAAATGTAATGTAATGTAAATAAACTTACCTTCACATTGAAGTTCTGTTCCTATTTTCCCCCATATCTCGTCCTTCAACTTTGCACGCATATAGTCCGGGTCACTAGTGTTCTACAACACTGGCAGGGCCGGCGAGAGCGATCGCGGGCCCCAGGGCTGGACCTAATCCGGGCCCCTAGGTATGGTATGCATGAAGGCGTTTTGTTTGTGTGGGGTACCGGGGGTCTAGGGATACTCCCCAGTCCCTGAGATTGAGAACAATGTTGAATTACAGATAAAATAACTCATTTTGGTGTAATCTAGACCTGTTTTCACTTATTCATTCATAAATTATCTTTTCAGGCTGTTTCATATTTAAGTAAACCACAAATTTAGGCACTCATTGAAGAAATACAAAATGGTTTTAATTGAAACCTTTAAAAAAAAAAAAAATTATATAATAGAAAATTTAAATTAAAACATCACAGATATGTAAATGTTGAATTAATTGAATAGACAATGGTATTTAAAAAAGAAAAATACAACATGTTTTGATTGAAGAAATTGATTTTATTAATCCATATACATAATTATTACGTATAATTCACGTAGATAAATTATGTTTAATTGATTTTTTTCCATATACAAAGTAAACAACACTTTTCGTCAATTAAAGTCTTTAATCTTAATCTAACCATGATTACAAATTACAACAAAACTCCTCTTCTGGCTTTTCTTGACGCAAAGTCGTCAATTATTCTATCTACATTTGCTCTTTTTACTAGGTCCATTTCCACCGCCAAAACACCTAGGCTTGACAACCTGTTTTGGCACATTGTTGAGCGTAGAACGTTTTTTATTCTGTTTAATACTGAAAACGAACGTTCTGCACTGGCGACTGTGGCTGGAATTGTTGCAAAAATTCTCAAGGCAACAGTAAGATTTGGGAATAAAGATTCTAAATTGAAGAGTTTAATTTTCTTGAGAAGTTCAAAGGGTAAAAGTGTTTTTCCACCAAAGTTTGCTTCATATATTTGCTTCAGACTCACCAGTTCCTCAAGAAGATCGGTTCCCAGATCCTTTTGGTGTCGTTGTACTAGTTCAGCAGATTTAGTTTCGATCAGGTCATCTGGCATTTCTTTGAATGACCACAAAACAGAAAAGTTACTACACAAATCGCTGACTGACTTAAAACGCACTGTCATGTCCCCAATGACACTGTCCAAAATGACATTAAAAACTTTGTTGTTAAAAGTTTTCTTTGCATCAAGTTTATGTTCCATATTGTCATCACACACCTCGTCGTCCTCGTCAGCGTCAGCTGCCCTTTTTCGTTTCCTCCTTCTTTTCTCTTCCTCCTCAAGTTGCTGTGGCCATCCTATGTTTTCAGCAACGACCAAAACTTCATTGAAGATTTTATCCCAACCATCATTCCGCAAAACTTTCAAATCTTCTATCAATTGACTTAGATTCTTCGACGCTACATCTAAGGTTTCACCACGGTTCTGTAAAACTCTGTTGACTGTGTCAATGGGTTTCAATATTTTGTACCAAACCGATGCAAGAAGAAGGCAGTTGAAGCTCTTGAAGTATTTCTTCAGTCCCTCTACGTCTCGACGACATTCTGCTGTCAAATTTAGTTTGATCACTTCCTCAAGTGCTTCTACTATTCCAGGAAGATGAGCTGCAACAGGTCTTACACTATCCACTCTTGCTGACCATCGTGTTTTTGACATGGAGTGAAGAGATCCGGGTATTTTATTTTTCAAAATATCCCACCTCTGGGGGCTTGAACTGAAAATGTTGTACAACTTTTGGACAGCCCCAAAAAAAGTTATAGCCGCTGGACAGCACTCCGCTGCTTGTTCACCACAAAGGTTTAAGGAGTGACAAGTGCACGCAGAGTAAACAGCTTCGCTGTTGGCTGATAATATGAAAGCCTGAGCTCCTTTATAGGCACCTTTCATATTACTACCATTGTCGTACCCTTGGCCTTTACAGTCTTCTATAGGGATTTCATAGCGTTTCAAAGTACTCAAGATAAGCTCAGCAATATCTTTACCACTCTTTTTTGTGCAATCAGCAAAACATAGAAGTCGTTCTTGCACTTTGTAGGGTTCACTTTCTTCTTCAGTTTCATGCACGTATCTCAAAATAAATGCTGTCTGTTCAATGTGGGCTGAATCAGGTGTTGCATCAACAATTACAGAATAATACCTAGCTTTTTCTCTTTCTTCAAGAATTACCTTTGTAACTTGGGAAGAACATAATTCTATAAATTCATTCTGAATATCATGCGACAGGTAGTGAACTTGCATTCGTTCCCCTTTAGTTTGATACAAACGAACTTTATTTAAATGCTCGTTTAACACTGGATCATAATTTGCTAGCAGTTCTAAGATGCCCAAAAAATTTCCATTAGATGGGTCTCCTATTTTTTCATTAGTGCCTCTAAAAGCAAGTCCTCTTTCAGCTAGAAACAAAGTCACATTAAGTAATCGCTTTAAAAGGTCACGCCACTTTTCCTTTTCTTGTAGAATGGAATTCAAAATTAAGCCTGTCAGATTTTTATCTTTTTTTGATTTTATCACCTCTGACTTCCATTGAATGTAGCAGTGTTTGTGACTACTACTGTTTTCGTGTTCAGGGACCTTATCAAACAATTTTTTCCAACGTTTTTTACTTGAAAATCCTTCTGGAAGTGCCAGAGATGAGCGTTTCGTGTGAGGGAGTGAGCTAAAAACTTTACACGGCAAACAGAAGAAGGCTTTTTTACTTTGGCTCCAAACTAGCCAGTCCCGTGTAATTAAATCGCCATTAGTGAGTTTTTTTTTAAATACTGAAGTTGGTACTGAAGAACCGGTGATGTCGTCAGGAAATCGCTCTGGCATTGGAAAATGATTGTATTTTAAATGTATACTTGCATCAAAACCGGGGTCCCCTACATCAAAGTGTATGCAAGGTGCCGACGAGGTCGTTTCATCATGAGACTGGGAAGTTGTGACCAAGATAGACGTGCTACTGCTTCTGGTAGCATTAGCAGTGGTTTCAATCTTGTAATTCTCAGTCTCACTCTCACTCTCAGCACTTTCATTTTTAGGAACAAATATATCTTTGTCGGTAGGAGTAGGACTTATTATTGCATCAGTCTTAGAACTAGTGTTTACTGCTAACTCAACTTCACTTACTTCAGTATCAGGTGAAAGTGAAACAGAATCGGGTATTTTGAAAAAATGTCCAAGTGACAACTGGCCTTTCTTTGCTTCCCGTTCTCTAAACTCTCTATCGTCCTTTTCTTTCCTCTTCTGCGCTCCAGATTTGTGTTTGTAGCTCATTGTTTCTACTTTCCTCTCACTCTTCTAACTTATCACTGAACTAATTCTGATTGAAACACACATGACGATTAACGAACTATGAACGGAACAATAGAACTATCCACGAAACCGCACAGAAAATTGACAGCGTGCAACAGACGTAAGTAAACAAAGAAGCTAGACTGGAGTCCCTAGACAGATACACTGCCGCCGGCCGCGAGATGACGGCTAGTGCAGTGTTGCCAACGCTGCATGCTGCCAGTGCTGCCACCTCGCAGACTTGAAATACCCACCACACGGTTAAAAAGACCACTGATTTGTATTTTAAACCAGACCTAGGGCCCCGGACCGGGCCCCCTCTGGGGGCCCGGGCCCCGGGGCTGTAGCCCCCCCTACCCCCCCCTGTCACCGGCCCTGAACACTGGATATCCTTGTACAATAGAAATAAGTTTTTCTATATCCATCTTTTGCAATTACTACAACCACTATACTATAAAAACAACAAACCCACGACCCACGAAATCTGTGATACTAGCACAAACTCTCCCACGTGTGGATTCCAAAAGAGTGTGCTGGGTCTAATATGCGGCGCAGTACCGCCAACGGTGTTTCACAAACGTTCCCACGCGTGGGATGTGCGTGGGCTGTGTCTGTGCTGGGCTCAATATGCGGCGGGCCTTAATGTAGACTAACAATGTGAGGGCAAGAGGGGATCGCAGCCAACCATATTGTTGCACCATTAATAATTAAATTAACCTTTTTTCAATAAATTAATTTAGAGCTGATCAAAGCTGGTTGTGATTTTAGGGAACGAGAGGAATAGCACTCATGCGGCCAACGCATTGACTTAACCCACGCACTTCTAAATTGAGCGGGAAACAGGGCCGAATTAATCTTATAAATTACCACACGGCCTCTGATTAAATGACACCAATTATCCGATAACGCCCCAATAGCCGGGTTTTCCCATTAAATTGGTACCAGCCCATACGATTCCCTCAAGCTGACAGTGTTTACTTTAGTAGACAACACTAGCTCTACAACACAGATTGAACAGGTGGCCTGTAGCTGGCCGCCATTTTGCCAAAAGTAAATGATCTTTGCCCAGACTTTACTTGATGACGAGATTATGGTTGACCACATATTTAAATGTACATACTGTTAAGTGCTCGATTATAAAGTATTTTGTAGTTTTGCATCAATAGGCGCGTTTGAAAGATATTTTCATTGGGTGAATTACAGAATATAAACACAAATTGATGCTAACCCGAATAATTTATGTAAATTGTGAATGTAATTAATTTAATGTTTAAATATAGAGGCGAATGAACAAATTACTACTAATGTATGCATGAAAAAGATCATTAAGAACTGAAAAATAAATTGTAGGAGTTTTCAACGATCGCACAGTTTGTTAAACTAAAAATATGAAAAATCTTTCATTTATTTATTCATCTCTAAGACGCCGATCGTAGAGATATGGGTGGATATGAGGCATGAATGAGTGTGATGAGTGTAGATGAACGAGTGTAGTCATTGTTACTATCTGAGTTCGACTTAGCTCAGAAAGTACTATTTATTAATAGCCCAATAGCCAGGGCAACTATGGGACCTACAGTTTTACGTGGAATCCGAACCACGTAGTGTTGGTCTGATTTTCAGCTAACTGACAAGTTTGACACTTAGTTCTCTTCTCTACACAACACCCGAACCTTGACTACCATTCAACACGGACACTCCAGACTTCTCTAGTAGTGTCTATATTGATGACAACCATTGAGCGGACGCCGTGTCGGTATTAAGAGAACCGAGCATGGAACCTATCGCCTACAATCTCCCAAACACTTTGTCCCCAAGTAGCTGAGTTACAGCACTGCGCCACCAGTGCCGACTGTCACCTTTACTTTACTGTCACCTAAAGTAAATTTTTTTTTCTAGTTCTAGAATAGTTATAAAGCTAAGATACTTACCGTCAAGACTTGTAATGTAGGCCACTGATACAAAGAACAAAATATACATGTATTGTGTAGCCCAACTGACCAAAGGGGTGTCTAGTAAAACATAGTCTTTTGCACCTGTGTTCTTCGTGCACCTCGCTTCACGCAGACACCAATTAGATATAGATCTGAAGACGGCCGATAGAGACCACCTCATGAGGTGTGAACCTTCCGAATAACTACCCGAATAGTTGTGCAGACAGTGTGAAATATGCAACCGTTCAAGTCGTACATGACAAGAGCCAACTAATGCCAACAAAATGTAACTATACTAAAATAAAATAATGCCGCTAAAATACAAGATTTAAAATTGTTTTTGATAGATCTGTTCGGTTTGAATATTTTTATTTTTTCACTTGTTCATTATCCCAGGGGGGACAACTGCCCCCCCTGGCGGCACCCATGATTATGATAAGTTTTGTATTTCATTTTTAGGTAATTTTAAGATAATTCTGTAGTTGAATAGGTGTGGGAAGACAAGCTTTTTGTACTAAAATAATAACTTTTTGCTTTGTATAATTTATTCAGGTATGTAATGTAGTTTGAAAGATCAAAAATTTAATACATTTTTGAACTGTTAGGTTTATTTTACATACAGCTCTTAATTCAAACAAACAAGGTTACAGTCACCCAACTCAGTTACTTAACACCAATAAAATATAATGATTTTGTATATATAATGATTGACCTACCCACCCACCCATACTTGTACAATGGTATTGACTTACCCACCCATACACGTACAGTGGTATTGATCCACCTGCCTGCTAATACATGTGTTGTGGTATAACCCACCCACCCATCCATACTTGTACAGTGGTATTGACTCACCCACCCACACATTTGCAGTGGTATTGGTCCACCCACCCATACACGTACAGTGGTATTGACATACCCGATAGCCAATACATGTGCTGTGGTATTAACCCACCCACCCAACCATACTTGTACAGTGGTATTCACTCACTCACCCATAAACGTACAGTTGTATTATAAACAATAATAATAGACAAACAACAAATTGTCATTTAAGGGAAAGTTACAAAACTGTTTTCAAAATTATAGTGTCTTTAATCCTTATCAGTAATTATCTGCTGTTTATTTTATCAAAAGTAATCATATTAATAATATGTTGTACTAATATTTTACACTACATCAGAACATAATTTTTCTTTTCTTGTAACTGATATGTCTGTGTATTAATAAAAGTATTTTTCCTCAACATTAAAAGGAAATCGCAAAACTGTTTCAGTGATAAAGGAATATGTCACTTCCTTGGTTATCTGTATGCAATGTATAGTCATGCAAACTTTAGAAACAGGATGTCTTATCTAGAGAGATAGCTCTTTTTGTCAGCCAGAGAATACAAATTATCACTTTATTCATCCATTTTATTATTGGTTTCTGTAGCATTAACTATTAGTTACAGTGGTTAGTGGCAACCTTTTAAAATATGTTTGTTTCTTAAAATCTTTTTATTTTAGTAAATTTGAACAACTAGTTTGGTTAAAAGAATACTAATGAAGTACATAATCGCTACATTTGGAATAGTTGTATATTACATTGTGTTTGCGACAGTTGTTACGGCAAAACCTCCATCTGTGACATGCTCAGGTAAATTATTGTTATTTTAATGATTATTACCAAACTTTTGATTGTCAACACTTTCTCAATACAGTTTTTATTTTTATCTCGTTTTTCTAAGGTTTATTTGAAACTTTTCTTTCACGTTACTATATGATTAATAAAAGAAATCATACAAAATATATAACAAATATAACGTAAATTAGAAAACCGAGATTTATTCTAAAGATAGTAAAATATTATAGTATGATTGATCGTCTATGTAAAATGGTAAAGCATTCTAGGAGTGTGTGTATTTTGTGCTTGGCTCAACAGTTTTAGCATACAACTTAAATACAAGAACTAGTCTAAAGCATAGGATGTGTTCCAGGAAGAGAACTTCATTTCAGAATGTACCAGAGTTTGTAGTTATGGTCAGCCAAAAGTATAAAGGAACAGATGGCTGGGTAGATGCTAGTCTCGAACAGGCTCTTGAACTACGTTCGTTAGTCAGTTTGAAAAGAATATGGCGTACGGCTTTGCTAGAGAACCAATTCATTTTACTCTTATTACAAGTCATTAATTAAAGAGTATGACATTAAAATTGTAATTCTTTTTTTTCTAAATTAAATTTATCTACAGATTTTTATCAGTGAAAGAAAGAAATTTGCAACTAATATTAAACTCTACACTGAAATATTAGTCCTAATACATGGAAATAAACAAATACTTAAATCAAATTAATTTGTTCAAAAAATACTATTCAAATTTAAGTGCTAAAATAAATGTGATGCCAACTTTGGCAAAGTTGTATTTATATTAAAAATTATTGTGTAACTATATATGTTTTTAACATATTTACTGTATTAGATAAGACGGGTATTAATTCAATTGACTTGATTTTTATCAGATTTTTCTTAACCCATTGTCCTATTTTCACAGAACCGTTCCGTGACGGTGCATCTGGACTCAAAATTGCTACCACAGAACTATTCTGTGATGGTGACAATGCTTTTTAACCCTTTTAGTGCCGGCCATTTTACACTGGTATATGCGAAAAATGCCAGGGTGTTTTTAGCCAAAATGCAAGGTTTTACTTCAAACGCTCTAACTTTGTTATTTTTCAAGATATCTAGTTACTTTTTTCACTATTTCAATTTAAAATAATTGTGTGTTCATGCTGTAAACACAAAAATAATATTAATGAAATTATCATATTTGCAAAAAATTAATATTATCAACAAACATTTTTTTTTATTTATTTTTTTTAAGTTTGCACACCATAAATGCTACCCAAAAAAAATCTAGAGCCTATTTTGAGAATAGTATCATAATCTACATCTATTTATGAGTAAAGAGACAGATTTTTGTGAACCTACCTTGCTTAGAAGTGAAAATGCAGCTAATTTTCTAATTTTTGACACCGTGCCAAATTTGTCCATTTTTTACATGTTTCATCAGTTTTGGGTTTATATTCATTTCTACACAAAAAATATCTAACACACTACTTGTAAATCAAATAAAACAACTAGTTCATGACTATTCTTCATATTTACAACAACAAAAATACCATATTATATACATTATTGATATGAGCACCATAAAAAAATATTAACATTTGTGTTCACCGAAGCAAGTTGGGTGGACTCCTCTTCCACATCTTTTGCAGGAGAACCTTGCTTTTTTCCTTTTCCCTCCTGAAGATGTACTCTGCTTGCTGCAAACACTGCAGTTTCTTTCCATTCTTCCAGGTAAATGTTCTATTCCATAAGCAGCATTGTCTCCTCCACCCATGATGTCAACCGGTGCATTTTTAGCTGCAATCCATTCTTTACCCACATGTTCAATAACTGAGATCATGTACTCCACACGTGTAAGCTCTTTACCTGCAGTATTATTTTTATACAAAATGTAGCTGTTTAGTACCATTCGAGATATAATGTTCAATGTTGCCTTTTTCCAATACTTGAGGGTACGTCTCTCATCTAGATAACAATACAGCATTTGATCGCTCATGTCTACTCCTCCCATGTATTTGTTGTAAGTGTCAATCATCTCTGGTTTGTCCTTTTTCACTTCAACATGGTTTCTTATTTTAATTTTCTCAATAGACTTTGCTTCACTTTTTGTGGACAGTAATAATACAGGATTTGTTTGTGTTTTCTTTTCTCTAAATCCGAGCATAAGCAATGCACCACTTCTCATATAAAGTTGTTGGCCTACTTGGAATTTTTGCTTCATCTGATCTGGAATTCCCCTTCTATTACGTCGAACAGTTCCTGTGATATGTGTTTGTCTGCTAAACAAATATTTGGCAATTGGTATTGTTAAAAAAAAATTATCTACAAAAAGGTGGTATCCTTTATCAAAATAGTTTCCAATATCAAGCATCTTTTTTACAACGTTATAAGATAAACCAGGGTCATCAACACCAGTCACTCTATCTTGTTTCCCTTTGTAATAGACAAACCCTAAACAATAACTTGACACACTGTCACAAATCATCCATAATTTAATGCCCCATCGACTGTGGTGCTTGTTAGGCAAGTATTGCAGTATTTGAGAGTGACTACGGGTTGCTATCAAACTCTCATCGATTGATATTTCCCTATGTGGTACATAGTAGGTACGAAATATTCTATTGGCATGCTCAACTATAGGTAAAAATTTACCACAAGGATCATAATCAGGATGACCAGGTTTTTGCAATGTCGTATTATCAGCAATGTGAAAAAAATTGAGTATTGCTTGAAAGCGGTTTCGACTGAACATGTTTCTGAACCACTGGACGGTTTGAGAGTTTGTAGTAGACCAGTAAAGATGCAAAGCTGGTTTTACATTCAACCCCATATTCAATAGAACAGCTAAAAAGGCTTTCATTTCATTGACGGTAACAGGTTTCCATTGCCTAGCTCTTGAACCGGGTGATAGATTAGTGTTAGATTGTAGATATTGGGTTGCATACAGATTTGTTTGATTGGTAAACATTGTAAGTAAATTGACAGTAAAAAACAAATTAAAATAATCTATTGGTTTTGCATCTCCTGGTGGGCAATGTTTGGGCCCAGGGTTTTCAAAAAAAGGAAATTGTGTGCTTTTGCCACAATCACTTTCAAGGTTCACTTCTTCCCAATCATCATCAATTACAGGATATGGTGGATTAACAGACTGTATATTCTGAGTGCGAGATGTGTTTGACATACCTTGTTTAGGTCTTCCTCTAGGCCTTTGTCTCTGTTGAACATTAGATGGGTCTTGAACTGCCGCTGATGTGGATGGTTGTGGTTGTAAAACACTGTCACTTATAAGAGTAGGCCTAGACCTATTGTCTTCCATATCACTGTCACTTTGTGAGGGTTCATATGATGGATCATTGTCTGTATCATCCCCACCAAATAGTTCGTCAAAACTACTATTTTCATCAGATAAGTCCTCTTCAGATACTATATTTTCAACAAAACTATCACTAAGTTCGCCGTCATCAACTCTTACTCCACTAGCTGCAAGATCGTTTATTAGCGTGTTCTCACTAACTGGAGACTTACAACGAATCCTTTTACTCATATTTATTCACTAAAGATATAATATAAACAATAGAAATAAATAAATAACACTATTATAACCTAAACTAAAACCCATTCAATACGTAAACAAACACAGACCGTCTACACTGATACTGAACTGAATCACTTGTGAGGTTAGTTTTTCAAGTTCATGGAACACCGAAATATGAAACCAAAACATACGAACAAATACATCGTTGGAGTGCGACACTATCGTACTAAACACTGTCCAAATTTAAGGCATTTTGGTTAATCATGCAGCCTGTAATTTTGAAAAAACCGAGCGTCCGCACTATACGGACGTCGGCATTTTTCCTACAACTACCGACGTCCGTACTATACGGATGCCGGCACTAAAAGGGTTAAATATATAAAAAAAAAACAAAATACAGCATCAAATTGTTAAAAATATTAGTAAAAACAATCAGTGAAGATCGAAATACTTTAAAGAAAATAAATGAGCTACCTACCAATTATATTGTTTTATAACCTAAAAATAAATTGCAAATCGACAATGTCGCGCCAAACTATGATATTTGCGAGCTGAACAACAATGTCTAACAATCAGCTCTGCAGACAAGTAATTGTAACAAGCAGATGAGTGTGAATGTTATTAGTCATGGCGGGACCGTCTAGAACAGAGTTTAATCAAATGTTTTCTAGTGAAATTGATAGAATTTTACTTAGTGACTGTGGATGGTTGTATGATTCAGAGAAAGTAGATATCTGTAATGAATCTCAGGAAATTGATCCAGAAGATACGGCAAATATAGAAGATGTTTACAGAAATGTAGGTGATTCTGATATTATGCCTATTGATAGTGAAGAGCAGCCAGAGGAAGATGTAATTATACTGGGAAGGTGATCAAACTACTATTCCTGCTGGAGATGGAATGGAAGCTAGACATAGGCCTGATAAGAAAGAAGCACAACGGGAAGGGGTAGAACAAGATGATGTGCCTAGGCAGAAAAGAGGTAGAGGCAAAACTAGAAATATAAGGTCTAATGTTGGT
Source organism: Stictocephala bisonia (assembly GCA_035578905.1). NCBI lineage: Eukaryota > Metazoa > Arthropoda > Insecta > Hemiptera > Membracidae > Stictocephala > Stictocephala bisonia. The sequence continues at coordinate 180,811 of JAQJVL010000692.1, read as the reverse complement.
GTGGATGAACATGATGGGCGGTGAAAATGGAACAATTGTGACAATTCACCTAAAAATATTCCTTTCGTGGAGTGCCCTGGTCTAAATTGTGGCCCACATCGTGGTAGGCAGTTGGGTAATGGTCCTTCAGCTCTAGATTGCTTATACCAGTTTCTGGGCAGTGTGTTTTTTGACATGTTTTGTATAGATGTGCTAATGGAACAAGCAAAAAAAGGTAATATTCAAAAATTTTGGTCAAAACAAAAGATAATTGAAACTCCTGTCTTTAGTGCCATGACTTTTCTACGCTTCAATCAAATTTTACGATTCCTCCATTTTTAAGATGATGAGTTTACTGAAGAAAATGATAAACTAAAGAAACTGAGGCCAGTAATGTCATACTTAGAAAATAAATTTCAGCAGATATATTTCATGGACAAACATCTTGCAACAGATGTGAGCTTGGTGAAACTACGTGCTAGGCTATCGTATGTGCAGTTCAACCCAAAAAAACTTGCTAGATTTGGTGTCAAAATCTATAAAATATGCGAGAGTTCCAGTGGTTGTAGCGCTGGTTTCAAAATCTACACTAGGGATGACAAAACACCCAGAATGCCTGCAGCTCTGCATTAGTTTTTATTTGGCAGAACCATTTCTCGATTGGACATATAATATATATTGACAATAATTAGATATTAAAGAAATAAAAAAGGAACAAAAAGATCTAGGTAACTCTATTGAACTATGTCATTCTGAAATCAGTGATATTAAAAATATGTTATCTGAACAAGATAGTAAGATGAATGAAATGAAATACTTTATTGTCAGTAACATGTTACAATACATGCATAAACATTGTCAAAATTGTTTCTCTATGTATAATCATAAAATGGATACAAAGTTTTTGTAAAAGCACAAGACTTACAATTTTATTAATTAGCCTATTTACTAAAGTACACATATATTAAGTTAGTAATTACCTTTACATGACAAATACAGTATTATATAAATAAAGATAAAATATATACAAAGGTTGTGAAAAAACACAAGACTTACAATTTTATAAATTAGCCTATTTACTAAAGTACACATATATTAAGTTAATAATTACGTATACATAACAAATACAGTATTATATAAATAAAGATAAAATGTATACAAAGGTTGTGCAAAAGCACAAAACGTACACCTATATTAAGTTATGGATTACCTATTCATAACAAAACAGTTTTCTAAACAAGACAAAATAAATAAAAACGTTGTACAAAAGCACAAAACATACCCATACACTTTTACGTTAATGATTACCTATTCACAACAAACAGTTTTCCTTAACAAAGAAATATATATATATAAAATGATTGTGCAAAAGCACAAATCATAAAATTTTATGAATTGCCCCATTTAATGATACACAAACACAGTTTTCTCTAAATGCTGACAAAATACCTAAATAAAAAATAAATAAATAAGCTAACGAATAGTTCAAGTAACCTAATTTAAGACATCTAATGAGTAAGGAAAAAGGTTAATTAGCCATTTTTTAAACTTGGTTTCAAAAAGTTTAGGGGATAGTGAGGCTCCTTCAGACATAAAAATTTGAACTGACATATCAGGCTAAATACCTCACTAAATAAAGAAAGAAAATATTCATAAAATACATTGTTCACCCAAGTTTCACTGTATATATGCTTTTAATATTAAACCCTATACTTTTTGTTAAAAAAAATCAAAACCACTTTTTCAAAAACGTCTGAAGGTGCCCCACTAGGGGGGCACCTTCAGACGGGCATGGGGCAGCTTCAGACACAATTGGAAAAATGACAACCTCATATAAATGTTGTAGAAATTATTTATTATAACATTTAAAACTCGTACATTATGATACTTAATCAAACCCCTAATGCATATTGAAGTTTTCCAATGAAACTGAAAAAGACAATAATGATTTCTGTCGATTTGTACTACCCTGCTCATAAGGAGTTGGCAAAAGGGCTACAATTTCTGATAAAGAAGCACTAGAGATATCTGGGACAATGGGGTAGAAAAAATTATAATTTACTTTAGATGACATTCTCAAAAATGAAATTTCAACATCCCCATCATCACATTTACCAATGATTTTCCCAACATAGTACACATCTTTTTGTTTTACAGTCTCAAATTTAACCAGCACAAAATCTTCAATTTTCAATTCACTCCTGTCAAAATTTTGCTGTGGTTCTTCTAATTCTTTATCATCAGAGTTTTTGTCATTTTCATCATCAGTTGTCTTCTCATTCTTCCCATTTTCAACTAGTTTTCTTTTGATAGATTTAGTACGTTCAGCATTAGAGTTGGTGGTTTTCTGTGTTTTTTTATTGATCTGTTTTTCTTCCAGAAGAAGCTTTTCTGGGGTGTCAGTTATTATTCTGCTTTTCCCCTTTTCTCTTGGTTTCTTGGAGCTAGTATTGAGTTTCGATTTTGGATATCCTCGTATCTCCGCAGGACTTAAATAACAGCCAGGCTGTTGAGAGGGCATAGGCGTAGAGTTTTGGCACCTTGATGTTGATGGAGTGTCTATTGGTTGCTGAAAGTTTTCGCTTGAAATTTGAGGAGATGAGGGTGGATTTTCAGATTCTACAGTTGGTAGACTTGCAGCTAGTTGGCATGTTAGAGGTTCATCAGGAAGAGTTTCGTCTGGAGGATTAGGTCTCTCACTGACCAAACTGGGAGCAAACATATTGTCGGTGAAAATGTGCCTGTCAACTGGAAATATTCCTGTTTTTTTGAAAGAATTTAGAATGCTCTGTGGTAACATGGCACGGCCATGTGCTATTCCAACACATGCGGCTACGTTATAGATTCCAAAACGTTGGCCTGGGTTAGACATCAACCATGAATCAATTGCAGCATTATAATATGTTTTAAAAGGTTTCATCATTCCCACATCCAGTGGTTGCATCATGTGGGTACAATGCGGTGGAACTGTTAAAATGTGCATGCCATTAGCTCTTGCTAGTTCTATTGCCTCAATTGACAAGTGGCTCTCATGATTGTCGCAAACTAGAAGCATTCTTCTCTTTTCAGAGGAACCTGAACATTTTATAAAGTGCTGCATCACATGAACGAAATTGGAAGTGGTCATCCAACCTGACTGATGAGCCAAACCCAAGGTCCCGTTTGGTGCTCCATTTATCATGTGGCTCTTGAAGTGCACTCTCGGAAGTACTAGAGCAGGAGGTATTGTATTTCCAGCTGCATTTATAAACAAAACTGTAGTAACCAGAGTTCCTCTCTCACCACTTACAGCAGCTGCTACTTGTTTTTGGCCTTTTTCTGAAATCACACGAGAAGGTTCTTGGTTAGTTTCAGTTTTTGTTTCATCCATATTCCAAATCCTGGATGAGTCACAGAGTTCTGGGTATCTTTTGAGTAAATTTTCATAATTATTAAAAAAAGCATTCACATTATGTTTGTTAAAGGAAATTGCACGTGCAATACTGCATCCTTCAGCAGAACGGAGAGATAATCTTTGGTGGCGTTTCATAAAACCGTATAGCCAGTCCTTTCCTGCCATTCTTGGAGCTTCCCAGTTTTTAGGACAGTCAATATTGTTCATTTTGGCCATCTCATATGCTAGTTTTCGAGTTTCTAGATTGTTAAGACCATAAAACATTTTTGAACACTTAATTAAATATGCCTCAAGGTCGTCTTCCTGTTTGTCAGTAAAAACCTTTCTAGTATCGTTTTTTAATTTCATATCATGTTCGCCATCTGGGTTATCCCTAAACTTCTTAACGTACATACCAACAGTTTGATATTTTAATCCAAATCTTTCAGCAGCATTTCTTATCGATTCACCATCTAGGATGGCCACTACACATTCTTTCATAGATTCGGCATCGAAATTTCCTTTTGTTTTTTCTTTCCTATTTCTTACCATCTTCAGACAATCTGCAACAAAGAGAAACCCTTTTTAAATAACTAATAATAAATATATATAACTAAATATATATAACTTTTAAGCACGTTATTTCAAAAAAGGTGTCTCTATTTTCCATTGCGTTTGTCTGATAGTGCCCCATATCCTTTTGTCTGAAGGTGCCCCACTTGATGTGTCCAGACTAAATGTAAAAATATAACTTAAGCGTGCCATCAGTAACAAATGTGAATAGTACAGGTTATACAGCAATAAATGGCCTTAAAACTGGTAGCAATGTTAATTATCCTAAGTCTTATCTTCTAATAAAAAAACTCATCTTACCTTCAATCCAAAAATTTGACTTTCAACCACCAAAAACAATTTTTTTCAATTTGTCACATGCACCCGCTACTGCACTGTTCTTTATACTAAACTACAATAGCTTGAGTAGTAATGGCGTGTTTTGATGACAGTGTTGCCAACCCGAGTCCTTAAATTTATCCACAATATCAATGTCTGAAGCTGCCCCCTGTCTGAAGGAGCCCCACTCTCCCCTACTTTTAAGGCTCTTTAGCTCTGTTGGGAGGATATTGTAAAATATTGCGCCTCTGATATATGGGCTATTCTGAGTAAAATTTATTCTTCTTTGTATTCTATGATAATCCAATCTATTTCTTGTATTATGGGCATGAATATTGGCATTTGTACATGTAAACTTCTTATCCTTTCTAACTAATAAGATTGCCTGATATTATATATATATATATATATATATATATATATATATATATATATATATATATATTTTGCATAAACAGTTAGTAAATTGTACTTGCAAATAGATTTCTACACGAAGTTCGATATGAGACATTTGCAATTATTCTCAATGACTTGTTTTGCAATACAAAAATTATTTTTAAATATGTTTCAAAAGTACTCCCCCATAAGACAATACCATATGAGATATATGGATGAATCAACCCAAAATAAACCATTCTAAGTGCATCGGAATTTAAGTATGATGAGATTCTTCTTAGTAAAAATATAGAGGATGACAATTTTTTACATGTATGATCAATATGTAGGCCCCAGTTTAAATTCTCATCTAAATATAAACCCAAAAATTTACATGCTGATTTTGATTCTATTCTCAAGTCATCTATAATTATCAGCAGCTCACTTGAAGATTTATTTGGATTGAAGCATATTAATTCTGTCTTTACCATGTTTAATTTTAGATTATCCTTTTCAAAATGGCACTTGGCATCTCGTAATAAAATGTTTACATTATTGCTAAGAGCATCCAAATTTTTTTGTCCAGGCTAAACATGAAGTGTCATCTGCATAGATAGTTAAGGAGGACGTGTTACTTGGCCCAAGACTAAGACCATTAATATAGTTAATAAAAAGAAAAGGGCCTAGCACTGATCCTTGTGGAACTCCATAGTTTATATTTCTTATATTAGACCTTACTTTTTGTACCATGTCCCCATTGTCATACATTAATTCTGTACATTGCTTCCTATTGTTTAACACATTCACTGCGGAGCTGTAATACAGAAAACATGCCCTACGAGCTAAACATTATTATTGTATATAAAACTTACCAATGCTGTGAAAATGCATAATTTCATGGTAGTTGGCCATTGGAACTCAAAAAAAGTGCCGCTGAGTGACGTCACATTCCGTCAGTCTAATTCGGCTGGTCAGGGTGGCGCGCTCGTCATATATCACATCATATTATAAAACATAACTTTTGACGAAGATACTGCTTTATTTTTTATTTTATAATTGTTTTTATGACTATTTAATAGAAAAATATTTACATATTTACAAATATAGTCCACTTTTGTTACATTTTATTTGTGGAATTGATCAAAACATTGAACTGCACAAAGTCCAAGTTTTCCCGGGCAAGCAGCACATACAAAAACACTTTGCTTGTATTTCCTTCCTGCTTTGTAACACACTCTGCAAGTTTTGCGTTTAGTGAAACCTTTAGGGCATGTTTCATCATTTTTTACTAGTTTGTGTTCCAAGGGGCGTCTGTTTGCTAGACTTACAATTTCCCCGGCAGCCTTGGCTGGTAACAATTCTTCAATTAGCATCAATCGAAAGCCATACAAGCACAATTTTTTCTCGCCAATTTCTACTCGATGCATGTTGAACAGAAAATGTGCATTGATAAGAATCATATGCAGAATGTGGACGAAAATCTTCTTGTACCACCGTAGAGATTTTTTTTCAAACGGGTAGTAAGACATTAATTGATCGTGACGATCGGTCCCCTTCATGTGTGCATTATATTGCACTATAGGCAAAGGCTTTGTAGTTTCAACACCAAATCTGTTGGCACTGGTGACCATTTCATTTTCAAATTGTGTAGAAATATATACCACTTCTTGCTTGTCTTTCCACTTGCCAATTAGAACGCCTTCTGCATACTTGGCTATAGTTTGGCGTTTCTGGAGTTTTTCTTCCACAACTTCTTTGGGATTGTATTTTCTTGATTTCCTCAAGGTACCAGTACAATACGTGTTGTTAGCTAATAATTTTGATGCCAAGGAAAAACTGTTATAGAAGTTGTCCATGAATAATGCATGGCCATTGCCTAGAAAACGCCCCATAAGGTGCAATACTACCTTCTCAGTATGCCCAGGCCCAGATGTTATGTCGTTTGAATCAGCATAAATTTTAAAAGCTACAGCCAGTCCTTCAGGTTTGTTGACAGAATAAAATTTAACACCATATTTGTGGCGCTTATTTTTTATATACTGACGAAATCGTAACCGACCTCGCCATAGCACCATCGACTCGTCAATAGAGAGTTCTTTTGAAGGGTAGTATACATTGGCCATTTTGTTGTTGAAGTGGTATACTACTTCATCAATTTTTTTCAGTGGGAGAAGGCCTAGGTTGTGTGGATGTCGATGGTTGAGCTTGTTGGTTATTAGTAGGCCTACATTTACAAAAATACAAACATCTAAGTATTATCTGAAACCTATCTCTTTACATGTACTCTCTAAAGATGGGGATGTTGAAAAGACGACTGGTTTTCCAATAATCTTGGATACGGTTTAGTGGAATACTCCCCATATGTATAATCAGGCCAATGAAAGTGATCAGCTCTGCGACAGTTACATCCTTCCATTTACAAATATGTGAAGTTGGTACAGTGTCATTTCCACAAAACAAATTCAATGCATAAGAATTGGTATATTTACAAATGGACTGTAGAAATACATCATCTACCAACAACCTAAACCAATCTATAGGCTTTTCACCAGGAATGGGTACAAGTAACTTATTGTCTTTTGTAAAAGGTATTACCTTCATTCCATTAGTATTCGTAGACCAAGTAGGTGGACTAATATCAGATGAGTCGAAATCAGAAGTATCACTTTCAGTATCATCACTCTCCCCTCCACTACTTCCATACTCTATTTCATCACTGTCGTAATCGTCCGCCATGATTTTAGCACAATCCACAACAAGCAATGTATATTTACACTAATAAAAACATTACACACACAATAGACAAACAGTTATTCTACTAAAATATATATACAATTATAAACAGTAATAATTTACATAAAAATTTTAAGATACAAAAACTACACCGAAAATAAACTCACAGCACACTGCCAGATGCGGACATAACAAATGAAAAACCTGCACTGAAAGCGTCGCTCACAATAGACAATACAAGATGTCATGGAGACTTCCCTCGAAATCGACTGATCCGGGTGGCGCGCCAGTCAGCTGATCAGCCGAATTCGGCTGACCCGCACTCAATGTGTTAAGTAAGAGCTAACTAATTTTAAAACATTTCCTGTAATTCCACTTTTATTTAATTTTGACAAAAGGATCCCATGATGAACTCTATCAAAAGCTTTAGTCAGATCTAATAAAACTCCTGCCACCTTAAAGCCATCAGTTTTTTTTTCAAGTGCTGTGTCATACAATTCTGAGGCTGCTGATATTGTGCTTCGACCTTTTCTGAAGCCATGCTGAAATTCAGCAAGAATATTAAAATTATTACTAAATTCAGTAATTTTCTCTAATATATATTTTTCTATAATTTTACTAAAAGTAGAAGTTAAAGCTATTGGTCTGTAGTTCTGAACAGAATATTTCTCCCCTTTTTTGTACAAAGGTTTAACTACCGCTAACTTAAGTATTTCAGGGAATATACCTTCACTTAATACACTTTGTATGAGGTGAGACAATGGCTTCATAAGTTCATCCTTGCATTGTTTTAATACAAAGGGTGATATATCATCAAAACCAGCAGAATTTTTAGATGTAAGATTATCTATGATCAAACAAACTTCTTTTTCAGATATAGGCGGAAGATTGCTTAGACTGTATTGAGTAACCAACGGAATTGAATTCGAGCTAGACATGGTTACGTTATCACAAATTACATCATTTTCTACAGTATCTATAAAAAATCATTAAACATATTACTAACAACTTCATGATTACCTTCTAAACAATTATTTACATTCAGTTTTATGTTACCCTTATCATCCTTTGATTTTCTGACCTCGTTGACCAGTTTCCAACAAGTTTTGGATACATTATCAGAATGTGTTATTTTATGACTGTAGAAATCAAATTTTAATCTTTTTACTTCTTTTCTATACTGGTACTTAAAATACTTATACATCTCAATGAAATATTTCAGCCCAGTTGAGCTAAACAAATCATACATATCATTTGTTCCTTTAGCTTAATAGTTTTACTATCTAATGTTACGTCCAGACTGAGATTTTTTAAAACCACTTATATCCAATTTCTTTATGGGGCATACACAATTTAAATGCCATGTCAGAATCTCAAAAAAATTCTCCCATTTGCTATTTGTGCCATCAGCGATAAATACAGTTTGCCAAGATTCTTTCTGTAAACTTGTTTTTAACATATATATATATATTGTTTGGTGAAAATAGCCTTCTATGCCCAAATTTATGATTTGATTTAAAATTGTTTGGGCTATCTGATTTTAGAACTAAGATTTGACCTAAATGATCCGATATATGACCATTAAAAACACTAGAAAATTCAACTTCATTGTAATTAGTAATGATATGATCAATGGAGGTTGAAGAGTTTGAGATTACTCTGGTGGGAATGTGGCCTAATAAATCCTGTACACCTTGGGACTTTATACAATATGTAAAACTTCTACTTGAATGTGAGTCTACTAAAGTGTTAATGTTTATATCACCTAATACAACTATATTGGGCCTACTGTATTTTGAATTTAGCTTAGTAAGTACACTATCAAACGTTTTAATGAAAGAATCAATATTTCCTGATGGGAATCTATAGACCCCTACTATGTAAAATGTTGTTGAACAATAAATTAATCTTATAACACTAAGTTCACAATCTATCTCTACAGAATAATCTCTAGCCCATAGTATATTTTCTGCTGACTTAATATTAACATCATTTTTACAATAAATAGCTACTCCTCCACCTTTATGATGACCTTAGTGACGACAGTGTTAGTGACTGTGGTTCCGTCGCAAGCTATTTTACACCACCGGTTAGTGAATCGGCTGGACCTGACTCAGAGGATGAAAGTGATGAGGGTGAGACATCTAAATTGACAAATACTCAATCAAATGTATCACAAATATCGGACATACTTCTTGATTGGAATTATGACGAGGAAAATCACACTGATAATCAGATTGACATTAACTTTTTTTGTGACGATGGTGATAACTTAAATGTTGACTTAGATGATATCAACCTTTCCCCTAGTTTGATTTTACCTGGAGATATGATCATTTCTGATACAATATTTCAAAATGGCAATGAGAGTATCAATGATCCTGTATTAGGTAGTGATGTTAACAGTGAACGTGATGTTCGACAACCTAGTAACCCTACCAATACATTTGGTAATCACAATTCACCAACTGCACCACAGATAGACCACACTGTAGGAAGCGGGTGTGATCAAGGGCGTGGCCGAGCCAGACAACGTCAACCAGCAATAAGAGGTAGGAGAAACAATGTACAAATTGATAATTCTTGGGGAAATTTTCAAGGCCTTCAACAAAAATTTAATATTACTAGAGTTGCAAAATACAATGTAAATTTGCCTAGGAATAGTAAGACTATTGACTATTACCAACTTTTCTTGACTGATGAAGTTTTAGATCTTATGGTCAAAGAAACAAACAGAAATGCTGCCCAGACATTATCTGGTCGGCGTTTAAGCCAATAATTATCAATACAGTTTTCAGTAGTGTATGTACTCTAGGAGGGAAATCAACTAAGTAACTGAAACCATGACTCCTAATTAAATTTTTGAATTCACTATGGTGATAGATACACTTTCCTTCAGTTCAAAGTTACAGGCCTAAACAAATAAAAAATAATAAATTTATTACATAGAAGTGTATTACTTGTCAAAAATTAGTTACACAACAACAGTGATATAATTCTACTAAAATAGCATGTAAAACACAATCATATTGATGATTGCTAGAAAACGAACACTCAATTCATAGCGTTCAAACAAAAATAATGGCATGAAGTCAGAAAATGAATGTTTTGTTTAATTTCAATACTGAAATAGCTTAGACGTGAAACATCAGTCATCTGACATCAGATTATGATCTTATGTTTCCAGTGCCACCACGATCGTATCGCTACGTTACCGCTATGCGTTATAATAAATTAATAACCGCAGGTGTGTCCAGGTGACGGCTAGCCGTCACTTGCCACCAGTAGATTTAAAAACCTTTTTAAAATACTCTTTTCTCTTATTCTGAATGAGTACTTTCAATTCTGGTGTTTTAATAATTCTATCATTTTTAGACATAAAAGTAATTTCCTCTTTAGCGTTTATCAATTCGGCTGATATCTATCCATTTGTTTTGTTTGGTTGCCTACATTTTACTTTAGGAAAACAAACATTAAAATAATAAGAAAATACGTTTAAAAAAATATCAAACTTATATCTTCTACATTTGATATATAAACATTAAACCAGCTTTCATCAGGTATATAATTCTTAAAATTATTGTTGTTGTCTGAAAAATAAAAAGAAAAAAGGTTCGTCTTATTTTACCAGATGAAGGTAGGACCAAGAAGCCCTCTCTAACTCACCTATACAGTATTTAAATGTCTATAAAAAGAAAAATGTGTTTTTACTATTATAATTTACATTATTTTCCAGTTTAAGAAGTTGAGTATCTTGATCAGACAGATTAGTGATCAAGACTTTAACATTAAAATTTAGGTTAGATATTAATATAATATATTCACGTCTTGTCTTGTGAAGAATGAGCAGTTTCTGTGTAATGCTGTTATTAATTTTGCTGTTTAGTTCATGTTTTTTAAAATGTTTTATTATTAACAGAAGTGGATAGGTTTAAGATAAGTATAACTTATTAGCAGAAATGATAAACCTCAAATTTTCTTTGAAAATTATAACTAAAATGTTATTTAGTAATTCCACTTACTTTGCTTGACTCAGTCCCACATGGTGATCTGTGATTTTTGAAAGCTGTGAACTTTATATTGAATGTAATCTTTACAGACTAAGTTAAGGCCTATACATTTTCAACTGTTTCAAAACACTTGAAATCAATGTTTGATTGTAACAGGAGTATATTTGTGTTTGCAAACTGTTAGCAATATTGAATTACACAGGAAGTGCTTAACATTAACATGAGCAATGTAGTTGTTCAATGAACAAACAGGATACTGCAAATTTCAGGATTGATCAAAGCTAGTGCTACTATACAACAGCTGTTAGAGACAACTCCAGCTGACAAGCAGCTGAGTGGGAGTGAACAGCTGGACCTGGCTGCTTGCTACTGTTGTCATACTCAGTGTTATCTGCAATGAATGAAATAATTTTCCTTGGCAGTTAACCTTATAGCAAATCACAATTTATCGTTGAATGCATTTTTATCATTGAACATATGAACCAGTATTTTTATTAAATAAAATATATGCTTTAAAATGTTTTCTCCAATTAGTGAAAATAATGGGAAAAGTAATTTCTGCATAAATGATATTGTTTTTGCTAAAATCAAGGGCTATCCAACTTGGCCAGCAAAAGTAACACATATTGATAAATTAACGCATAAGAATGCCATTAAATATGAAGTAATATTTTTTGAAACAAATGAAACAGCAGTTATAAATAAATCAAATATTTATTCTTTTAAAGAAAAGAAAATAAAATATTCGGTAGACACAGTTGCAAAAAAATATAAGGAAAGTTATGCATCTGCACTCTATAGAGCAGCAAAAGAGTTTAGCTCCTATAATCGTTTGATTAAGAGTAAAAATATGATAAAATCTGACTCAGAAACTTCAAATATGAGTCTAAGTAATTCTATCCTGCTATCAGAAGAACAGTCAACTAGAGAACCACTAAATAAAAAAGTATCAGATAAAAGTGCATCTGTTATGACTCAAACTGATATTAGTTTTATTTTATTGTCCACATGTAGTGAATTGTTAGGAGATGAATGGCTAACTGACAATACAATACACAAATATTTTGAGATGCTTACAGATAAGTTAAAGTTAGATGCATGCTTTCATATATTTAATCCTATAATTAGTCAAGCTTTAAAATCTGTTCATGATTACAATCATTTCTTGGATTGTTTGGACTTAAAAAATAAAAAATACTTAATTATTCCAATGATGCTCAAGAACTTGATAAAAATGGTGGAAGTCATTGGAGTTTGCTTGTATTAATTATGCAAGAAAGCACATTCTATTATCTTGACTCCAGTGGGAATCATAACATACAACATGCAAAAATTGTTATGAAAAAACTTACAACCTATTTAGGCCCTCAACTTGTTGAGCCAAAACTGATTGTGTTAGAGTGTGCTCAGCAAATAAACAGTTACGACTGTGGTATTTATGTAATAATGACTGTTGAGTAGCTTCTGGTCAACTTCTTGACTATAGGAGAATTAGATATGTGTAATTTTAGGGGGGTTGCCCCACACGGAAATGATTTGATAAAGAAAAGGTCTGTTTTAGCTTATTTATTTTTACAGCATAATAAACTGAACAAAGAGGCAATATTTTCACTCTTGGAAGAGAACTTTTTTATTGGACATAAAGAGGAAGTTTCACACAATAACCTTCGGCTGCTAACACAGAGAATTAAGTATTTAGAAAAGGAATTGGAAGAGAAGACTGCTGAAGTTTCTAAATTAATGATGTGCAATGAAACACTTAAAAATGAAACTGATGAGGTTCTAAAAATAAAAGAAATGATAAGAAACCCTTACACAGAATATCCTAATGACTGTAATAAAACCTTACAAAAACGTCTTCAAACAGCCATTAATTTTCTTAGTAACGAAACAAAACTATTTTGGGAAAACAACAAAGAACTTATAGGTGCAGTTAACTCTCACTTAACTCTTATTCCTAATAAAAATAACTACACGAAAAAGAAAAACAAAAACTCCCTTGAAATGGTTAAGCAGATTGATAAAGGAATAGCCTCAGAGAAGTTTCGTATTAAACAGCCAAATATCAGAGGAAAGTATGTTCACAAAATTACCCTGATGTCTGATAGTCAAGGGAGTGATATTATGTCATACCTTAACACCACAGATGATGTAACACAGGTGTTCGGGCATGTCCAGCCTGGAGCTCCTATGGAAGCTGTTTTTTCTGCTGCCATGAGAGAGATGGAGCTGAATAAATACACCAGAAATGACTGTTTGGTCCTAATTGGTGGTTGTAATAATGTGTCTAACCTCACAATCAATAAAGAGAGACTCTCAGTTGAGAAGATGCTCCACTTTATTAAAGAAAAAGTAAGAATATTTGAAAAAACAAATTTAATCTTGTCAACAATTCCCTACCGTTATGACTTGTGGGAGGATGACCCTAAAAATATTTTAATTAGAGATATAAATAATGGAATTAGAGATATTGTGTACGCTAATCCATATATTCAACTTCTTGACCTTTACTTACTTCAAAGGTCCTATCAAACCAGACATGGCCTGCACATTAATCGAAGAGGGAAAAAATTTGTGGCATTTGAAATCCTCCAGCTGGTGGAAAATACTCTTCAGCAGCACAAAGAGATTTCAACAACTTCAAATAAGTTTCACAAGGCGGAGTCAACAACACCTACCTCAGTCTCACTTCCCACCAATGAATCAACTGTAGTTACGAGTGTTTGTGTCAGTGAGGCTATCCACAATGCAAGTGAATGTCTCCACAAGAATCAAGCTGCTATTTGTTCCTCCACTTACATAGAACAAAATGAAGAGACTGGCCATGATTTAAATGAATCATTTTCTTTACCCTTGGCTGATAAACTAAATCTAATTGAAAACTCTTCTAGCAGCAATGCACCTTTTTTAGCAGAAGGTTGTTTAGTGATAAGTCCTCTAAAATAGATAAGTTAAAAAATAAGATAGATTTTCCAGTAAGTTTTACTTCTAATTCTGACCAAAATGATTTTGTATTGCTTCACATAAACATTCAATCAATACAAAGCAAACTTAATGAGTTACAATATTGCTTGGATAAATTGAACTTTTCTGTTGTGTGTGTGAATGAACACTGGTTGAGAGATTCAACTATTGATCTTTTTGTACCATTTGGCTATGAACATGCATCTAGTTTCTGTCGTTTAAGTAGTATAAGAGGTGGTGTTTCAATTTATATTAACAAAAATAAAAATTTAAAATTCTCTATAATTGATATAAAAAGATTTTGTACTGAAAAGGTCTTTGAGGCAGCAGCAATTAAAATTAAGTTGCAAAAAGTAATTATCATATCAGTATATAGAATACCGTCCTCAAAAGAAGAAATATTTATTGAAAAAATTGAATCTCCTTACTTTTATTACCAGATTTAAAAACCACACGATTTACATAACTGGTGATATTAACTTAGATATAAGAAAGAAACATAAAAGCATTAATGAGTTGAAAAACATCTTAAAATCTTTCAATTGCTACTGTCTCAATGAAAACCCTACTACCTCTAGCATGTATTGATAACATAATAAGCAATGTACATAAAGAAAGTGTTGAAGTAGGTGTGATTAACTTAGGTATATCATCAGATCATGAGGGCTTATGGTTAAAGACAATTTTTTTAAATTTTCTCAAAAACAATATATTCAGATTAGACTTGTAAATGATAAAACATTGAGTAACTTACTGAGTAACCTAGTAACTGTAAATTGGCCCGGATTGATATTTTCTGAAATATATGTAGATAGATCTTTTGATATATTTATGAAATCAGTGGTGGACCATTTTGTAACAAGCTGCCCAGTAATTTTAAAAAGAAAAAATGAATCTTATTCTAGAGAACCACAGAACAGTGCCAAATGGTACACAAAAAAACTTGAGAACATACGTTTAATGCTACTTATTTCTAAAGGTAGAGTAAATATAAGTGAACAACATAAATTACAATATACCAGAATAAGAAATATATACAAAAAAGAAATAAAACTTGCAAAGTTTAAAGTGAATGAAGATTTTATTCTTAATGCTAAGAATAAATGTAAAGCAGCCTGGCACATAATAAAAAATGAAACAAATACAAAGGTTAATGACAGTATACCAATTCCAATAAGCCCAGATGTTTTAAACACATTTTTTGTTAGTCTTGCATCTAAACTGAAAAGCAATAATGATATACCTATTTCTCATGCTACTCTATTATCTTTAATGAAACCTATTAGTACTACGTTTGAATGGTCAGTAATCAAACATACAGATATAATCGAATCAATAAATAAACGTAGTAACTCAAGAGCAGAAGATTTCTATGGATTATCTAACTACATTATAAAAAAGATTGCCCCTTTCTTTATTGAGCCATTATATTTGCTTTTTAATAGGATGATTGAAGAGTCAGTCTTTCCTGAATGCCTTAAAATATCTGTAACCATTCCAATTTATAAAAAGGGTGATAAAATGAACCCAAAAAATTACAGGCCTATATCGTTGGTTCCGATTTTTTCTAAGATATTTGAACTGTGCCTCCATAAACAAATATACTCTTATTTTGAAAGGAATAATCTTATTAATGAAAATCAATATGGTTTCCGTCCCGGTCTGTCTACTATTAAAGCTCTTCTTGATTTGGTGGAAAATGTTTATGACTCATTCTATAACAAACTAATTACATGTGCTACACTTATAGATCTGTGCAGAGCGTTTGACTCTGTTTCTCACAATATACTGATTAGCAAGCTATCATATTATGGAGTGGCAGAGGGGTCTCTTCATCTTTTAAAATCATATCTAAGCAATAGGTATCAGCTGGTCTATTCTAACGGACTAGATCTAATCTGTTGCCTATAAAGGTGGGTGTGCCTCAGGGTTCAGTGTTAGGACCTTTTCTTTTCATTGTCTTTATAAATGATCTTGCTGATTATATGCCTTGTAAGACAATTTTGTATGCTGACGACACCACTTTTGTGACTTCTGGATGTAATGTACAAAGTGTGCTTAGTGTGAATAATTCCATGAAAATCATAGCTGAGAAATGGTGTCAGGCTAATAACTTACAAATAAATAACACTAAA
Source organism: Stictocephala bisonia (assembly GCA_035578905.1). Classification (NCBI taxonomy): domain Eukaryota; kingdom Metazoa; phylum Arthropoda; class Insecta; order Hemiptera; family Membracidae; genus Stictocephala; species Stictocephala bisonia. The sequence continues at coordinate 164,351 of JAQJVL010000692.1, read as the reverse complement.
ACAGAAAATTTACTTTTTAACTCTAAAGTATTAAACAAGAATAACAACAGTGTAAAGCTTCTGGGCATTTACATTGATCAGAAACTCTCTTGGAGTACTCATATTAATTTTCTGTGTGGTAGACTAGCTAGGGTGACTTTTCTCTTGCACAAGTTAAAAAACAATGTAAATATGGATCTAATGCTTTATTTTTACTACGCATTTTTCCATACTCACTTGCAATATGGAGTGATATTATGGGGTAACGCTAGTGGTGCTCTTTCAGTTTTCAAGTGGCAGAAAAAAGCTATCAGATGCATTGCGGGGCTTGGGCCCTCAGAGTCTTGTAGAACCCACTTTAAAAAGCTTAGAATAATGACAATACCATCATTATATATTTTTACCTGTTTAATGTATGTCAAGGAAAATATTGATAATCTTAGTTTTAGATCTGATACACATTCACATAATACCAGAAATATACATTGTTTATCCTTGCCACACACTAGATCAGGGGTTCCCAACGTTTTAGCAACCTCGTACCACCTAATGATTTTTTTAGATTTTTGAGTACCACCATCACCTTGTCCGGTATTAGTGGGGGGGGGGGGGTAGAGTTCTAGAGAGTCCTTTGTCTTTTAAAATGTTGATACTGTAACATTTTTATCAGAAACATATATTTTATTTATTGGTTTGATTTTTACTAGATAAGTACCCAATAAAAATGTAGACCTATATTCAATATTAATTTATTTTTCAATAGTTTTAGAACAAAAAAAACCTTAAATTAACAAAATTACAGTTTTATTAATACTATTGGTTTGGTTGTTACTAGATAAGTAATAAAAATGTTGGCCTATTTATTAAAAATAACTGTAATTAATTTTTCAATTCAGTTTTCAATAATTTTAGGAAAATGAAAAAAACTAAAAGTATCCAAATTACAGTTTTATTAAATTCTTACATAAATGCATAGTCATTTTTATTCTTGGTACAATAAAAAAGAAAACAGATCAAAAAAGAGTATTTTGATTAATGTGATCCTTGTTGCTGTTTGCCTGTAAGTAATGAGTCAAAGTCAGGAGTTATTGAACTTAATTTTATTCTTAAATCCTCTTCTACACATGATAGTTTGTTTCTATATTTGTTTTTCAAGTACAAAAGTTCAGAAAAACCACTCTCACACAAGTAGCTGGTGACAAAAGGCATAAGAAACAGCATGGCTCTCTGGAAGAGCATTGGATAGTCAGTTTTACACTCGATCCAGAAGTCGATTAATGATTTCTCTTTAAAAACATCTTTCACTGAACTGTCTTCGGATAAATCAATAAATCTTTCTTGTAGTTCCATTTCATTTGGTGAGTTTCCTGCAAAAGGATTTCTAATCCAGTCAAGTTCTGAATAATCTTCAAAGAAATATTTATCAAAACTCTCTTGAAGACTTTTCAAGTGATGAATTATATCATCAAACACATCTTGTTTTGGATGGATATCATTTTCCTCTAAAAATGATGACAGTGTAGAAAATGCTGATACATTCTTATTCTGTACATTCGAACAAAAAAGGACCAACTTTTTCTTGAAGCTGTTTATTTTGTCATTGACTGTAAAGACGGTTGTGTTTGCTCCCTGAAGACTCATGTTCAGCGTGTTGAGCAGGTAAAAAATATCTGCTAAATATGCCAATCTTGAGAGCCATTCTTCATTACAAAACAAGTTCTTCATATCACTGTTCTTTTCAGTCAGAAGCATCAGAACTTCTGACCTTAGTTCGAATAGACGAGTGAAAATTTTCCCACGAGACAACCATCTCACTTCCGTGTGTAAGAGAAGAGTTTTGAACTTGCCACCCATATCTTCACATATCAAGGAGAATAATCGTGAATTTAAAGCCCTTGCCTTTATGAAGTTTATTACTTTCACTGCATCTGTCAGAACGGAGGTTAAACTTTCTGGCATGCCTTTAGCAGCCAATGCTTCCCGGTGGATAACACAATGTGTACTTCGGCATTCAGGAGCAACTTCCTTTACTCTTGCTGCTAGCCCTGTCAATTTGCCAGACATAGCTTTAGCTCCATCAGTGCATAAACCTATACACTTTGACCAAGGAATGCCGATTTTGATCAAATACTCATTAATCGTGTTAAAAATTACTTCCGCTGTTGTGTTTGATTCAAGTGGTTTGCAGAACAAAAACTCTTCTATAACTTCGTTATGAAAATCAAATCGTACAAATACTAGTAGCTGTGCTAAATTTGCTATGTCGGTGCTTTCGTCAACTTGAAGTGCAAAATATGTGCATTTTTGTAGTTTTAAACACAATTGTTCTTCAATATTGGAAGACATATCGGCAATTCGTCTCCTTACTGTGTTGTTTGACAATGGTATTTTTTTCATTTCTGTGGCTGCCTTTTCTCCTAATACAGCTTGGACCATATCCACAGCGGCCGGAAGTACAAGGGTTTCACCTATTGTGTGAGGCTTTCCATCTTTTGCAATCCTATAACTAGCAAGGTAGGACGCCTTTAATAAGTTAGTATCAGTATTTACAAAGTTTGTCATGCATTTATTTTCTTTCTTGAAAAAAGTAGATTTTCTTTTAAAGAATTCTATCGGCTTACCAACCAAATCAGAGTGCTTTGTGCTTTGGTGACGCTTCAGCAGTGAAGGCTTCATGCTTTGGTTCGAAAGTGTTTCAAAACAAACAACACACTGAGGAATGGGATTGTCGCTGTTTTCTGTGCCGGACTTGACAATAAAACCATACTGTAAGTAGCTTTCATCATACTTACGCTTGGCCTGTGGTTTAGGTTTCTTAACACTGTCCTTTGAAGTCCCAGGATTCACCAGAAACCGCTTCATAGCTTATAATGGAAGTACAAAAAATCACAAACAACAGTTATGACGGTGAATAAAGCGTGGAAACCAATGTCTATTCACCTAATCACCAATCACCACTGTTATTGACGTTCTCTTCGATGTGAACGCTCCGACTGCTGGACTCAAACTGGCTATCGCGCAGCTGGCGGAGCGGAACGACAGGTGGAGCGAGTCAAAGTAGAGGGGGGGGGAGAGTGGGTGTCGGGAGGAAGGAGGGGAGTTACACGGCCACTACGCCGCATCAGTCTAGCGTCTAGCGGCTTATGCTGTTTAGTGGTGATGTGTTCCACTAAACTGTGATGCGTACCACCTGAAATCTTCCCACGTACCACTAGTGGTACGCGTACCACCGGTTGGGAACCCCTGCACTAGATTATCAATTACCCGCAATAGTTTTAAATATCTAAGCATTAAAATGTTTAATAGATTACCACTGGCAGCAACCACTGTTAATATTAATAAATTTAAACATGTCCTTGACACCTGGCTAAAAAATTGTGAGTTTTATACTATTAATGATTTTTTTATGAGTAATGTCAATGACCTTAAATTTTAAAAGAAATTAAGCTTTAATCACAGTAACTTATATTACAGTAGGAATAAGTCGTATAATAAGCAATGTTGTACATGTATGAATTTTAGTTTTACCTTTAAATATAAGCTGACAATGTCGATTACATGTAAAATTGTTGAAAGGCAATAAACCATTTGAATTTGAATTAGAGAAAATTATCAATACAGTTTTCAGTAGTGTCCAGGAGGGAAATCAAATAAGTAACTGAAACCATGAGTCCTAATTAAATTTTTGAATTCTCTACTTTCTTTTTTATTGTTAAAAATATGTATGTTAAAGTCCTCTGGTATTATAATATTATTAATTCTTGTCGGTATGTATTTTTCGTGATGGTGTTTCATTACTATTTTGGTTTAAAAAGCTACACATCACTTAGTTTTTTAAAAAAATGTTATATTTCGGCTTACAATCTAAAGCCATTCTCAAACATTTGACAACATAAATAGTTTTAAAAAAATATAAATTAATTAATAGATCATATGTTTAAAAAAAAATATATAACAGATGATTTGATCAATGAAAATAGTTGAATATATACTATATAAATTTTGATAATTTTGATAATTTTTGATAAATAAATTTTGATAATACATTTTTTAGTCACTTATTAATTTTGAATTTTATTTAATACTTCTGATTTAATAATAGACTGGTATATTGAGCCAATGAATACAAACTCTATAAGAAGCCCAGGTCTAATGGTGAAAAGTCTGTCAAAAAGTTTGAATTTCGCGCGCTCACATCACTTAGTTTTTTAAAAAAAATGTTATATTTCGGCTTACAATCTAAAGCCATTCCCAAACATTTGACAACATAAATAGTTTAAAAAAAATATAAATTAATTAATAGATCATATGTTTAAAAAAAATATATAACAGATGATTTGATCAATGAAAATAGTTGAATATATACTATATAAATTTTGATAAAAAATTTTTTAGTCACTTATTAATTTTGAATTTTGTTTAATACTTCTGATTTAATAATAGACAGGTATATTGAGCCAATGAATACAAACTCTATAAGAAGCCCAGGTCTAATGGTGAAAAGTATGTCAAAAAGTTTGAATTTCGCGCGCTAGTACACCGTAGTTGAGCGGCAGGCCGCAAGGCAGCGCTGGCAGTGTCTTTTCTGTGCTGCTCGAGTGCGAGAGAGCGCGAACGAGAAGAGAGGAGTGCAGAGTGTGCTGCGTTGCCAAATTGAACAGTGCATGCGATTCGCCCTGTTGCCGTCCTTCTCCGAGCCCTGGCCAGAGAAGGAGTGCACGTTTGGAACCAACTCATACATACTGACGACTAAACACTTTTTACAAATACAATAATATTATACCTACCAGAAAATACTTTTAATAAAAACAAATATGAAATGTCATACTGACGACTAAACACTTTTTACAAATACAATAATATTATACCTATCAGAAAATACGTTTAATAAAAACAAATATGAAATGTCATACTGACGACTAAACACTTTTTATAAATACAAAAATGACATGTCATACTGACGTGTAAAAACCTTTTACAAATACAATAATATTATACCTACTAGAAAATACTTTTAATAAAAACAAAAATGACATGTCATACTGATGACTAAACACTTTTTACAAATACAATAATATTATACCTACCAGAAAATACTTTTAATAAAAACAAATATGAAATGTCATACTGACGACTAAACACTTTTTATAAATACAATAATATTATAGCTACTAGAAAATACTTTTAATAAAAACAAAAATGACATGTCATACTGACGTGTAAACACCTTTTACAAATACAGTACAATAATATTATACCTACTGGAAAATACTTTTAATAAAAACAAAAATGACATGTCATACTGATGACTAAACACTTTTTACAAATACAATAATATTATACCTACTAGAAAATACTTTTAATAAAAACAAATATGAAATGTCATACTGACGACTAAACACTTTTTACAAATACAATAATATTATACCTACTAGAAAATACTTTTAATAAAAACAAATATGAAATGTCATACTGACGACTAAAAACGTTTTACAAATACAATAATATTATACCTACTAGAAAATACTTTTAACAAAAACAAATATGAAATGTCATACTGACGACTAAAAACTTTTTACAAATACAATAATATTATACCTACTAGAAAATACTTTTAATAAAAACGAAAATGACATGTCATACTGACGTGTAAAACCTTTTACAAATACAATAATATTATACCTACTAGAAAATACTTTTAATAAAAACAAATATGAAATGTCATACTGACGACTAAACACTTTTTACAAATACAATAATATTATACCTACTAGAAAATACGTTTAATAAAAACAAAAATGACATGTCATACTGACGTGTAAACACCTTTTACAAATACAATAATATTATAGCTACTGGAAAATACTTTTAATAAAAACAAAAATAAACAAAAATGACATGTCATACTGATGACTAAACATTTTTTACAAATACAATGATATTATACCTACTAGAAAATACTTTTAATAAAAACAAATATGAAATGTCATACTAGACGACTAAACAATTTTTAACAAATACAATATTAGGCCTATACCTACTAGAAAATACGTTGAATAAAAACAAAAATGACATGTCATACTGACGACTAAACACTTTTTATAAATACAATAATATTATAGCTACTAGAAAATACTTTTAATAAAAACAAAAATTACATGTCATACTGACGTGTAAACACCTTTTACAAATACAATAATATTATACCTACTGGAAAATACTTTTAATAAAAACAAAAATGACATGTTATACTGATGACTAAACACTTTTTACAAATATAATAATATTATACCTACTAGAAAATACTTTTAATAAAAACAAATATGAAATGTCATACTAGACGACTAAACAATTTTTAACAAATACAATAATATTAGGCCTATGCCTACTAGAAAATACGTTGAATAAAAACGAAAATGACATGTCATACTGACGACTAAACACTTTTTACAAATACAATAATATTATACCTACTAGAAAAAAACTTTATAATAAAAACAAATATGACATGTCATACTGACGACTGAACACTTTTTACAAATACAATAATATTATAAATATTTGAGAACTTAACTGTATCTGCTGCTAAATAAACCTACTAAAAAATACCACTCGAAATATATAGGCCAACTGAAGTTTTATGTCAAACATTGCTGAGTTTTTTCAGCTTTGAATTCAGTTTTCCTGTCATTTTTTCTTTCCTTTTCTTGGAAAAATTTAATAGGGCGTTATCCCTCAAATCATTTGACTCCCATTTTACACTATAGTAAAGTTTACATTTTACCAACAAAGAGAGCGCATACATTCTATGTTCATAACACTCAGAAGTAAACCAACCATGATAAATTTGTTCAACTTCTGTTTTTATTCTACTGACTATGGTAGAATGAATACCTCTTTCGTGTGCAATTTGTTTAAACAATTTTGAAAAAACAACTACTTGAACACGAATTACATTATTAAATGTCTGAGACGGGGATATAAGTTTTGCACTTTTACCATTGTGGGTCATGAATGTTTTCATTCTCAAAAGCAAATCACTGGGTACTTCAGTACACTCTTCCTTTTTTAACAGTACTTCTTGACACTTGACACATTCGTATTTTTCTGTAACTTTCTTAGCCACCCACCCAGCTAAGTAGAAAATTACACTATCTTCAAATGTGGGAGAATGCATACTTTCCGATGGATGGCATTGTCAATGGAACACCAACATCTGAAGTAATTACCATAAATATTATAAATTTAAATAAAATGTAATAATCCTGTTTATTGTTATAAAACAAAGTAACCCTGTTTATTACCTATGTACCGTACATATTTTATTGTTAACAAATTGACTGGTTTCTGCATTAAAGTTTTGATCACAGTGATATTAAAATATACTTTTTTGTAAACTTTATTATTATTTAAATAAGCATATTATATAAATAAAATTACAATTTTGCAAAACATTTTCCAGATTGAAATACTCCGTTTACAAAAATGTATAAATTATTTAGTTATTCACAAATTCTATTAAATGGATTTAACATTTAAAAACTTAATTTAATTATTAAAATAATATGCAATTTAAATAAAGATTACAATACAAGTTACATGTAACGTATACACAAACTAGACAAACCAAAGGAAAAACAAAGAAATACGTTACAGTGAAACATTTTTGATTGGAACATAGTCCGATTGATCCCATATGTGAATGTTGCTAATAGTAGGCTAGATATAGAACATTATTGTCAATGATTTTTCTAATGGACGTTGTTAGTAATGGTGTAGAACTCTTAGCTGTGCTATTATTAATTTGACGGACAAGCTGTTCTTCATCATAAACCATGGGTTGGGTTTTGATGGGACGTTCTTCCATCTGCTGGTTTTCCTCTATTAACCCTCCAATGCAGGCATCTTGAAGGGTGAGGTCACAATCTGGCTCACAGTTACTCGTATCAGGAGCATCCATGAGGCGTATTGTCATGGAATGTTGCAAGTTCCTCCGAAACTGTTTGGCAGATGGATTGGCGTTAAAACCACCTCGTTGTCTCAATACCCCAAACATATTCTCAATTGGGTCTTGGTTGAGCCTCCCAGTAAGCAGATATTTGGAGCCTTCCAATGAAAGATCTTGATATAATAATATAATGCTTTTTATGCTAAGGACAAGGCCATCAATACAAGGAGGATTCTTCTGATTATTCATCAGTTTCCAAGAATTAATGTAGGGAATGGATTCCTCTAGAAATATTATGTTCTTATGGTTCGTTTGAGACAATGGTCTTCTGAAAGGATTGGGATCGTCAAAATATTTGCTGTTTAGACAATCAAAAATGTCATTAAGTTTTCCAACAAAATCGGCAGTATTCAATGCTGTTGGGCTTTGAATGGCGCCCATTTTATGAGCTGCTATCATACCTCTTGACACAGATTGGCTAAAAACTTGGGTTTGCCAATTTCACGCTCATCTTTTGAAAAGACTGAGGGTTGATATGACGTTCAGGACAGTTTTGGTGCGGCTCTGCATCCGTGTTCACTCTTTTTATCAATTTCATAAAATGTCCGTATATCATGCCATGATACCATATTTCCATTTACTTGAATGTCATGGTTCGAAAAGTTATTTCTTATAGATTTGAAAATATGAGGAATGTCAAATAGGAAGTAGATTTTCTTTTCCCCAAAGATGTAATAAGGGTAATCTTTAGAAATTCCTAGTAGCCTTATTGCTGCTGAGTTAGTAGAGCCTTGGTCACAAACCATCACTCTAACATGGAAACCTATTTTAAAAAAGTTTTTCTAGACAAAGATCTATAATTAATGTAAGAGAAGACTTTTTTGTGCCATTTTTGGAAATGAAATATGAATATGGACACTTCCAGTGATATTTTAGTCCTCTAAGCATGAATAATAATGCATGGCTGGCAACGTCATTTGTTCTGCCTAGAGGGCCTAGGTCTTCAAACCCCTCAATTAAATCACTTTTAATATCATAATCTAAAGACTTTTTAATTGACATCTCATCAAACATTAAGACACATTGTCTTTCCTCTTCGGACATGGAGGAAGCTTTTTTCTCTAATTTGAGTTCAAATTCAGCTGGAAATCCAGGTGAAACATTGCAGACATTTACCCACTTTTGAATTAAAGTAATACATGGAAACTTAAATCCTCTTTCCCGCAAGAAGCGATAGGTGCTGGGAGATTTGTAATAAATGGAAAGAGCCAAATTTTTTTCCTCCTCATTCCAGTTACAGTGGTGTTGATGTCTAATTTGCATCTTAACAAAAGTGAGTGTATCACCAGAAATGTAAAAATGAAGCTGTTCTACTAAGTAACTCAGGGTGGGTTTATGTTGGTTTTTACTTAAAAACGCAATCTTACTTCTACTTCTTTTTAGTCGTAGACATTGCGAGGACACAGTTTTCAACAATTTTCTTTTTCTAGGCGTCGGGCTATCTATTGATGTATTTGTGGTGGCCTTTTTAGTCTCAGTGTCAACAATGATATTTTGAGAGAGGAGTAAAGGCTGCGTTTAAACGTTTCCAACGTTTCCTCTTCACCATCGATTAAACTATTCAAATGTATTGGCTCTGTATTGTCTGCTGGTGGAATTTCCAAAAATTCAGTTACATTTTCTGTAATAATGGCTATTTCTTCGGGGAGTTTACCATTCCCTGGTGACTTTATTGGGGAATTCTCGTCAAACCGAGGCATAGTATTCTCTGGAGACTTCTTTGGCGTGTAGCACACCGCACACCACACCGCCCATTCATCGCCTGGCCTAGCCTGGGACTGCCGACTGACTTGATTGTCTGTGAGGCACTGCCAGCGCTGCCTTGCGGCCTGCCGCTCAACTACGGTGTATTAGCGCGCGAAATTCAAACTTTTTGACAGACTTTTCACCATTAGACCTGGGCTTCTTATAGAGTTTGTATTCATTGATTGAGCATAAGGTGGCACTAGGTTGTGAAAAGCAGCTTTCTACAGCCATACATGCAGCTTCTTTTATTGTTCTTTCTTTCCTTTTACTTTCTTTATATACTATACTTGCTGCTGTCCATTACAATTAATTATAATTTAAATTTTTAAATTTAAATAATATTATATTATTATTATTAAAAAATTATAATATTTTTTTAAAAATAAAAAAAAAAATCAATTAGAAAACTATTCTAAACTTTCAGATCATGTTTTGGCGGAAGAGCATAAGGTGCAATGGACAGCAGCAAGTATAGTATATAAAGAAAGTAAAAGGAAAGAAAGAACAATAAAAGAAGCAGCATGTATGGCTGTAGAAAGCTGCATTTCACAACCTAGTGCCACCTTATGCTCAATATACCTGCCTATTATTAAATCAGAAGTATTAAATAAAATTCAGAACTCAAAATTAATAAGTGACTAAACAATTTTTTATCAAAATTTATATAGTATATATTCAACTATTTTCATTGATCAAATCATCTGTTATATATATTTTTTAAACATATGATCTATTAATTAATTAATATTTCATTAAAAACTATTTATGTTGTCAAATGTTTGAGAATGGCTTTAGATTGTAAGCCGAAATATAACATTTTTTTAAAAAAACTAAGTGATGTGTAGCTTTTTAAACTAAAATAATAATATTATTACATTTACTCATCATTTTTAAAATTAAAATATTTAATTTTTCTAAAAGTTCAAAAACATTGGAGCTACGTGAACTATATACTCTACAACAAGAAAGTGGAAAGAATCAAATATATACTTTGCAGCACAAAATTAAAATACTTTATCCTCACAAAGATCGTTATCCTCAAGTAGAACCAGCTGCCTGTAGTCAACATTATCTTTAGCAATTATCATAACGCTTCCCTTATTACTATATTTCCTACAATAACAAGAATTAATGGTGTAACCGTCAATTTTAAAGCTCTTAATTTCTTCGGATTTTACATCGTATTCAGAGAGAATTACTATTGTTGGATCAAGAGTGTCAGAGGAAAATTTAGAGTCGAGTCAGCTGGTTGTTCCAGAGAACCAATACAGTTTTCTACTTTATTTTCTAAAAGTAAAGATGGCGCGGCTACCTCACTAATTCCACCTCTTAATTCAATATTACAACTAGACGCAGGTGAAGGAATTTACATTACATTCTCGTCAGTAATTTTCATCACTGGCATCAGAAACTTGTAGACTATTAAAAAAACTATGGTGGTCTGGTGGAACATAAGGGAGAAGCAACTGCAAGTTATCAAATTTCACCTTTTTGATTTTAGGCTTTTCAACTGCAGGAGATAATGGTGGTAAATCACTAATAGGCCTGCCAGACTTTCTCGTGTTCAGCTGGTTGAATGTGAGCATGTTGAAACTCTCTTTGTAAAAGAGTATGTACGGATCTTTCTTCTTGAAATACAAACACAGCATCTTACTAATCCCTGGTACAGTTTTTTTGAATAAAGGTTTCAGGGAGTTAAAGACAATATCTCCCAGTCTGCCATTTGTGTTACTTTGAATTGCTTGCAGGATTTTGCTATTAGGTTTGCCCACTCACATGGTCAGCGAGGACAGAATAACATAGAGGGGCTATTCCCATTTAAGCCGTGTATAAGGAGGTGAAGCCACTTTCGGCCATGACAGTTGGGTCAAGAAACGCAAAACCAGCGGCGAGCCACTAGAAAGTTAATACGGACGCTCATTAATTATACCGCGTTTTAAAACTCTTAGACACCTCCAAAAAAATTGAAATTTTATAGGATAATAAAGGAATGTTTAAAGGATGCATACGATCCCGTTTTACAAATTTACAATTAAGAGTAACATATTAAAATAATGCTTTGAATTTTTCAATGCCATTTAAATTGAAGTGAATGTCACGAAAAAGTTGACCTGTGAGGAAGTTTTTTATTTTTAGGGCAGGTGAGTTTCGTCAGCGAGAAAGATTTAGATAAAGAGTTGAATTTATTTTTTTATTTTAAACTTTTACCTTACGTGAATGGTTTGTCCAGGAAGTTAAGTTGGAAACTGGCGAAAAATAGTCTGTTTGCTGCTTAGATCTACTCGCCGCGCCGAGACAGCTGCCTACGGCCGGTGGAAACGACTGGCATAGACACTGTCTTCCATTCCTCATTATTAATAGTGTTTAAAGGCTTTGAACGCTAATTACTGTTTTTTAAATATTTTTATGATACTATGATTTACAACATATAATAAAGTAATGGGAAATCACGTAACTTGTTACAGAACATAAGAATAGTAACGCGATAGATGAACAGATAAAGCTTGGCATCGCATTTATTGTTAAAAATAACAATAATACTATTTGTTAGATAGAACAAAGGTGTCATAATTTTACAATACATTATCAAATCTTTGAAAACCTATTTTTTATTTATCTTATGAATACTTTGACAAAAATTAATTATTAATTTACACTTATAACGTTGGAAGTTGTTGAAATGTTCATTGACCAACATCATGTTAAATTTAAGAAAAAATCGATGATTGATAATTTTTTGGTTGTAGGTTTAAGAATAATGCGAACACAAGGTATTGAAATTTGTTTATTTTACAATGTAAATAATTATGTGCTAAACAGAAGGTGCTAAAGATACGTAAATGAAATTTTAACCACATATTTTCTATGGCATACAAGTGTACAATTTAACGCATGGATGTAAATTTAAGAAACGTAACAAAATAAATCTAAGAAGTAATAAACAAAATGTTTAGAAAAAAAATTGAATGAAAGTTGTAAGTAAGCGGTTGCTTATATAAATAAAAGAATAAGTGTGCAATGATTTCTTGTTTACTGTCTTGTAAAAGTAATGACTTTATGCAACGCTTTTCTAATTTTGTTCCTATGAAGCGAGTCATTGAAGATCTTTGCTTTATGATGAAGTCTTACAGAAAAATACTTTTTACATATTGCTTTCATAAGTAAATAAATATGATTCTGATCGGGTTCTTGATCGAGGTAATGATCTCCAGGGAACAGAGATTTTCCGATGGAATTTCTTCATTTATTAAGATATTAATAAATATTTAATAATATCTCACACGCTAATAATATTTCTTTCATTCGGGTGTGTTTGTAAATAAATTGTATAATAGTAATATAATATAAGTTGTATATAGTATTGTTTTAATTCAGTGCATGTAGTTAGCTGTAAATATGAGTGATAAATTACGTTCATCAGAAATAGACAGAGAATTGAATGACGGAGAATTTAGTGACGACAGTGTTAGTGACTGTGGTTCCGTCGCAAGCTATTTTACACCACCGGTTAGTGACTCGGCTGGACCTGACTCAAAGGATGAAAGTGATGAGGGTGAGACATCTAAATTGACAAATACTCAATCAAATGTATCACAAATATCGGACATACTTCTTGATTGGAATTATGACGAGGAAAATCACACTGATAACCAGATTGACATTAACTTCTTTGTGACGATGGTGATAACTTAAATGTTAACTTAGATGATATCAACCTTTCCCCTAGTTTGATTTTACCTGGAGATAGGATCATTTCTGATACAATATTTCAAAATGGCAATGAGAGTATCAATGATCCTGTATTAGGTATGATGTTAACAGTGAACGTGAATGTTCGACAACCTAGTAACCTACCAATACATTTGATAATCACAATTCACCAACTGCACCACAGATAGACCACACTGTAGGAAGCGGGTGTGATCAAGGGCGTGGCCGAGCCAGACAACGTCAACCAGCAATAGAGGTAGGAGAAACAATGTAACAAATTGATAATCTTGGGAAATTTTCAGGCCTTCAACAAAAATTTAATATTACTAGAGTTGCAAAATACAATGTAAATTTGCCTAGGAATAGTAAGCCTATTGACTATTACCAACTTTTCTTGACTGATGAAGTTTTAGATCTTATGGTCAAAGAAACAAACAGAAATGCTGCCCAGACATTATCTGGTCGGCGTCTAAGCCGAAGTAGTAGACTAAGACAGTGGTATGATACCAACACTGAAGAGATGAAACAGTTTTTTGGTTTAGTTATATGGATGGGGCTAGCCTCATTCCCCAGGATTACTGATTACTTTTCAAATAAGACACTGTACAATAAACCATGTAACTAGCCAAGTAATGAGCAGAAAATAGATTTCAGGCACTTATTGAGGTTTTGCACTTCAACAACAACCAGAACATGGAACAAAAAGGCAGGCTTGCTAAAATTTCTCCACTTACAGATTTACTTAATGTAATTTTCAAAAACGTAAAAAACAGCAGAAGAAGAACTCGCTGTAGACGAGGTCCATGGTACCATTTCGAGGAAGACTGGTTTTCCGACAGTATTTGCCTAAAAAAGCTCATAAGTATGGTGTAAAAATTTTTAAACTTTGTGATATTAAAGGATATAGAGTAGCGTGGGGCAAGAGTACGCACTTAGTGTTTGTGTTGGCGGTGCTCATCTTGTGGAACAACTAGGAGGCTAGTTTTTTACCTGCATTATCTTGGTACTATTGTTAATCGAAAAATATACTATATAAGTCATGTCTATCAACCAATTTTAAAAATATAATTTTTTTTCAAAAAAGTGCACAATGCGTACTTTTAACCCCTTAGGGTGGATAAAAGTACGCACCTGGTGGGGTAAAAGTACGCATGTAAGTCATGAAAATTTTAGGTGTATGAAGGACAATATTTGTATATTTATCATATATACTTTTATTTAGTACATGAAAAATACATATTTTCATATGGTTGTACATATACTCGGTTGAAAAAAACTTCATTATTTATTTTACTAACAATAATCGCAAACAAATTGGCCTATCCCTTCATAATTAGAGCAGTCCTCATGCCACCACTCCTTACATTTTAGACACTCGATCCAGTCTTCTTCTGGAGGATCTTTAATTCCTCTTCGCAAGCAGGGCAAATAGTTTTTTTTTGACGCTGATGATGGTTTTATTGGTCTTCACAGTCCTTCTTTTCCTTTTCACCAGTTGTTATTTTTTTCTGTTTTTTTCTTTAGGAGTTTTTCTCTTTATTTTTCATAGTTTTATAGCCACCATTTTCAAGTTTAATTTTAGAAACATTTTCTGATTTCCCTTTTTTTTGATAGGAACATAATTTTTCTCCTTAGGTGGGCAATTTCTTCTTTTGGATTTTTTCGTCGTTCTCTGTCTCGAGTTGGGTTTTGAAAGGAGAGACAGTTAAAACTTCTGACTTTTGTTTTTTTTCTTTGTCTTTCTTGGGGCGTTTTTCTTTTGGTAAGGGATTTATATCAGACTGGGGATTTCCAGGATCTCTCATCATTTTTTGAAGTCTTAGGAGTTGATGTTATTGTTGGCTGCTCTAGTTCTCCTACAATATTTAGGATCTGGCATCGTTGTGGTCTCTTCAAGTTCAGTTGAATGTTGTTCTAAAGTTTGTTCAGTTGATTTCCTGGACAGAACTGTGTGTGGGGGTTGTTTTCTAGGATTCCTTGTTGATCAGTCACCGCACTTGGCAAGAAATCTTCTTCAGTAAAAACAGTCCTATCAAACGGATAAATCCCACAGCTTTTAAACCCCGTAATACCTTTACCCATTGTAGCAGCCTTTTCATATGCTTTTCCAAACAGCTCTGCTATCTGATACTGAGTAACTACTCGTCCTGGGTTATTTACCAGCCACTGGTCACATACTTGAGAAAAATAATCCTTTAACGTTTAAAGAAACAGCGGTCAAGAGGCTTGGATCTTATGGCTTGAGTGTGGTGGAATTGTTAGTAGATGAATGTTACGTTCTCTGCTGTACAAAACACCCTCCAGAGTTATATGTGATCGATGATTGTCAAGCACAAGTAACACTGGATTATCCTTAGTGGCAATCACATGTTTCTGGAAATGCTTTAACCAATCTATGAACAATTCTGAATTGCTGTACCCACTGTCTAGAACACATCATTATTGAATCAGGTGGTGCTCCATTCATCAATTCCTGTTTTTCTCGTTTCCTTGGATAAATGATGACAGGTGGTACATAATTACCAGGTTGCGCTGGCAGCGCAGATGATTGTAATCATCTTCCCTCTTTCTGCAGATGATACCTTGTCTAACTAGTTTCTTACCCTCGAAGAGACACTACCTTAGGCGGTTTTATTAGGCACTGTACTGATGCCAGACTCATCCAATTATATATTCTAGATGGAGGAAACTTATATTTGGCCATAACAGTTTTCCAGATTATCAAAAAATCTAGCAACTTGAACTTTGTTAAATCCCATAATACGAAGGCCTTAATACTCGTCTTAGAAGGAATTCGCATAGACAACTTGTGTTTTGTCATGAACTTAATAGCCCAATCCTTACCTGCCCATTTTTGTGTTGCAGTTAAAAGCATGTGGAATGTTATTAGATTCTGCATAATCAAATGCTAACCGCCGGAGACTTTTCAGAGTAAGTCCATAAAAAATTGCTATCTAAGTTAATTAGGTGTGCCGCTAATTCTTTTTCTTGTATGTCATTAAAAACTGGCTTAAATCGTCCCAGCCTTGGCAGCTCCGACACCCGGTAACAATAACAAACTCGCTGTTATTTGCTGCCTACAAACTGAATTTTAACTGCGTTGTTAAATTATTAACCAATTAATAAACTGGTTATTTAATTTATATACTTATCAAAAATTACTAATGAAAAACTATTAATTTTAACTTCAAGTTTTGTAAAATAAAATGCTATGCATACATAAAATGTTTTGCACAAACCGATTTCAGGCGGCTTTCTTAAAGCTCCTTCCGATATTCCCAGCTCTAATGCTAGCTTTTCTCTGCGACATTCCTTTTCTTATGTTTTCTTGAGCGATCTTTAGCATTGCTTCAGTACAACACTTTTCTATCAGTTTTTCTCTTGTAGGCACTAAAAAAGATGAGAAACATAACTAATAATATTTTGTAAATATACAAAAAAAATCCTAGAAATCATAAATACACTAAAACTGGGCGGTACAATGATGTAACGTATAATATAATTTAGTTAATTATATGAAGAAATGCTGTGTGGGGTAAAATACGCATTCATGGGGCAAAAGTTCGCATGCGAACTTTTGCCCCACCCCCTATTGTCGTACTTTTGCCCCAAAGGTATCGGTTGTTAGCATATTGTTCTGTACTGCTCCCTGTGAGCAAAGCCATTACTAATCAACCTCATCAATTACAAGGCTAATGTATGGGCTATTCATTGCTACCTAGCTCAAAATTACCAAGCTACATCTAATTAGGTACGAAACGACTAGTTCCTAAATCACAATAATTACATCAAAGAAGGCTAAAATATCAACTTACCGCATTGTAAGACAGTTTTCACCGGACGTAACACCAAACTACACACTAAATCACAATGGCGGCACCTGCACTAGACGTGAGCATTGCTGCAACTGCGAGCCTGCCTAACCCTAAGATACCCTCTCTGCGTACTTTTTACCCGATGCGTTACTTTTGCCCCACTTCCACTCATACTTATTGTGTAAAGTCTTCTCAGGAAAAGGATCCGAAAAAAAAAAATATCACACCAGAGGTTACTTATGGGAACATCAGTTGTGTTAGAACTTATAGAGCCTTACATGCACTCTGGCAGTACGATTTATGTAGACAACTTCTACTGCTCAATTGAACTGGCAAAAATACTTTTAGATAAGAGAACACATTTAGTTGGCACTCTACGTTCAGATCGAGTTGGAATCCCAAAAGATCTTATTTTAAATATAAAAGTTAATCGTGGTGAAATGGCAGTAGTAGAAAACCAAGACGGCATATCAATTAATAACTGGCAAGACAAAAGAAGAGTACTTATGTTATCAATAAAACACTCTGTTGATGTGGTAGATACGGGTAAAAAAGATAGAAAAGGAAACAATTATTATGAAACCACTTGTGGTCACTAAGTACAATGAATTAAAAATGGGCATTGATGTTGCCTACCAAATGGCGTTGTATAACTCGTCAGTGCGTAAAACACTGCGATGGTATCATAAGGTTGCAGAAAGTTTACTTTTTGGAACTTGTATTGTCAACGCATGGCTTTGTTATAAAGACAATATTGAAGAAAACTCCAAACTTCTATCTTCAACTTCATTCAAGGAAAGCATAGCCTTGGAGCTAATGGGTCTAGAAGAATACCCACCAACATCTGTAGAAACAAAAGGCCAACACTATCTACAAGAGACTGATATTTTTGTAGGCGTAGGAAAAAACAGAAGGCATGTAAAAAAGACTTGTAAAAGTTGTTACAAAAAAATGCTCAACTGCAAGGAAGGCAGCAATCAAAAAACCGATTTAAAGTAACAACCTTTTGCAATGTGTGTCGAGGTCAGCCATTTATGTGCAAGGAATGCTTCAAAGACATTCACATATAATACGATGCTTATTAGTAATTTGAAATATAATTTTTATCCATTCAAATATTATTTTATGGCAAATTTATCTCATTATTAAAATTTTTTACTTACATTTTTATTAAATATATTCATATATGTCTAAGTAATAATAATACATTCATTTTTTCACGTTTGTAATTTGTTTCATTTAATATTCTTTTAATAATTCCTCATAGAAATTTCCGTCGTGCCAATCGGGCCTACAAAATACGGCTATTTTAGTAGCTTAGCGACGCAGTATAAGCAATCAAAGATTATTTAGGATTCATTCTGTCGTTAGGCAACATGCCTCAGATGAACTCAGTTCACTTACTAACCATTAGATGGCTCCGGCATCCACTCCATTGCAATTCCAGTGATACCTTACAAGAAGACGCTGTAGTACCGATCAGCGCTACATGTCAATTTCGGGAACACTTGGTGTCGTGCCGATCGGGACGACATGGCAGCCAACGTGTTAACACTTAGGTAATCGTTTTGGCAACAGTCATTATGCATCATCTGTTCAAATAAACTGTTGAAATGTCAGGATGCCAAGGGGTTCAAGTGACATATATATCTATTGGCATATGAGAAAAACTGTTAATAATTGAAGCGGCACTTATATCCTCTGCTAGATTGCAGCACCTGTCAAACATTTTACTTGTACTCCTTTACCACTAAAGTCTATGATTCCTTAGCTTCATATCTGTGTACTTAACTCAAAAAAATCTAATTACACATCTAATAATACCCCTTGGCATCTAGGCTCGTCAATAAAACTGTTATAGTAGAGTAATATAGATTGTAAATGATATTTTTGGTTAATGAAGAATATTTATCATCATAATGAAACCTAACCTATATGTATTAACACATTACATAAATAACCAAACATATGTATGAATGCATTACACAACTATCTAAACCTATATGTATCAACGCATTACACATATAACCAAACCAATATGTATGACTGCATTACACAAATAACCAAACATATATGTATCAACGCATTACACAAATAACCTAATCTAATATGTATTAACACATTACACAAATAACCTAATCTATATGTATTAACACATTACACAAATAACCTAATCTATATGTATTAACACATTACACAAATAACCTAATCTATACGTATTAACACATTACACAAATAACCTAATCTATATGTATTAACACATTACACAAATAACCTAATCTATATGTATTAACACATTACACAAATAACCAAACATATATGTATTACATATTACACAGATAACCAAACCTATATGTATGAATGCATTACACAAATAACCAAACCTATATGTATCAACGCATTACACAAATAATTCACTGTTGCAGTTGGAGGTGTGGAACATATTTGTTCATCTTCTAGTTCAATCCAGGTTTCTTGGATGTTAAAATTCAAGCATAGAGGATCTTGCAGCCAATTCAAATACAGAATCAAATCCATCCAAAAAGACACAAATACAACCACCTACAACACAGTTAGTCTTGGACTTGAAACTTTTAGGATCCAAGGATTACAGAAGGACAAATCATACAAAATTGTTTTCATGCAATATCTAAGTGATAATATAACACCAGTCAAAGGAAGTTACAAACATTTAAAAACATTAACTCATGAAGCAGGTTTGTTAGATTCCTATATAGCCTATTTAATGATGGTTAACAAATGAATCAGCTCAATTAACTCCATATTTATCAAGTTAATAGGTCTAAAAGTTATCCTGATTATTATTAATCTTACTCTGTATAAGATCAGTCTAAATCATCCTTAACTATATTAATATTAAAAGGAAATAACATTTTAAATCCTTATTTCCAGTTATTCAAGACAAGTGCACTGCTAATCAGTATTTTTTAACTGTGTGATACAAATAACAAAACATTTAAAAAATCCTTGAAATATTTCATCTATATTTGTTGCTAAAAAATTTGCACATGGTATTTAACCAATGTTGTATTTCTTGTAAATCCAATATTTGCCTCTAACAATATTCAAATAGCTGTGTGGCATAATATCATATGAAATTTGCCCGACGTTATTAAAGACCATCCTTCCTCACTTCATCCTTTTTAGCTACTAGCCAGTCCTGATTCTGATGACTGTCCAGCCACATGGAGTGAAACATATAAAATGTAGTTTGATTGTACTATTACTTCAAATATATGACAATGAATTTAGTATAGCACACTTGACAGTTGAAAAAGCAGATCTTTAGAAATTTTTAAGTGCTATGTGGCTTTGCAATAGAAATGTTTTGTTTCCTACTTTCTGTGTTAGATAAGTTTTTCTTGTTAGTTCTTTACACCACACTTATAAAGAATTACGACTCTGAACAGCCCATTACTATCTCATTAAGCATGACTTTTACATGGGCCTTCTGAGAAATTTAAGTAACCACTTTATCTGATAAAAGACGTTCACAGATCATATATTTTCTTTTGCTTGTAATTTAAGGAGGAGAAGCCTCCAATAGGGTCTAATATAATACCTAACTCATTCATAGGAAAATACTGTCACTTTCATAGAATCATGTATTAATTATAATTAAAAATGTCAATCTAGAAACTAATAATGATTGTGAAATTTGAAATGTTTCACCCAACAGGAACTGTTCAATCATTAACTGTGGAGAATATCACAACTAATTCAAGTTATGTCAGATGGAATTATCCAGCAAAAAAGAGTCAGTGTGTCTCTTATTTTGTGTACGAGTTGTGTAAGGTTGATGATGGCGGTGATTCTACATCCTGTGATTCTCAACCAGTAAAGTCGAACATAAAATACTTGGATAATCTGGAACCATGTACCAAGTACACTGTAACAGTGTTTGCAGTGGACATTGATAATGTTTATTCATCCCAATCGGCAACAGAAATCTTCATTACAATGTCTATAGGTAAGTATAACTTTGAAAAATATTTTGCAAATAACTGAAATATTTATTTTAAAATTTCTTAACTAATATTGACAATTTTTCCTGAATAAAACTTGAGACTTCCTTTACTATAGTAACTTTGAGTAAAAAATAATAAATAAAACAAAATTATGTGGATGTTTCATATTATAAGGTAACGCTCTACCTAATAGCAGGCACAAAATCAGGTTTCGCTGGATTGAAAATTACTAGATAACTATAAAAATTATAATTAAATTTTGGCATTGTGAATAAAGCTGATATTATGGCTTGGCATTTTGTAAGTTGGTTTTTTAAGAATACAAAAAATAACTCTAAAAATCACTATCAAAATAGTTAAATTTGGATGTTTTCTGGAGTTTTTTGCAAGAGTATTAATCTTTCCACAATGCAAATTTATTACAATATAAGCACAAATATATTACAATACAAGTACAAAATGCACAAATATATTACAATACAAGTACAAAATGCACAAATATTATGGTGATCGATTTCGGTGAACCATGCTCACCTTCCTCAGACCAGAAGGATTCACAAGGATCCTTCCTCTTGTGAATCCCTCTGGTTATATAATAGTCCAGCTCCGGCAGCCGAGCCGATAACAGCTACCGCTTATCGCTCTGTAGAGTGGCAAGATCGGCCGCCACGTGCTCCAGTTTTGCGTGCGTATTTTGTACGAAGTGGAAAATTGTGTTAGCTTTGTAGTAGTTCTGTGCTACAGAATGTCATCCTGTGCCATCTGCAAAAATTTGTGCAATGACGCGAACGATATTAAATGTTCAGGGGGTTGTGAGGGAGTTTTTCACCCGAAGTGTATATGGGGAGATCAAGCTGGGAGATGATGCTTCGTTCGTCTAAAGACTGGAAATGCCGTGAGTGTAAAACTCCTTCAGTTCAGGGTAGTGGAAACTCATCCTCGTCGTCTTCAAACGCTGTAACGAAAGATTTTATAGTGAAAGTTATGGAAAGTTTCAAAAACGACATTTTCAGTGAACTAAAAGCTTTTAGGAATGAGATGGCAGATATTTCAAAGTCAGTTCAGTTTGTATCTGACAAACTGGATGAAGCTAATGTGATGATGGACGATATAATGAAGAAATTCGCAGGCTTTAAGAAAGAAAATGAGGAATTAAAGTTGGAGAATGACAGTTTGAAGAAGGAAGTAGGCGAGTTGAAGGACAGGATGCGAACATCGAACAATATTCGAGGAAAAACAACGTAGAAGTAAGTGGTCTACCAGTAAACTCCGGGAGGAGAATGTGACAGATATGCAGGAAGGACGTGGGAGCAGCTGCTGGGGGTGGAAGTAAAGGACAGTGACATCGCAGCCGCGCACAGAGTGGCCCTCTTTTAAGAAAAACCGGCAGCCATCCCTCATCATACAGTTCCAAAGCAGAACATTAAAGGATGACTGATCACTAAATACAAAGAGAAGAATCCTCTGACAGCGCAGCAAGTGAGCGACTAACTCCATCCAAACTCCAGTGATCTACATTAATGACCATTTGTCGGCCAGAAAACAAACAGTTTCTCAGGTGCCTAAAGGACAAATGTCGCGACATCGGGTATAACCTTCGCCTGGTGCAGAGATGGGAAGTTTTTCAGCCCGAAGGAGGCTCAAGGGGGAAGCTGTAAAACGGATCAACACCTACAGTGACATAGTGAACCTCAATGACTCACAGTACGGTAAATGATCTTGTTTTGTTGTTGTGTTATACTTTTGTACGATGTCCTTTTAGTTTATATAACATTTTATTTGACAGCAATATTTTATTTTATTTTATTTTTAATATTCCGGCTGTACCATAACTAAATTTCTATGTATAAAAGTATAAAAATTTCAAAAACCAAATTTTATAGACCTAGTTTTAATAAAATTGTAAAAATAGCAATTTTATAACCAAGTATTTTGTTTAGCAGTAGTATACATATATATTTTGAGCTAGATAAATATGTCAAATCTAAACGAAATCAATGATGTAAATATATTTTTCAATACAGATTCAAATAGTTTAAATTTAATCTATGCCAATATCAGGAGCTTGCGAAGTAATTTTAACACGTTCTTGTTTGAATTAAATCAAATTGAAAAAAAATAATAGTTTTATTGTTTTTAGTGAAGTTTGGATCAACAGTGAAGAGATTAACTTTTACACTATTCCGGGTTATAAAGTTTTTTATAAGTGTAATGACACCTACAGAGCTGGAGGTGTCATGTGTTACGTAGCGGAACATATAAATGCAGTTGAACTAAATATTAATTTTACTACAGCTGACTCATTGCTCGTAAAAATAAATTATGAAAATTCATTCTTAAATCTTTTTTGTTTATATAGATTGCACAGCTTTTCGGAATATGATTTTGTAAATGAATTGAGTGGCAAGCTGAATCAGTTGCAAAATAATACAGTTATCATCGGAGATATAAATTTAGATACATTAAGTGAAAAGCAAATCTCTCAAAATTATTTAAGTCTTTTACATAGCCATGGTTTTGCACAATTTATAAAATAGAGCCAACCCGAATTACAGTTAATTCGAAAACGTGTATAGATCATATTTTCATCCGACACAAGTTTTTATATCAATTTAAAAGTGAAGTATTTGACATTAATTTAACGGATCACTGCATTTTTAGGTGCTAAAAATGGAACTTTCGACATGCAGGAAAACTAATTTGTTAAATAGGTCAAATAAGACTTGTGTGAGTACCAAAGTTGATTTTGCAGCATTAAAAATTAAATTGCAAGCTATTGATTGGAGTAATTGTTTTAAAGTGGACAATGTAAATACATGTTTTAATATGTTTCATAAAACGCTAATTGAATCTGTAAATAGTTGTAAGTCTACTGTAAATATTAGTAATAGGTTGAGTAAAGCTGAATCTTGTAGTCCATGGATAACGTCTAGATTGATTTGAAAATTGGGATAAAAAGAAACAGCTTTATAAAATAAGCAAAAAAAGGCCTTATGATCAGAACTTTTTAAATTATTTTAAGACATTTTCTACAAATTTATCGAAAGAAATAGATTTTACAAAGAATCAGTATTATTCTAAATTGATTGACAACTGTAAGGGGGATATCACAATGCAGTGGAATGTAATAAACAAGTTAAGTGGTGGTAATGTGAAAAAGGGTGTTGACAAAATAGAGTTAGATAACGGTGAAACTATCTCTGACCATGAAACAGTAGCGAAAATGATTAACGATTACCTTATCTCAACTCAAACAGGTCCTTCTGATAACAACACAACCTTGACCGAGGCGCCACTTCCGCAAAGTTTGAACTCCATATTTATTACTCCAACGACAGAAAACGAAGTACTTTCTACTATTAACGGATTAAAAAATAAAAAATCAAGCGGTTTTGATAATTTTTAATACTATTCTAATTAAGAACATAGCGTCAGAGAATTCTTCAATTTTAATTCATGTAATCAACTTAAGTTTTCTAAACGGTGTTTTCCCTGAACAACTAAAACTAAGCGTAGTAGTTCCTATTTTTAAGAAAGGAACGTCAGTAAAACTTGATAATCTGAGACCAATAAGCCTTTTGTCTATTTTTCTAAAATATTTGAAAAAATCATGAAAATACGATTAGTTAAATTCTTAAATTCGGCAAACTTTTTTAGTGAACATCAATATGGTTTTAGAGCAGGAAGATCTACTGAAGATGCGCTGCTTAATTTTTCAAATACAATTTATAACAATTTTAATAATGTTAAAAAGATGACAGGTTTATTTATTGATTTTAAGAAGGCTTTTGATCTAGTTAACCATGAAATACCTTTAAATAAATTAAATTCAATTGGAGTCAGAGGAACAGCCCTAAGCTGGTTTCAAAGTTTCCTTACCAATCGCAGGCAACAGGTGAAAATCTGTAACACCTTAAGCTCACCTCTTATCATTAAAGCAGGAGTCCCATAGGGATCTGTCCTGTCTGCAACTCTCTTCTTAATTTTCTTAAACGATCTGCTAAAAAAACTATTTTTTTCCCAACCAAGAGCTTTTGCTGATGACATTGCTTTTTTCTATGCTGAGAACTCCTATCAAAATGTGTGGAGTTGTATGGTGAAGGATATACAAACCTTAAGAAATTGGTGTTTTGAAAATAAAATGACAGTAAACGTAAATAAAACAAAATTTATGATTTTTGATTTTCACGATTTTAACTTTAACGAACCTCTAAAATACCATGAAACTTTATTGTTCAGGTGATAATTGTAATTGCGTAAGTATAGAAAAAGTAGACAATTTCAAATACCTTGGTATTTATTTGGACGAAAAGCTTTCATGGAAAAAACATTAATTTTTTACATGGCAAATTAAAATCAGGCATTAGGAAATTTTATTTTCTGAAAAACTTTTGTGATAAAAAATTAATGAGATCCTTATATTATGCACTAATTCAATCTAGACTGCAGTATGCAATCCAGTGCTGGGGCGGAACGTTCAAATATCACATAGATAAATTACGTACTTTGCAAAATCACTTTATCAGAATCATATTAAATAAAGCTAAAAGGAAAGTTCATTTCCTCTTTTTTGCCATCTTAAAATCCTGCCAGTTCAACACCTTTTCGTGTTTAAAGTACTTAGATTGTTTTACATCAGAAGTGGAAACCAAGGAGTTTTTAAATTAGTTTATAGTACTAGAGGTAACGTCCAAAAAATCTTTCAAACACCCAAAGTCAATAGGTCATCTTTTAGACACTCCTTCATGTATCTGGGCCCTAAGTATTTTAACCAGTTACCTTTAGAAATCAAATTGTGCACATCTTTTAAACATTTTAGTTTTTTGTTAAAGAACTGGTTACATTCCAATGAAAGTTTACAATTTCTGAATAATGTTTTAATGTAAAAATAGTCTTTACTACTATAAATTGTCTGTTTATAAATATATATATATATATATATTATATATATATATATATATATATATATATATTTTCATTTATTAACGCTAAAATTTCTTGTTAAAATTATTAAAATTAGGTCTCTCAAAGAGAGTATATCTTTCTTTTTTGTCTTGTTTAATTTTGTTTTATTTTATTTGTATATAGTTTTGTGTAAATAACTAATAGTATTAAGCAGACGACACAGAGGAGGAAGCATTTACAGTGATTGGACTGGACTCTTGTTTAAACTTTAATCTTTATTTCAGTTGCTCTGCCACAACTACTGGAAAAAAGTGGCAGAGTAAATTCCGAGCTGTTTTGTAACTTTAGTTTGTAAATCTGTTTTTAGATGTGGAATAAATCATTATTTTCATTATTTTCATAACCCATCCTTCCACCCATACACGTACAGTGGTAGTCTATTGACCAACTCGCCCGCCCATACACGTACAATGGTATTAACCCACCTGCCCACCCATACACCTACAGTGGTATTGACCCAACCCGCCCACCCATACATGTACAGTGGTATTGACCCACACCGCCACCAAACACATACAATGGCATTAACCCACCCACCCATCTATACACGTACAGTAGTATTGGCCCACCCACCCACCTATACACGTACAGAGGTATTGATCCACCCGCCACTCAAACACACACAATGGCATTAACCCACCTGTCCACCCATACACGTACAATTGTATTAACCCACCCACCCATACACGTACAATTGTATTGACCCACCCGTCCACCCATACACGTACAATTGTATTGATCCTTCCTTCCTCTTGTGAATCCCTCTGGTTTGAGGAAGGTGAGCAAAAGTTCACCGAAATCGATCACCATAATATTTGTGCATTTTGTACTTGTATTGTAATATATTTGTGCATTTTGTACTTGTATTGTAATATATTTGTGCATTTTGTGCTTATATTGTAATAAATTTGTGTTGTGTGACATTTACTTGTACTGTATATGTACCAACACATATTATGCTAATTAAAAAACTATTTATTAATCTTTGTCATAGTGAAGAATCAGTCTAAAAATGCCAGTATTAACTTGTACATTGAAGTAGAAACTTTGTCATCTCATAAACCTTTCCTATCACAAAATTGGTGACCATATGGTGGCCTCACTATGCAGACTATAAACGAACTACCCCAGCTTAAATTCATATAATTTATTTAATATAAAGGTTGACATTTTTATAGAAAATAGATGTTTATTTATAAATAAATAGGTAAAAATTTATTTCATTCAATATACATTTTTTGTTTTGTTTTAATATAAATTATTTGTATTTTGTCTAATATAAAAATAGTAGACAGTGGGGATTCTTGAGTCAATAATACTTATTTTGTCTAAGAAATTCAACCATTATAATAACTAAAAATGTATGAATTTAAGCTTGTAACCTAATATATTGCCATTTTAGACTATTTGAGTATCCAAAGATTAGAAATGGCTAATATCATAGAAAAAATGTAAAAAATGAAAAAAAGGGTTTTAAAGGGGTTTTTTTGTCTGCCCGGGCTCACCCGGGCACGGGATAGGGGTTAATTTTAAAACGTTTCGCCCAAACCGTAACAGCTCTTGCTTTTGGGGTGGGGATTTAACACACCTTGCTGCATGTCCCGGGCAAAACGGGGAATAACTCCCTTATTTATTGTAAAGTTATCAAGATTTTGGGTTTATGAAATTAAATTAATTACTTTTCCGGCCAAAAAAAAAAACTTTACTATTTAAAAGGGAAATTTTTGTTTCGGGAATTTTAGTTATAAAAAAAATTTTTTTTGGTTTTACATTTTTCCAAAAACCCAATTTTAATGGTTTTAATTACTCGGGGTTGGGGGTTTTTTACCATTTGTCCGCTTTTAATTCTCAAAAAAAAAAAAAAATTTTTTGCGGGGGTTTGTTAATTAATTTGGGGAAACCCAAAGGGAAACCCCAAATTAGCCACTTTAGGTAGCCACATCTCCGTAAATTTTTTTTTTTTAATTTTTTTCCTTGACACACTTACTTATATAACAAGACAAAAAATTTTATTCAAAAAAATTTTCAATCGAACCCTTAAATGGGTCTTTAGAAAAACGCTAAAAACATATTTTATTAATGAAGAAAAAGTAGGTAAGTTTGTTATATCTCTGCATGTTTAGAAGACCCCAGTGGTGGCTTACTTAAAAAAAAAAAACACCCTGTATATACTCTGTATATACTTCTATATTCAAGGGGGTTTTTTAACTGTTCCACCATAGGGATCTTGTAACTATAAAGCCGGCAACAAACTTATAAATGTGGAACAATCCATTGTTTTTCGAGAGGATCAAAAATATGTTGGTAACATTTTGTAAAAAGACCTCCATTTTTCCCTTTGGTAGAATTTTTTTAATTAATTGAAAAGCCAGTATTTTATGGTGGTTTCAGATAGTAAATTTTTAATTTTAAATTTCCCCTATCATTTTTAAAAGGGATAGTAAAACCAGTACAAACCCAAAACCCGATGATGTTAATTAAAATAAATTTTTATTGTTTACAACCAAAAAGGGGTTTCCCAATCTGTCAACAATTTCTGTTCACCGTACCAATTATTCTGAATTACCTAACGTAATAATGGTTTTATTGTTTTTCCCGATTTTTTTATGGGTGAACAAACAAGAATAACAATAGTATGTTTTTTCCCTAAGGGTTTACAAAGATTTGCAAATTGACGCACCCCGGGCCGTTTTCGGGGGTTAAATATGTGGGGGCCAGTTTTTTTTAATTTGACGTCCCCCGGGGAAAACCCGCAAAGTTTACCACCCCGCTCCCAAGCCAAAAACAAAATAATGAATTGTTTTTTTTTGACTTTTTTTTACCAAAAAATAAAATGTTTTTTTTACCCATCATTATTTTTGTTTTCGCAAAGAAAAAATTTATTGTTGTTTTTTGGGTTTTTAAAACAATAT
This sequence comes from Stictocephala bisonia, assembly GCA_035578905.1. Classification (NCBI taxonomy): domain Eukaryota; kingdom Metazoa; phylum Arthropoda; class Insecta; order Hemiptera; family Membracidae; genus Stictocephala; species Stictocephala bisonia. The sequence continues at coordinate 135,226 of JAQJVL010000692.1, read as the reverse complement.
ATCATAAAAATTTGGGTTTTTTTCAACCCATTTGTCTTACCTAGAAATTTCTATCTTTATTAGAAAGATTTTTTTTTAAAGAAAATTTTTTAGATGTTACAGCACATTTTTTTTAATTTTTTTAACCCTGAAAAACTAACCTTCTAAAAGAATTTTTTTTACAAATCGCTTAGCCCTTGGAGATACTTTGGAAAAAAGTGAATAAATAATTATAAAGAAGGATGAAACTCTTTATTGTTCCAATAAAATTTTGGTATACTTTTAAAAAAATACAAAAAGAAAACATTTTTTTGGTTTTTCCCATTCACTTAGCCCCAATCTACACAAAAATTTGTCCTTGGGGGCTTTTGGGCCCACATTGCCTTTGGCAGCGCGGGCAGAATATTTAGTCATCCGCCTCTTCTTTGCGGGGACAATCCCCCACAACTTTTTTCCCTTGGGGTTTGAGCTTCCCTTTTGGAGTGCCCATCCTGAAGTAAAAACCCCCAAAAAATACCTGCTAGGGGATGGGGCGTAGAGGGCCGGGGGGAAAAAAACTGGAACTCATCCGCTCCCTCCAGCCGGGGTTTTTAACAATTTCCCACGTGTAGTTCATTGGCAAACTTTCGTTTAAAAAAATTTGGTTTTTTTCTCCAGCTGAAATTTTATTATTCAAAATAGATAACTTTATAAAGTTAAAAATCTGCCAAAAAAAATTACATAAAGGCCATGCTTATTTTTCCCCGACTGCAAATTTTTGGGCCAAAACATTTGGTCCAATGTTTCAAAGGTGCCCTTTGTTAAAGTTGAAAAAACCTTTTATTTCGGCTTCTTACGGGGTTTCTTTTATTGAAGGACTTTCGTGTAAGGTTAAATAAGTAATCCCCACTTTTTTTTTTTTGGGTCTTTTGGGCACCAAATTTTTGGGGCCATCAAAACCCAGAAAAAGAATTCCAACTCGTCTTTCCTCAGGATCTTTCATTTTTTGGGGGGGTTTTCCCGGGGTTTTGTCCCGTCTCATAGTACCAACCAAAGTTAGATTTACTGGGGAAGCTAAAAGTTTTAGTACAAGGGGAAACTGTAGAAAAACCAAATTTGTCTATTTTCACTTTTCCGGTTTTTCCCAGGGGATGCTCTTGGTTAGTTCCGTATTATATAAATGACTTTGGGGTTTTGGCCTCGTGGAAATTTTACTTTTCCCTAAATATGGCTTTGCGTAAAAAATGTATTTTGCCCCCAGAGCCCAAAACATCATCATATTTTTTGCCATATTTTACGGGGTTTTTTGGGGGATGTAAAATTGGGAATTTGCAACGCCCCCTTTAAACCCAGTAATTGCCATCTATTTAAGATAGCCCCGGGTTTGAAACCTTTTCCGAAAAGGATATTTTAAATAAACCCCATATTTGCCTAATGGGTTTCAAAACGATCATCTTTGCTCCTATCTTTTTGGGTCCTTGGTTGCCCAAACCTTAAGTTCTAACAAGAAATAAAAATCTCCCACCCTCTTTAGTAGCTTTATAGCGTTCTCACAAATTGGGAATTTTAAACAAAGTTGAAAGTGGGCCCTATTTTGGTTTTTTTGTGCTGCTATCAAAATCAAAATTCCAAAAATGCTTTAAAAACTTTTTCCTTACAAAGAAAAAGAGATTGTTTTTTGGTTTGTTTAAAATAATTCCCTTTTTTTTTTCTCACTTTGGTCCATTAGTGTGTTTGATAATAATTTTCCTTTACCCATCTGTAAAAAAAACAGAAAATAAAATCATAGGGCTGAATTTTATTTTTGGCACATTTTTGGGCCCTTCCCCGTTTTGGAAATATATTATGGGTTTGAGGGTTTTGGGGATTTACTGGAGGTTTATTACTCCAAAAATGTCCATTTTTTTCCTTTTAGAGAAATTTTTTTGATAAATTACATGTAACATCACATTGGGCCCAGGCCCTTTTAAAACCAAACTTTTTATTATGCTCAACATTATTTTTGTACATCAGATCCTTTTACTCACTTGTAGTTGGGCCCGATGACGTATTCGATTTTCTGTGACTGTGTCTCCTGAAAGGCCCCTTTCTGGACTTTCCCAAATTTCCCTTCATTACTTGAGTTTTCGGAACCAAAAAGGATTGGGGGCCTGTAATTGGGGGTCCACTTCATATATCACTGCCCCACACCAGAAAAATATGGCCCAAATCACGTTCCCCATTTCCTGGGGTATCATCAAGACAAAAAAGGGTTTTATTTAAAAAATTTTAAAATCCGTTATTTTCACCCAAAAAGGCAATAAACGGGAAAACTTTTTTTTAAATTGTTGTAAAAAAATGCCCAAAGTACTATTTACAAAAAAAAAACAAAATGACAAAAACCACAAATCGTTTTCGTTATAGTGGACAAACGCGTTTGCTAGAAAAAAATAACTTTAAAACCTAACGCTTTCGTCCCCAGCGATAACGGCCAAAACGGGGTAAACAAAAAAAACAATGGGCTTTGGTTTAAATGGGGTCCTTTTTGAAAGGGTTCGGGGCCAAAATTTGAGGGTATAGGGGGGGGGAAACCCGGGGAAAACCCCTTTAAAAACCGCGGGGGAAAGGGGAGTTTAAAATGGCTTTTTTTGGCGCGTTTTCCCAGACAACGGGTTTAGTGTTCAAAGGGTTTAAGGAGTTTTCCCATTTAATTTTTGTTTTAAAGACCCCTTTCATTATCGAGGCAAAAAAAGGAAAAAAGCAAACAAAAAACTGGTATCAGGGTTCCACTCATCATCTCTTTTGCATAGTTGCGTCCGTTGTTTTCTAGTGTAATTGTGATATATAACTCCATTGTGTTTTGTTTTAAATTTGCCCTGTTTTTGCAAATAAAAAAGCACTTTTTTCCCCCGGGGAATGTGCAGTAAAATTACAATAAATTTAATGATAAAAATTTAACAACCTTTTGCTGTTTTATTAAAAAACTTATAAAAAAGAAAAATGAAAAAAAACTGAAGAAAAAACTTTTTTTGATTCAAGATGAAAACAAATTACTATAATTAAAAAAAAAAACAACTTATTTTTCTTTAAAAAATATTAACAAACTTTTATTTTTTTTTTCAAAAGCCCCAAACCGAGAGTTCAAGAAAATTTCCTTTAATCGACACCAACAAGTCCTTTTTTTAAAAAAATCACTAACTAAATTTTTCCCTGGTACATGTTAAAACCTGTAAAAAACCCTTCCCCTGGTTTCTCTCCCCAAAAAAGTGATATCGTAAAATTTATGTGTTTTGTTCTTCCGTGCAGGACGGGTTTCCCTGATAAATTTTTACAGCACCTTTTTGTCAATGTACAAGTTACTTAAACCTGAAAAACCTTTCATTTCTTCCAAAAAAACCTTTTTCACCCAAAAACAATCTGCTTCGCTGCTTCATGGCCGCTACATTTTTCAACCCTGTTGTGGATAGGGGAAATTTGAAATTTTTTGTTTTTTTGAAAACCCAACTTATTGCCCCCTTTCCAGCAAACATACTTTTACAGCCTGCCCGGTTTTTTTTAATTTTTCCTGGTTACCGGCATAATTGCATCACTTAAAAAAATTAAGAACCTGATCTCCCTTCTTATTTTGGGGAAAAACATATTTCCTTTTTTCCCTTGCAAATCTAAAAATCCGTTTAAACCTGAGACCAATTCTTGATACTTGGGCTTTCCCATGTTGAGAAAACCCTTGCTAACAGCAAAAGCAAAAACTGGGGGGGAAATTTGTCAAGAAAAATTGGACTCCCCAATAGCTTCTCGATAGGGCACCCCCATTCTTAAGATTTTTTCCCCTTTTGTAACATTCAAACTTTTTCAACGGGTGTTGACACGGGATTACGTTACCCCATCCGATATTTTCCCAAAAATTTAAATAAATTAAATGCCCTCGGGCTAAGTTGTTCGAATCTTTGTCTTTTTGATCTAAACTCCTAAATACACTTCAGGATTTTGTTACCTTGATTTTAAAATCACATTTAAATTTTTGAACAAATTCATAAAACTTTTTTTTTTCATCATTCCCACAGATAAGTCCATCACCCACAAGAAAACAACAAACACTTTTGATTGTTAATTTCTAAAAATAAAACAGACAAAAATCTGGTACTAGCTCAAAACCTTGAAAATTTCATAAAGTTAGAAAACCGTTTTTTCCCACCCATTTAGGACTCTGTTTAAACCCTTTACAAACTACGGTTTAATTTCCAATTTTACCTGAGCCTTCATCATAGCCTTCTGGTTGATTAAAAAAATATCTCTTCATTAACTTGGGATACAAAAAAACTGTCTTCACTTTCAAATTTTTTTAAAGTACATTTTTTTCTTGAGCAGCCATATTAAATTATGTCCTTTTTTGTATCAAATCTTGAAATGGAATGTTTGTACAAAAAATTTTTCCCGCCTTTTTTTCCTGAGAAAAAAACCCCTTAGCAACTAATCTTCCTTATATTTTTCCCGGGATTGCTTTTCTTTGTAAGCACCCACTTTACTAAAAAGGTTCTTTTTTTTTTGGGGTTTAAACAAATTTAAAAAACATCATTTTCATAAAGGGGAACCCCATCTCTTTATTCACCCCCGCTGTTTTGCCAAAAATTACCACTCGGGGAGGGCTTACAGCTTCTCCATGGGTGGGTCCAGCTTCAGTTTAACATCACTTTAGTCCTTTAAGTAAGTGGGTTTTTGACACGCCCCTTTTTTGGCCGATTTAAATTAAACCACTACCATCTACATATTTCATTTAAACACAAAATTTTGACTTTACTTTCAGGGCTAAAAACTTTTGAACTTGAACTTGTATTACCATAAACTGTTTTTTGCTTGGGGACCAAAAACTTATCAACAAATTCGGGTTTTTATAAAAAACGGATACATTTAAAAATAGTCCCTTCCTAAATCACTGCCTTATTTTTTTCCCTTGCCCTTGCTTACTTTTCATCAAAGGCTTAAGAAAACATCCGATATTATGACTTTCCACCCAAATCAAAAAACTCGGTAACCGTCTCCTCACCCACAGTAACCAACTAGGATACCTGCGTTAAATTTTACAAAACATTTTTTTCCTTTTTTGTTTTGGCACATGTAAAAAAACACCAGTACCAAACGGATAAAAATGTTTTTTTTCCGGAGCAAGTCCTTTCTTGAACCACAGTTCATATGGGGGTCAGTCCATCTCTCATGGCCTTACGATTAATTACATGGTAGCTTATTAAAACCTTTTTTGGCCCATATTCTTTTTGGTGTTTTTTAACTAACCGGCAAAAATTCTTGCGCTTTAAACAAGAGTTGGGCATCTCCCGCTCTTTTGAACCTTTTTTCCCGGGTGTTAGGGGCATTTTAGTTCTCTAGTTTTTCCCCTTTTTTCCCTGAAAATTTTTTTCACCTTGGAATTACAAAATCTTGCCTCCATCATTTCAAAAAATTTTTTTAAAACATGTCCCTTTTTTTACATTATTAAAAAAAAGTTTACACACAACGGGAACATCTGCCCTTTTTCTAAACCCCAAAGAAAACACGTCTGTATTTTTTTAAAATAGCCCTTTAAAAAAAACCTACAAAATTTAACGACTACCCCCAAATTTGGAGGGTTTTTTCCAAAGGGATGGCCCAATGGTTTTTCCATTGGCCCAAAAAAACATTCCCCTTCCCAATTCCCCTACTTCTTTTGGGTTTTAAAACATTTTCTAGAATGATAAGTATCACATGTTTTTTTTTCCTTTGGAACACAACCTTCAAAAAATTCATAAATTTTTGGGTCAACATTATCCTTTTAAAATTTTAGATGTCCTTTTCAGCCTTTTGGGCTTGAGGGAGCAAGGGACATTCTTGGGCCACCCCGGGTTAAATTTTTGGGGTCGACTGTTACAAAACACGTTCATTCTGCTTGTGTTTTTTCCCGGAAAACAAAATTACTTTAAACCAAAGTTCAAAAAAGCCCAAATTTTTTCATGTGCCCAATAACCTGGGGAACATTCCCTTTTAAAAAATCCCACTTTTTACCCTTGTTTGTTTTTAAAGGGTTTTTCCTTTTTCCACTGAGGCCCTCCCCGCCCATGAGGTTACGACCTAACTTAGGCACAGTTTCCTTCTCCAGAAAGCTTCTAATAAATTTCCCAACCGTTGCCTTACGTAACTTTTACGGGCTGTAAAAAGGCATTTGAATGTACCCAAATACTTTCCAAAAAAACACATGTGTTGGGGTTGCCCCCGAGGTCAGAAATAAAAGTCCCTTCACACTTTAAATTTGCAACATAGCATAAAAAAAATTGTTGTTTTTGGGCCGGAAAATTTTTCCTTTGTCTTTTTTGGGGCCAATTACTAGCGTAATGTGGACCTTTACATAAAAAAAATTTAAAAATTTTTCTTTTTAAAAGTTTTTCCATACCACTGGCTTGTAGGGGTTGGCCGGGGGGCCAGTACCATTTAACCCTTTAGGGGGGGCGGGGGGCCCGGGAAAAAGGGGAGCCTGTATGGGGGGCCGGGGTGGCCCAGAAACCACTAAGCCTGTATGGGGGGGGCGGGTGGGCCAATTTCTTCAACAATGTATTTGTTCATTAATAATTCTTCAGTAGCAACAATCATACTTTATTTAAATTTTTCTTTTTTGGGGAAAAAAAAAATTTTTTTCTTTTTCACTAGGCCTAAAAACCAGTGCAATTTATTTTTGGGCCGATAATGCAGTTTTTAGTGAACTTAGGCAATCTTTTTTAAATGAGCCAAATTTCTTCAATCAACAAAAAATTGATTATTTTCCATTTTAACACTCTCCCAAAAAATTTTAAAAATTCCCAAAATATTAAATTGGGAAAAAGAAATCATTTTTCTGCTCATTTTTACTAAGTTTTTTTTGTACTAATAAGCAGATTTAAATTTAAAATGAAATTTGCCTTGTGCCTTTACAAGCTCCTCATTTACTTCCCTAGAATATTAACTGTTACCCTAGTAAAATACTGTACTAACTCTTCATCTGGAGTTTTTTCTGCTGTGAAAAAATGCTTCTAGGGTTCTATCTAGCCTTTGATTAGAAGACTGTTCATAGACACTAATTAGCTTTCCCCATATATCCATACCCATTTTGACAAAGTTGCTGTTAGTTCAACATGCCCTATCATCAAGTGCACTTACAATTAAGACTTGACATAGTCGCATCATCTTTGTCAAACTGTTTAATCTTATTAAGAGTTGCTTGTTCTTTTCAGCACCCTTAGCTGGAATTTCTGGTCTAATACGTTTTCCTTGAGCAATGTCTAACACATCATTGTGTTTTAACAACAAGTCCATTGTCGTTTCCATCGTCTCCACGCTAATTGACCATCAAGTCTTATCAACTCTAAATCTTAAATCCACTATTATACTTACTTTATTTCACTCTTCAAACGAAATCTGGGCCCATAACCTATTGAAAAACTTATAAAAAAGATAAGTGAAAAATAACTGAAGTAAAACTTTATTTGATTCAAGATTTAAACAAATTACTATAATTTAAAGAAACAACATATGTTCTTTAAAAAAATATTAACAAACTCTTAGGTTTTTTTTTTTCAACACTCTTGCATATACTTAAAGTGAACAATAAAAACTATTTACTAATTAAGAACTATACTAAATACTAACATACTGCACTATGATAGTACACAACGTGTATGGTACACACTTTAAGCAATCTGAATTTGCACCGAACCACTGTGACATAAGACACGCGGAAGGGTAGGAATGCCAGTGCGGTGGTCACCCCGTAACGTCACCCACACTGCCCCAAACCAGTTTTAGTGGTCAGCACCCTCCTTGAGATAAGGATGCGTCAACCTTGTACTTTAATTAGTTACCTTGTGTATTTTCTAAGTATCAGAAACTGTAGTGCAGCAAGTATCGCATATCAAGACAGGTATCCTAATAGATATGCACCATAATATAGGTATTTGAAAAACAATAAAGTATAAAAGTGTATTACGTTAGGTAATACAGAAAAGTTTGCAAAGTAATTGCTGACGGACAGAAAGTTGATAAGTTAGTACGAGGGTAATTTTTAAAGTAAAAACCATTTTCAAATAGCATAAGAGAAACTTTATTTATGGATATAAATGATATCATAAACCAAAATATGAACATTTTTTCACTTTTCTATGTAGTCACCATTAACATCGACACATTTTTGAAGTCATTTTACCAGCTTTTGGATTACTTCATCAAAGAACTCTTCTACCTGACTGTTAACCAGTTGGTAACTGTTTCTTTCAACATGTCATCATTTTCCAAGCGCTTTCCACCAAGAAATTCCTTAAATTTTGGAAAAAGATGAAAATCCGATGGTGCTAAGTCAGGACTGTATGGTGGATGATCCAGTATTTCCCAACGAAACTTGTCCAGTTGTGTCTGTGTCCTTGCCGCAACATGAGGCCGAGCGTTGTCGTGAAGCAGAATGACGCCACTAGAGAGCAGGCCCTGCCAGCGGTTTTGAATTGCGCGCCTAAGCTTCAATAACACAGGTCTGCAAAAAAAAATTTTTTGTCAGCTGCATGAGATATTTTTTCTAAATACTATGTTTTTTGTGTGCTAAATCTAAAAATAACAACCATTTTCCTCCAGCACGTATAGTTTTTTTTGCAATTTGTGGGGAAATAAAATAATAAAAACACTATAGTTTGGTTAATACAATCATTTAAACGAATAAATCAATATTATAGAGTTCACAGTTTTATATTCAGCTTCATGTGCTAAAGGTTGTCAGTTCGATCCCAATCAGAGTCAATACATTTTGAGAAGGATCAGCTGATAACCACCGGCTGTTCATTTGTCATTGGGCTATTAATTAATGACACTTTCTAAGGAATAGTCGGCCTTAGTTTGTAACAATGACTACATTCGCTCATCTACACTCATCACACTCAATCGAAATCCATATTCGCCCATATCTTGACGATCGGCGTCTTACGAATAAATAAATAAATAAATAAATAAAAAAATAAATAAACACTTGTTTTCTTCATATGTTTTGTGAAATCTTCTTTTCTTTTCATTTATACTCCTTCGAACTCGCTTTCTTTTTTCATTTGTTGTATCCCGCTTCAGCATCCAGCAGTAGTCTGCCAGCATGTTTACATTCCACCTTCCTTGATATCGTCTCTCATTGTCACGGACATCCTGATGGAAACGTTCCCCTTGTTCTTCACTGTACGCTCCCAAATTTTCAGGAAAGTACTCAACATGAGAGTGTAAGAAATGAACTTTCAAGCTCATATTACATCCGAGCTCTTCAAAAGCAGCCAACATGCGTTTGACAATCGTTTTGTAAAGAGGGTCTTTGGAGTTCCGCAGAAATTTTTTTACCACATCCCTGAAAGAGTTCCATGCTTCTTTTTTCTTTTCATTCATGTTTTCGGAGAAAAGAGGATCAGAAAGAAGTTTCCTGATGTCAGGGCCCGTAAAAACCCCCTCTTTCAACTTGGCTTCAGAGAGTTTTGGGAACTTGGAGCACAAGTACTTGAAGCAGTCCCCATCTTTCGGCAGTGACTTAACAAACTGCTTCATAAGCCCCAGTTTTATGTGAAGAGGTGGGAGCAAAACCTTTTCAGGTGGAACTAAGGTAGTGTAAACAACATTTTTTTCACCAGGAAACCAATGTACGCAGTGGCCAGTCAGTTTTTCCCCAGTGAAGGTCTCTGGCTCGGCTGTCCCATAAACAGAGAAAACAGGGATATTTTGTGTATCCAGATTGTTGGTCCAACAGCATTGTTATTATTTTAAAGTCTCCACAGACCATCCATTCATGTTCATTGTATTTGATTTTCGCAAGAACCACAGCTAAATTTTCATAACTTTCCTTTAAATGAACTGAGTGTCCTAAAGGTAGTGAACCAAACTCATTCCATTATGCAGTAAAACCGCTTTAAGACTAGTTTTAGACGAGTCTATGAAAAGGCGCCACTGAGATGGATCATATTCAATGTTAAAGTACTTCATAAGTCCGTGAATATCACTGCAATAAACGAGATCACCCTCTTGAAAAAAAAATTTAGTAACTTCTTTTTCCCGGTGTCTAAACCAAGCAAATGTTGTTCCAGGGCGATAGCAAGTTTTTATTTTTTAATCTTGAACCTAGAAGTTCGGCAGCTTCTTTGAAAGGCCTAGGTCTCTAACTAGGTCATTCAGCTCGCTCTGCGTGAAAGGCTGCGGTCCCTCATCTACAGAAATATCTGAACTGGACTCGTCTTGTGAAAGAATAGGGTTTTCGTCCTCTGAACTACTAGGAACATCATTTAAACTAGGAGGTGGAAGTGGAACTGGTACTTCAAGGCTATGAGGGCACTGGTCGAATAGCTGAATTTAGGTTCGGGTATGCTATTTTTCTTTTTGTTTTTAGAATTAAAACCTTTTACATCTACGGAACAAAAAATAACAGTCAGTAGTATGATTTTGCTGTTCACGCCACATCATTGGGATTCCGAAACGAAATGAGGTTTTCTTACCCTTATACCACAGACGGAGATCTTCTTCACACCTTCTACACACCTTATGAGGAGCCCACGTCTTGTCTTGGTCACCAACTTTCAAATTAAAATAAGCAAAATACACTTTCTTCACAAAATCACTGATATTTCTTTGCTGACTTTTAATAGTATACTCTCCACAAATAAAACAAAAGTTATCAGGAGATATAACACAACCTCTATGAGCCATGATTCACTAGAAAAGCAAGAGCACAGTCACAGTTAAACAAAGAATGTAGACTGAGTGTGGGCAACAACAACACAGCAAGCACAGACTGGAACTAACTGATCATGTAGCAACACGCTCGTACATGAAAAAAGGTTGCTATTGCTCTTTAACCACTACAAACAATCTAGCAAACGTGTAATAACAAGCTAACCTTAATGATAAGATTCCTCAAGTAGCTCTAGTAACCAATCAAACATGTTGGTACGTGGTGAGTTAAGCTGCCTTAAGTGCAAGTATACAAAATGCATCCCTCCACTACTTCAACCCCCACCCCCTCCAACTCCCATTTTGTATTTAAATTAAAATTAAGTATTTGTTAAATTGGTATAGCTTAAAAGGAATAAATCGTTACTAGATACGAGTTTAACTACATAAAACAACTATACCAAACCAAAGTGTAAAGGAAATGAATATATATTACTTATATAATAAAGAACTGTAATTTGCAAGAAATTATGATGTGATGGAATTTTTTTGGCATTTTTCCCGGTTTCAGCACGTAAAAATACATATAAAACGGGCAAAATATTTCATGCAGTTTTTTGGTTGCAGACCTGTGTAATGTTTAATAATGTTCAATAACAATGTTATCTTTCAACATTTATTGTTCAATGGTTTTGGCAAATTTCCTCGTCAACTTTTTGTTTCAACTCTTCATTGATGACAGTAGGCCGTCCAGGTCGTTGTTCGTCGTCATGAACACTTGTCCTCCTTCGTTAAAAAGCCTACGCCATTTTCGCACATTTCCATCATTTATAAACACACCCTCATCGTAAACTTCAAGGAGCTGTCGGTGAATTTCAGCAGGACGAAATTTTTTTGCGTTTAAAAACCGAATAACTGAGCGTACTTCACAGTCGGCGTAATTATTGATTGACATTGCGACAAACAAAGCAGTATAACCACACAACCAGCATCGGCAGAGACGTGAAACGTAATGGCGGCATTGAAAGAGACAGGCCAGTAAGACCTGACCTTGAATGGACGTCAGGTGACCGGATGCGTGGGCACGATGCACAATCGGTCTTTACTTTAAAAATGACCCTCGTAATTGTTTATGTTCCAACAATGATATGATTCTAGTCAACAGCTGGCAATGGTAATGATGGTTTACTATTACTAACAAAATCTTGGTTTACTACCATACTAATTTTTAATTTGTTGGTTAGTTCTTGAATACTATGAATTCCATTTTTAATACTCGTTTTAACACTGGACTGCTAAGCTCATACCGATGGATGGTCTCATTGGACGACACTTGTTCACAATGTTATATTAAAAGAATATTCATATTTTTAAGTGAGAGAAGCATACTTTACATAGAACTCAACTCTATAATTATTCAGAATATGTGAGTATTATTTTATAAACTCATAACCTCCCATATATGTATAAATATAATGAATAAATAAGTGTTTAATAGACATCTTCACCCATTTCACTATCTACTTTTCAGCATCAAACTGTACCTCACCTTACCTATATTTTTTTATGGAACTTCTGAAATATGGAGTATTTGTATGAACTTTCATCATAGCTTGAATTAAACTTATTTTCCTCATACTTGCATTCAAGTAAGAATCTGTATTATTATCTCATAAAATTGTCACTGTTAATTCTGATGTAACATCGCTAGTTTTCATACTTGATTTCAGAAACCAGCTATTAAGAGGTCTATCACATATTTCTCCGTCCATTGTAGATTACTAAATCCTATTACTTTGCTAAAACCACAAAACTCATGCTAATTTATAACCAACTGAAAAAAACGTATGTTAGAAAAGGTCCAATCTTAATATGTCTCCTTAATACTTAACAAAACCATTATTAAATTTTAATCGTGCTTCCATCAAGAATTGTATCTCAATATGGATATTGTGAGTTACTTAAAATTAAATATACTAACATGTGATTATTTAGAAATAGTTTTTGAGTAATTTGAAAAACTAATAAAAAAGAATAAAAAAAATTGAATGTTTCTATACTGTTTTTAGACCCAGGACCATGTCATGTAAAAATTATAGAAATAACAAATGAGTTAATGTCAGTATCTTGGAGCGAACCCCGATCAATGCAATGTGTGAGTGGCTACAAGGTCAGTATCTCCGATGAGTCTCAAAACTTCACAAGTGAAGAAACTGTTACAAGATTCAACAAAATGTTCACTTTTACTGATCTAAAACAGTGTTCACATTATTATATAACTGTAGAACCTAGTACAGTTTCCAGAGCAAATCTAATAGAGTCTAGTGAGACAGACGGTGTCACAACTATGAATGGTAAGTAATAATTTATATGAATCAATAACATTCATTCGTTTTTTATTATTAAAAGTAATAAAATCAAAATTAGGTAAATGAAATAAAAAATGGTTTATTTATTGAGGTAAAGTTAGGACCATCATGTCCTCTCGAATACTTAACCTCTTAAAGGACATATGATATTACTTACAATAAGTATATCTAATGTGTTTAACATGTTCACTTCTGCTGAGCACACTATTTTATTATAAAACAAAAATGATTTACACCGAAGAATTACAAAATTAAACACCAAGCATAATAGAACACATAGAAGAAATGGCTTTTATTCATGCCCTAACTTGTTTCATTCCTGAGAATGAGCTCTCCTTCTTTCACTTACTAAGCATCTTTATTTATTTATTTGACGGAAAATCCTTTTTATACATGATTTACAAACAATAGAGTATACATTTGCTTATTAATCTAAACATGCTTATGGCAAATAATAAATAATTATGTAAACAGTAAGTAGAATAATAAATATAATAGTATTTATTATTATTGTATTATCTTCCTTATTATCCTTGTCCTATGCACTCATCTTCATTATCCAGAGTGCATAGGAAGAGCTGTCGTCTGATAGAGGATAAGCCGAGATGAAAAATGTCTATATCTGGGGGCAGGAGATTCGTCAGGCGCTGGATACAACACATTGTACTACTTGTTTCATACATTGTTCTATGGTGAAGCCTAAAAAACATTTCTCTGGATCTCGTCCCAGTTGGAATGCGGAAATTTACCATTTCAAGAAGCACAGGACTGTCAATGAAGCCATTAACAAGTTTGTAGAGGAATAAGACGTCCTGCACAAATCTTCTCTCCTTCAGAGGCAATGCAAATGAAGTTAGTCCGCAAGAGATTTCACAGGAACATCCAGATAGTGGTAGCCAAGGTGAGTCCCAACCAGTCTGAGAAACCTGGTTTTGTATCCTCTCGAGCAACTCAGCCAGATACTTCTGAGAGGAGCCCAGACCACAGAAGAGTATTCCAAATGGGATCTTACAAAGGAGACGTAAAGAGTTCTAAGTGCAGCTGGATCCCAAAGCAGCCTCGATACACGGATGATTATTCTGAGATTTCTGTTGGCTTTGGAGCAGGCAAAGGACACATTCATATACATATAGCAACTTGACATATACCAAGGTTTTGACAGTGCTTTTAAATACATGAGAGGGTTTGTGTGAGTGTTGAGTAATGTGCATGTGAGCACTCTATATATTACACAGTCACACACTTATGTGCACACACACTCACTCAAACTCTCAAAAACTTTCATTTCAATTAGGTTAATGTTTCTTTTGGATTGTTTGTTTTTTTTAAATTTTTTATCTTTTTTTAACATATGAACAAGAGTTACGATATACTGAAAATACTTTGGACTAACATTGTATGATAAGAAATAATAAAATTAATTTAAAAAATATAAATTAATGAAACCTTTATAAATATATTTTACTTACAGCCAGGGCCGGATTTAAGCACAGGCGACATAGGCGCGCGTCTAGGGGCCCGCGCCACAAAGGGGCCCGCACCACAACTTTACTCTTAAACAACTTTCATTACAAAAATTATATTACTGGTCATGTTCTATTATCTACATACAAAAGACATGGCCTTGGTTGTAAATGTACAGAACAAGTGAATGTGTAAGTGCACTGATGGTGACATTTTGAGAAAAGCGGTTGGAGTTAATTTGAACACAGAGAAAGTAGTATTTTTCTGCGGTTTAAAGCATCTCACGCCGATATGAACAGTGGGCAGCGACCGTTTGCCGCGCCCACGTGTGGCGAGTTAGCGAACTAGGGTTCGTGTTGGTACTTGGTACTCACCACTAATATCTTGTCATCTGTCTTAACAAGACACATAGCGTTAGCAGCGTAGTGCTACATTACTACTCCTCACACTAATGATTACTTGTGTTAAGTTGGTGCAAACTAGTTATTAAGTCTGTTTCTGTGATTGTCAAATGTGTGCTCAGTGAGTTTGTCCAGAGAAGTCTATAGCGGGATTATTTAAATAAATAACATTACAAAGGTAAGTCATATTTTATAATATGTATAGCTCAGTTTAGAATTTGTTATAAATTCAACAACTTCATGTATACGTTTATTTTCCAATAATGTCAAAACAAATTTAAACAAGTTAATTGGGGTTTCAAAAAATTTTAAAATTATATCTTCATTAATCGCGGATTGGCCTACGGCCCACTCTGCACACTGCACCAATAGAATTATTAATAGAATATTTGATTATCTTCTCCGTGGGCCTACCAATAATTGTTAATTAATATATTTTACTTATATTAAAGGTGACTAGACGTCCCGTTTTAGAGGGTCTCGACCAAATTCTTGGGACGCCAACTTGTCCCGTTTTCGCGGCAGTATTTTAAACCTAGTTGGTGTTTTGTATTTATTTACAGTATTAAACACATGCAGATTTATTTTCAACTTTAAAACTCACAAAA
The DNA here is from genome assembly GCA_035578905.1 of Stictocephala bisonia. Classification (NCBI taxonomy): domain Eukaryota; kingdom Metazoa; phylum Arthropoda; class Insecta; order Hemiptera; family Membracidae; genus Stictocephala; species Stictocephala bisonia. The sequence goes on along the minus strand of JAQJVL010000692.1, from coordinate 119,773 downwards.
TATTATCCTAAAAAACTCATTATATTTACATATCTTTTTAACTGAATGCTTCTCATTTACGAGATACATGCGAATGCAAGTATTTTTTCTTTTCAGCAAGATTCTACTATGGACCGTCATAAAACACAAAATAATCACCATAAAACGAAAGAGGTTTTCAAAAGAGGCAGTGCAAAACGGAAGATTGCTAAAGAAAAGGAGAAAAAGAATGCAGAGGTCCTAGTCAAATCACGTCGCATGACTGATTTTATAAAAAATGTCCATGCAACACCATCAACGTCTGTTTCTGAAGCAGCAAAAAACAACGACATCGTGATTGACGACGTAGATGTGCCAATTACCAATGGGAATACCCGACAGCTCGGAAATCAAACGGATGCCGAAAAAGAAGCAGAGGTGGGTTATTTAACATGTTTTTGTACTTTGGAATTGTAGAAGCAATATTTTTCTAAGTGGTGGCAGAGCAAGGATCTAGTAATCAAGTGCGGCCACAGCTGAAATCTGCGTCGAAGTACTACAGCCACCCCCTCCCTTGAATAGAATTAAATAAATAAACTTGGAGGGAAGATTTCAACAGATATTTTTGTGTTCATTGTCAGTAGAAATAGTCGAACTGTTGGCTACAAACCACGAATGAATTCTCCGCGTAAAATTTTGAGTTGCACTATTACCAATTAATTAGTACATTCTTTCACACGGCGGCATATCACGGCTACATTTTTGAACTTTAAAAAATAAATTGGGTGTCATATTAAACATTTTAACTGATTTCTTATTAACGAAATTATTAGGTGTTTTCGCTGGGAAACTTTGACAATTGACCACATGTTTGATTAATTAATAAATCCAAAAAAAATTTAAATCCAAGTTAGTAGTAAATTTATTTATTTTGCCATTGGTAAAAAAAGATTTGTTGCCTACATTTAAAAATAAGCTCAGTATCAACCGCACGGAGGGGTTTGTTTTGCACATTTAGTGTGGATTTAATATCCTTTTAAATAGCTAACACGTTTTACAACCCTCAAATTAAGTTTGAAATCCAGCCTTAAATATTTGCAAACCGTCAGTTTGGAAGTTGTTTGAAAATCTCATACATTTTTGTCATATGATTTTTTTAAAATGATTTTGATAGGTTTTGGATACCGAGGATTACACATCAATACAGTCAGAAGCTCAGTACTTTTAACATATTATGTTAAATTTTATGCAGTAGTGTTTTTTATTTTATTTTATTTTTTTTGTAAATTATATGGAACATTTATTTGAATATTTTAGTAATTTTGTAATAGACTACATTTTTTCTTTTCTTTTTTTTGACAATAGTCTGACTGTAATTGGTTACTTCCAGGTTCCAAAAACGCCTGAGGAGGTGCCCAGAGCCCTCGTAGATTCTGCTCAATTTGATCCTGCGCCTGCTCCGAAAATAAGTTGTTTGTCAAACACTGACATTGGACAGTGGCCGGAAGCGCTTACACAAAGTGACATCGACCGTTGTGTTACAATGGGCACTGGATTGCTTCAAAATTGTGACGAGGATCTATTTGAACGCAAGTCTGTCAAACAGTCCGATATGGGCAAGGGATGCGAGAAGGGTTTTGTAAGGAAATGTCACAAAAATATGTTTATACGAAAAACCCGAAATGGTGAAACCATTAAACGCTCTTGGCTATGCTTTTCTCCCAGCGATGGCCACGTTTACTGTTATGTCTGCAAACTGTTCTCCCCGGTACGCTCTTTATTAACTCATGGTGGATATAGTGATTGGAAAAATGCTTCAGCACGCCTAATTGAGCATGAAACATCTAAACTTCATTTAAATGCTGTTATTGATTATGCAGGACGTACCAAAAGACTAGGTCAAATAGATAAAGAGCTTACCCATCAAGCGGAAAAAGTAGAAAAGTACTGGCGGGAGGTCCTAAAGAGATTGATAAGTGTTATAGTGTTTTTAAGTGAAAGAGGTTTGGCGTTTCGAGGAGAGAATGAAACCCTTGGATCACCACGAAATGGCAACTACCTGGGGATTTTAGAGCTCCTAGCACAACATGATGAATTTTTAAGAGGCCACCTTGAAACTCATGGAAACCGCGGAAGTGGTCACACCAACTACTTATCTTCTACAATATGTGAGGAAGTTGTAAATATAATAGGGAAACAAGTGTCCGATGAGATCTTATTTCGAATCAAAAAGTGTAAATATTTTTCAATATCTCTAGATTCAACGCCCGATGAAGGTCATGTTGACCAACTCAGCTTGGTTTTTAGGTACTTGGAAGATTTCACACCTGTTGAAAGATTTTTGACATTTATGCCTAATCAAGGACACAAAGCAAACGACATGTTTAATGGACTATGTACCTTTTTGAAAGAAAATGATCTGGACATAAAAAACTGTCGTGGTCAGTCTTATGACAATGCCTCTGCCATGAGTGGAAAGTATAACGGGTTGCAAGCACTCGTTTTAGAAGAAAACAGTTTGGCAGTATGGATACCTTGTGCTGGACATTCATTGAATTTGGTATTACAAGCTGCAGCTGGTTATTGTCCTAATGCTGTAAGCTTTTTCAATTTTTTGGAAGAGATATTTGTATATTTCACTGCCTCAACCAACAGATACAAGATTCTAACTGAATGCTTGAAACGAGCAGAAACTGAAAAAAATGTTCTTGTGCCAAAAAGGACAACAACAACACGATGGTCATGCCGAGCCGATGCCACCAAAGCTCTTTTGCGTGGATATCAAGAAATAAAGCAGGCACTGGTGAAAATTTCAGAAGACACAGAGGATTCTGGAATATCAAGGGTGGCTGCTTTGGGTTTGCTTCGAAAAATGAACAAGTTGGAGACAGGTTTGTATGCCATTTTCTGGGACGATGTTTTTGGCCAAGTTAACAAAACTAGTGAATCTCTACAAAACCCTAGAATTGACGTGAATACAGCTGCATCAATGTTGAAATCTTTGAGAAGATTGATTCGATCCAAACGGGAATGTTTCAAGGAGTATGAACAGAAAGCCATAAAATTAACTGATTGTCTAGAGTATGAAGTTGAGTCTAAACGTAAAAGGAAACCCAATGTACGTTTAGCTCCTCTTGACTGTGTACAAGCTCCGGGGGTTGACCTAGCTCCATCTGATACATTCCGGACCCAAAGCTTCATTACCGTCATAGACGAACTTGAGGGTGCGTTGACAAAGAGGCTTCAAGCATACGAACTTATCGACGCGAGGTTTGGATTCCTTAACAGATTGGATACGCTATCTAACGATGAGATGTTATTATCAAGCAAATTGTTAGTAGAATGCTACAACGAAGATCTAGAAGAAGAATTGGGAAACGAAGTGTTACAATTCAAGAATTTTTCCACCCAGTTTCAAAATGAATATGAAAAATGTGAAAAGCCCATTAGTAAAGAAAGGTGGATGTATCGACTTATTTTAGAAAATAATGTAAAAGATTGCTTTCCTAATGTAGAAGTGGCATTAAGAATGTATCTGTCATTGATGGTGACTAATTGCTCTGCCGAAAGATCGTTCTCTAAGCTAAAGCTGATCAAAAACAGACTCCGAACCTCAATGTCAGAAGACAGGCTAAACGTTTTGGCTTTGCTTAGCTTAGAACATGACATTCTGAGACAAGTCAAATATGAGAACGTCATTAATGTCTTCATTGCGGAGAAGCTTAGACGGAAACCAATCAGCAAGAGTGACTGAAATGAACATTATTTACTTTACATTTTATTTATGACTTAATATCTATTCATATAAGTACTTAATATTGATTGTAATTTTCTTGTTGCCGTACTAATGTACATTAAATTATTCAAAAGTTGAATTTATTTCTACTTCTATCTATATCTATTCCTGTCTTTTTTTTAATAACCTTAGGTAAAACAGTATTAAAGTTTTCTAATATCTTGAATTATCTCATGCATTTGGGTTCAAACATTGTATAATAAATGATGAAGCATTAATTTTCAGACCAGACAATACAGGATATATAACGCAAATGTATCTATAAAGTGACTGTTTGCACGCAGTTTTTCAAATTTTCCCAGAGGGAGGGACCTCGGATCCCCTTTATATGAGGAGTATCCCCCAAACCGTGACCACAGGGCCCGCACCACAGGTGGAGCCTAGGGGTCTGAATTGTCAAAATCCGGCGCTGCTTACAGCATTTCCTAATATTAATTATTAATTACTTATCAATCAGTCAATCTATCTACTGGACGATGTGTTTCTAATCAACAGATTCATCATCAGGTTTTGTCTCTATTAAGTTGAACTTACATGAAACTTACTCGATACAAAGTTCATACACGTAAAACAGCTGGCACATACTTATACAGTCCTGTGGCTAATGAATGAATGGTAATTTTAATAAAGTTTCAACACTTGTATGATTTTGGAATGCATTAGTAACAATGTATTACAATATCAATTTTTTTGGTATAGTTAAAAATGTTAATATTTTAGGCATTTGACATAGATTTTTGCTGTCCACAGTGTAATCTTGATTTAATTGAATTCTGACAATTGAAAGTTATAAGAATAATTGAAAGCAACTAAAGAATAAATATTTCCTTCTATAAAATTATGGTTCTCATTAGCATAGTTTTTTAATGAGTCTGTAAAGTCCCAGCATCATGTTTAGGTGTTTGGCAGTATGTTGACAGCACAGCTATCAATTCATTTTGACTCTTTATTCCAAAGCTATTTATTCTTATCTGACTTGATATCAAAGTAAACTGTGTTTAATCTGATCAAACTCCCTTTCAGTAATTACACTTCTCTGAGCTTGAGTCCAATTAAACTGATGCTGCTGGTAATTCCTTATCTTGTTGTATGACATAAGCCAAGGGTTCTCAAACTGTGGGGCCCAACCCTCAGGGGGCGTGAAGACTGTATAGAGAGGGCGAGAAACTTGAGAAAATTAATATTGAACTAGTTAGGCGGAAAAAACAATTTATTTTTTTTACCATAAAAACACAACTAATTACAAATTATATATTGACTAGTATAGACTGTCATTGCATTAAAAAGAAAGATGGATTATCCCTACAGCCTAAGATTTAAGGCTTGTAACATTATTGTCGTTACATACACAGGATCTTAGATAAAATTATTTAATATGTACTATATTGACAAAGTTGAAGTAAACACATTATAAAAAGCCTTTATAGTTTGTATCCTGAACACTATGATAATAATTAAATTAAAAGGGGGGCATTAGCCTATAGTATGTCAAGGTGGAGGGGGGGATAAGTTTGAGAACTGGCCGACATAATAAGCAACTAAATTGTAATACTACATCTTGAGACCCATCCCCCCCACCAAAGCTGGAAAGCGTGCCAACTGGGGGATGGCTCAAAACAAGTCAAGCGATGGGGTCACGGGTGGCAGTTGGAGGGTCAAAATAACACTCGGCAGCTGAGCAAAACTAATTTATTTCAAGTTAAAAAGCAAACTGCAAAACTGGCTGGCAGAAGGTCACAATATAAATAGGCAGAAGGCCACAATATCCATTCGCACTTAAATAAATAACAAGAAACACTAAATTAACAAGAAAATAATACAAAAGCTACAAAACAACAAACTCTACAAATACCAAAATTAACAATTAACAACTACATGGCCTATCTGCAGTTTAGCCTGAGACCCCCAAAACGTAAGACAAATTTATTAACAATTTAAAAGTGACAAATTTAGGAACAATTTTGATAACCCCAAAACCCCCGGCAATTTAGCCCCACACCCCATGATTCCACCGAGGCCAGGGAGTAAGCCGGAATCCCTGGGCAGCTCCGAATTAGAAGTTAAGTCCAAGAACAAAAATCCCCTTTTGGTGAACGTTTAAAAAAAGAAGTAATTAAAAATAAAATATAACCCGGTACCATTTTAGTAAAAATTCACTTCAAAACATACTACAACTAACAAAATAAATAACACTTAACTAACTCACTAGGCCTAAACATATAAATAAATAACATAACTTAACCATAGGGACCTAACAAATATAAAATCTAAAAAAATATAACAACAAATAAAACTAACTAAATAAATAACAATAAATATCAACATAAGTTTTTTTTCTTAAATTTTAAATATAGTTTTATATAGCAATGTCCCCATGGCTGTTTCATAAAGCACTTTGTCCAATCAGTTTTAGGCCTAGGCCTCAATTAAATAGTTCCACGAACTTTTTTTCTTCTTTCATATTTCATTTTAAATAAGACACCCGCAAAACCCCCAGCTCAGCCGCCGGGAAACAAAATGGAACGCACTGACCTGAGGACTGAAGACTTCTACCCCAAAGATGTAGAGAGGGTAGCGGGCGACTCTAGGCTCCAACATGGTCCTCAGGCCAGGCTAGCAGGGAAGATGGTCGAACTTTGCCCGGACGACAGGCTGAGGGTTGAAACGTCCTGCTCAAGGACCCTGGACTGCAAGGCCAAACCACAGCCCATTAAAAACAGTCCAGCCACAACAACAAAAATACTAGACATAACAACTAATAACATGAAATGGCAAAACAACACAAGAACAGACAAAATTATACATGATTGGAGCACACTAGAAAAATAAAAGATCCATTTTTAGGCTATGAAAAATTATGTTGGAAAACAGATTTAAGACAAACTACAACTTAACAAATTACCAAAGAATTAATTACGTATAGGGAACTAAAAATGGTAAACGGAAAACTAGGCTATGGATACAGGAGCAATATGTTACAACATGAAAATCAAACTAAACAGGCTAGGTTATTGTCAATTAACAAAAAGATGGTAAATCGGTAACTCCCACTGAAAAAGGCTCAACAAAACATTATGCAGAACTACTATTAAATATAAAACCAGACATAATAAAGCAATTAATGCTAAAGAGGAAACATTGAGCACGTGGCTCGAACCTAGGTTAACACATCTAGACAAAGAATATAAATTAGACAAAACCCTGAAAACACAAGTAAGCCCGTTGAATATTATTTAAACAAAAGTATTTTCACCAAAAGGGTGATTAGATATTAGAAATTACAAAAGAACACTTACGTTTTAGAGTCTCTAGCCGATCATGGTAATCTCAGCAGGCAGAGCCAAAGACAAAATGACGGCCAACCTGACAGACAAAGGCTGGAACACGGAACGACCGAGTCCGAGCCAACGGCCACCAAAGTAAAGCGAATCGCCGGGCACAAGCAATCTCAGGCAGCCCGGCAGACCACGACAAAAAAAAAAAAACGAAATGTACCGGTCAAACGACCCGGTACAATCTGTTATCACCAAAGAGACCACCATCATTGATGAATTTACACATAACCTCCTGTAAACCACTCAGACACCAAATCCTACCGTCATGCACTCTGGTCGTAGCACGTCATTCTCTCTGGCCACTGAGAATCGACACTTGTAGTTTTTCATTTGAAGCACAAATCATTTGACAGTTTTTTTAAGTTTTGCCTTTTCAATTCTCTCTAAATAAAAATGGTTTTTGTATACGGATAATTTAACAATCTATAACACGAAATGCAGTTGAAATTCAAAATGTCAAAGCCCCATCAACCTTTGCCAGATCAATATCTCCTGCAGTGAAGGAAAATTTCTTCCAGTCTTGGTATTTCTCAACAATATGCTTATATCTAAAACAGATGTAAATGTTTTGCACAGTGTTCTTCCCATTTGACAATCAGTAAAAGAACTTTGGAATACCCGGTCGCTCATCTAAAGAAAGTTCCTTAAAATCTAGTAGTGCCCCTCCAGAACTTTCAGCATTCTCTTTAAAAAAAATAGTTTGTTAGAAAATCCGTACTTTTGTTCTGCAAACATTATAGTCTTTAGGATCAAATATGTTGCAGATTCACATAGTGTATTTTGTAAATTCTGAATACAGCAATAGTTAGAACAAGTAAAAGCTTACAAGCCTGGAGTTAGGTTGAACTTGTAAAACTACAAATATTTACTACCATAGAAGAATTTAATTGCATTTCTGCATACTGACTTTGATGGATATGCTACCGGACAAACCCGATTTTAGGACAAACTAGTTTGGACTAGGTTAGGTTAGGAAACTAGTTTGTCCTAAAATCGGGTTTGTCCGGTAACAGATACAAAGGGTATTCTTATTTGGCTATTACCTCAGGTAATCCAGAAAGTAACCTCCGTTTTGAACTAAAAATTAATCCAGTGAAGGTAGAACAATTTTATTATATTCATCTTAAAACTACAACTTTACTTTATTTTTCCACATAGTCACCAAGTGGATTTAAGCACTTGTCATATCTTTTGAGAGTCTTATCAATTCCCTCCTTATAAAAATCTGCCTTCTGTGAGTGGAGCCAACCTGTCACTGCGTTTTGTAGCTCTTCGTCACTGTCGAACCGTTGCGAGGCAAGCCACGACCATGTACGGAAACAAGTGAAAATCACTTGGAGCCAAGTCCGGGCTAAATGGGGGATGATCAAAAACGTCTCAATTAAACTTTTTCAAAAGTTCACTTGTTCTCCGAGCAGTGTGAGGCCGAGCGTTGTTATGCAAAAACACAACACTAGATGTCAGAAAGCCACGACGCTTGTTTTGAGTCGCTCTTCTCAGCCGTTTTAACATTTCACAGTAAACTTCAGACGTAATGGTCGTGCCACGTTCCATAAATTCAATGAGCAAAATGTTCTTGGAAATACTAGAAAACCTTTTGTCATGAGCTTCCTTGCTGACAATGTTTGATGGGCTTTCTTTGGCTTGTTTGGAGATGTGGTATGACCCCATTGCATTGATTGCTGTTTTGTCTCAGCATTCACGTAGGCCACCCAATTCTCATCACCGGTAACGATTCTGTTTAAAAAATCTGCTTCTTCCAAATTGTACCGAAAGAGAAAATCAATGGCAGACAACATTTTTTTTGTCTTATGGTCGTTGGAGAGCAGTTTCGGTACCCAACGATTACAAAACTTGTGGTACCCCAGTTTTTATTTCACTATCTCGTGTAAGAGGCTTTGAGAAACTTCAGGAAAGTGGTCAGAAAGTTCCGAGATCGTGAATCGACGATTCTCACGAACCTTTTCGTTCACTTTGCTCAGAAGGTCATTACTGACAAGAGAAGGCCTACCACTCCTTTCTTCATCGTGAATGTTTTTTCTACCATTTTTAAAAACCGTACTCTTTGGCGAACTACACCTTCACTCATAATGTTTGGGCCATAAACGGCACACAATTCACGATGAATTTCAGCTGCTGAGTGATTTTTGCCAAAAGAAATCATATAACACTACGTACTTCACACTTGGCGGGATTATCTATCGCCACACTCATGTTTTAATGCTGTAACTGGACAACGCGTGATCGTGCTATGCTCAACCTTGCACAGTTAGAAGCGTACTGAGCTGCTGCGTGCGCCGATGTCAGTATGGCGGCGCTACCCCCACTACTTCTCGCGCTATGAACAAACAGCGGTTACTTTCTGGATAACCCTCGTATTTACTTACAAATAAAAGTAAATACTAATATTATTCACTTCAATGAGAGCAGTTATTTCAAGTTTTAGTCATTGAAAGTATTTACTCGTGTGGCTAGTTTTTATTTACTTGGCCCAATGTACCAGAGGAGGTATAGTTGTAATGAAATAACAGCAATACATTAAAAGACCTTTATAATATTATGCAGGAGCGACACTTTCATTGCAGAGCTGTGGAGCTGGCGCTCCTAATGGGCACGAGCATACACTTGACCATATTAGCATTGTACCTTGTACAAAGAAGAGAAATGCTAACAATAGGAAAAGTGACATGACAGACTATAGACATAAGTTATTTGGCATTTACTAATAACAGATAAAGATGTATGTAAATAGTGCAAAATTATTCCTGTCTCTGCTCCCACTGCTAGGAGCACTAGCATTCCTTGTTGCCAGTTTTTAACAAAGTGTCGCTTCTGTCTGTTAGTATACTGTGATATTGTGTTGTTGCTAAGTAACACCCCAGCTGACAACAATAGTTTTACTAATTCCTAACTTTTTTAGTGATACTTTTTCTCTTTCAATACATTTTCTGTAGAGCAACATATAAGTATAAAAAAGTTCCTTTGGTTTTAATATTATTATTTATACATCGTATAGTTACATGTTTCCATATGGATAGATCATCAAGTAAATGGTGAAACTTATGAATGTTTTTTCTTAGCAATGTTTATCATATTTGCATACTATCATATATCTATATAAGTTATTAAAGTAATATAACTTATATTTTACTTTATAGTTTTTATTTATAAGATTAATATTTTCTAATCTGTTTAGATAACTTAGTTGTTGAGGATTTTTCAATGACAACAACATGGACATCTTTAAAATTAGAGTGGAGGCTCCCATCAACCTACATGTCTTGTGAACCGATGTATGCACTTCGTGTTTGTGACCCTGAAGTTTGTAGGGAGCCAGTCATGACGAACACTTCGCAGTACAACCTCACAGATCTTACTCCCTGCACAGAGTACAATGTAACAGTAGCAGTCAGAGTGTCTCCCTACAGATTCAGTAAGACGGCAACAGTGGCCAAACTAACTACTGCCAAAGGTAATACAAAAGCTGATCTTTTAATTTAACTATACTTAGATGGTACAGTTTTCTAAATTAATGTTTTTTAGTAAATAATATTTTGCATGGAAGTTTAGAGTTTTTGCAAAGTTATTATTTTTGTAATAGCAATACTAGTTCAATGTTAAGTGCTTCTTTAAGGCTAAACAGTACACAAAAAGTTTTGTTTTCAGCCCAATAGATAGCAGCACTGTCGGGGCCAAATTACTCCTTCTAATTACTCATTTATTTTTCATCCGATTTGAATAAATAAAACTGTTTTGTAATCAGTATAAAGTTGTAAAAGGCGCTATTCATCCCAATTTTCGAAAACATTACTAATTACACTTTAACAGTTAATAACTTTTGTAATAAGAAAAAATTTTACTAAAATAGGTAGTCAATTGTAGAGTAAAATTTTTTAAATAATTTTAAAGGTTATTACAAACAAATCGGTTGAATGGTTTTGCCAGAAACGCGTTTTTAGTTCCAACGTTGTGTACGTGTGTTCACTCGTTGAGCAGCTGCCGGACACACGCACGTACCGACATGCCGCCTTCTCTCTCTCTCTCTCTCTCTCTCTCTCTCTCTCTCTCTCTCTCTCTCTCTCTCTCTCTCTCTCTCTCTCTCTCTCTCTCTCTCTCTCTCTCTCTCTCTCGCACACGCTCTCTGTCTCTTTCTCCCTCAATCCTCACAGGCACAGTAAATACAACTCCTCGCGGCTCGTAGCTCCCACACAGCACACAGCCAATGACGTATCAGTCGTCAGTGAGCACATCCTGGGTATTGTTGTGGGAGTGATCGACAAAGTTAGCCATATGTATATATTTTTGTGTGTTAATCAGCAATAATTTGTCCAACAATTTAACGATATCTGTACTATGACGAAAACGAACAAATAAAGAACTGTAATTCAAATTATGGTGACCTTAATAGATGTTGATGTAAACCTATTTCTGTAGCCAATTTCCTGTAACTTTTGTTAATTTAATTATAAGGTGTGTTACACGTTTTTAATCTGTGTATTTAATGTAATGTGTTATTACAACTGTCTACACTGAATTTATATTTCATAATAACCAATTAGGATGAACAGTAAAAACAATACATGTAATGTTTTTCAATAATATGTATTTGTAATACATGTAATGTTTTTCAATAATATGTATTTGTAATATGTCTTTATTTACAAATAAAATCCGAAAATGGGATTGATGGTTCCCTAATAGCCATACTTCTGCAAGTTCTAGGATCAATTATCTCTGGCAACAAGGTGTAATGGTAGAAGTAATACAACTTCTTTTCCATTTTCTAAACCCAAAACCGCTGATCCCTCTCTATTTGTTCATTATGCACGTCCTTTTTTGACCAAACAACAAAATAGCAACTTTTCTTGTCGGCTACATGGAGTTGACCTTGGATCTGAAAAATCATCAACAGATTAACTTAGGAGATTTCACACATTGCTATTATTCAGTAAAATGTAGGGGTTTACGGTTGAGAATCGTTTTTGGGTGTAAGCCTACAATGTTTTCATGTAACATAATTAGAACCTTCAACTTTTGTATACTACTATTTTTAAATATTTAGGCTAGATGATATTTTCAAACTAAGCATCGTAATATTTATGAAGTTTTAATTTGGACTTTTTTAAACTCAATTAAAAAATATGTTTCAAAACTATTTAATTGTACTCTTAGTAGGATACTAAATAAATTAAAATAGTAACAGTATCTTTATAAAATTTAATCTCGGCATTACTAAAATTTAGAACACTACTTCTGCAAAATTACAAATACCAAATCACCTACGGTAACCTATGGTGAATACCTATGGTTGGTTACCTGGTAATAGTAATTGTGGTTTCGTTTAAAACGGACGTTTCCACAATGTTGTTTCTTCAAACAAAATGATTTTATTTCTTTTAGGGCTTCGCTGATGGTCAGGTTTTCCGCAGTCTTTGGACATTTCACTTCTATTAAATAATCACTTCCGACCAGTCGGTCTGGTGAAGCCGCCAAGAAATCATGTTGTTTGTCAACAAACAGACCACAAGGCTGAACTTGAATGTTGTACATTTGTTCAAACGCGTTTATGGCAGATAATTCGTGGAGCTGTCCATACAACATGGCATTGGTTGAAACCTTACTGTATAGTAAGCGTTTGACGACCGGCGCCCATTTTGACTTGGGTAATCTTTTACAAATTAAACCAAAGTTTGATGCGGTAACCCGTAACTTCCTCTCTTCTAGCCACCGGTTGTTTTCACTTTGTCCACGTGTTTCCTTTTCGAGGTTATTCTTTTCCTCTTGAGAAAGGGCCAAAGATCTCAATAAGTTTTCCTTTTCTTCTTCCATTTCTGCGTCATCTATGACAATTTTTTGGCACAGTGGTCCATAGTCCTTCAAACCTTTAGTTATTTGCCTTCCCATTTTCTTAAATGTCTTGTTATTCTTAAATCTTTTCAATAAAGAATTCCTACACGATAAATTCCTTTTCACACGACTCAAGCAAGTTCTTTTTACTAGAAGGGCTGGGCTCTTTTTCATTGCACTCTTCATTGTTTGATAGTGCCACATTGGGCCAAACTGGAAGTCTAGTGCGGCAGCGTTTGTCCTGTAATTGAATGACCCTCTCTTCCCTCTGTTGACTTGCTTTCCACCACAAAACTTAGCAACAACGGACATGTAGTTCTCTGCTAAGTTGCTTGTTTGATTATGCCACAACGTGGACGCTTTTAGGAGGAGAGGTTTTAGAGCAATCTCTATTTTCTTCAGAACATTTAGGGTTGGACCTTCAATCACGTTTCCGGTGCCAATTTCTTTACAGAAGTATGCCTTACAATTTTTATGGTAGCCCAATACATGAATACATACATTTTTTACAATACCCAATACATTTTTTTTTTTTTTTTAACTATTGTTACTATGACACAAACTTTTATTTTATTAACTGTATAAGTTTCACAGAGCTTGTTATATCGTTAAATTTTTTCTTGTATAGCAATCAAGAATTCAAATTGTTGAAATTAATGTGCTTTCTTGGTCGTAGTCTCACACTCCAAGGCCCACTCATGTCCCTGAACGATCCTAACCTATGAGGTTCTTCAGCAACTATTACTTCGTCAGAATTGTCAACTGCTGCTTCATTTGCTTGTTCTGGACAGTGATTCCTTCTTCTGATGAGTTCTGAGTTGCTGATGGAGCAGTTTTCTGCAGTATAGCTATTTCTTTCTTCGATCATGGCCGAAGCGTTGATAATAGTGGAAGAAACATATCTTGTTTTATTTGTATAAATGCAACCATGTTGATAGTCTTTTTATATTTGTTGGGTTTAAGACTCGTTTTTCATCATTCCCCTCCTCTCTTATCTAGTAAAGTCTTTTGGTATAATTTTTTATCATGTGGTTCCTACACTCTATCTTCTCCACATACCGCCCATATGGCACCATTTCAATTATCTTTGTGTGGACGCTGGAATCTCCATCACCGATAAACTTTCTATACTGCAGGCCGTGGATTTCCTCGCTGGAGTTAAATGTACTAACTATCATATAGACTCCATCGAAGCACTAGCCTCATCCCAGTTCTTGTAACAGTTATCGTGAACAGTGGAAACTCCTTTCTTCTCCAAATAACTGCACATCGAACAATACTTGTTTCTTACATCTATGTTCAGTAGTTTCTTGGTCCGAAGGCCTATCACACAAACTACTCCAGAATTTGCGGAGTACCTGTGTCCGTGACTTCGATGAGACCAACCACCGTCCACTACCACGGTTATGTAAGGTATGTTGTTACTGGTTACATCTCCGTTCTCTATGGCTAGTCGTTTTTCTTGTATACCAGCTTCCTTCATTGATTCAAATAAAACGTCCTGCCACACCTGTAACGGGGAAAAAAATTTACTCAATCACGTTAATTAGGATATACATTTTTTTTAACTTAACTCATTGCAAAGAGAATTTTAAAAAATTTCATTTCTGTGCCCCATTTTATTTGTATAAAGAATAAATAATTTGATTTCTATGATTCAATCATGGTACCTGGCGCGCGCTGCTGCGCTCAAAATCGGAACATTCGTTTTAATGCTAAATATTTGATTTTAAAATTGACTATATACAGATAAAATAGAACATATGTTTGAACAAAGGCTTGAATGAATATTTGGCCGTTTTTGTGAACACTAAATTACTTTTAGTAAAGGCTTCTTTTGGTAAATGCGCAATTTTTTGTCCAGGCACTATGCAACACATTTCTTGGAACAGTTTTTCACATTCTTCTTCGGTTATGTTAACAAATCCCAGGTTATTTCTAATTATTTATTTTAAGAGGGCCAAGCAAATCCTGTGTACCATGGGATTGGACCCATGCATAATCTATGTTGGAAGTAACTCTAGCAAACAAATTATGCTGTTGTATAACAATAACGATTTTATGTAGTACTTTGGAATCTGTTTAGTCTACACGCTTGTTACGATGTGGCCATTTTTTTTAATCACTTGTAGAAAATTGAACAATATACAATACCTACATTCACTGCATTATAAATTAAAAAATACTTAAATATTTACCTTTTCTAAATGTTCCTCTGTCTTTTTGAAAGTTTTTTCGTTTGGCGGTAATACGTTCATAGTTGTCAAAACCTCTTCCATATTTCTGTGGCCTGAACCAATGGATGCAAACCCCCAAACTGCTTGGTCAACAAGTGTCATGTGTAATGAAGGGGCTGCGGTTTGAGGACATTTTTGTGGAGTAACTTCAGGTTTTGAATCACTGGTAATTAATTTACATTTTTGGCAAAACGGGCATTTAAATTTCAACGTCCATTCTAATGATTTGGAATTTGAAGACACCAATGTCATATAACCGTTGTTACTTCTTTCACACTTGTATCTATGGTAGTCTAAAGATCTCAATTCTTGTACAAGATGTTTGCCGTCGACAATAAATTGGCCAGAAATAATGTTAAAATCGTCTTTGGTCGGTCTTACATCTGGCTCAACTGTAAGTTCTGGATACTCATATCTGTGATTAAATGAAGGTTATTAATTATCAAAATGTATATTATAAATTATACAGGGTATCTGAAAAAGAATGCCCTGATTTATAGTCGTAACAATTTAAAAACTTATTAGGATACTGTATTAAAATGATTAATACACCACGGTATGTGAAATTGAAGAAAAAATTACTAAGTTTTCTTTGTGTGTAGCATTTGACCGATCCTATACTCAGCGCAGAGTGCCGGTTACCAAATTTAATACAGTTACGTTATTTTCCCGATATTTCATTTACAGCAAAAAAAATGTACCGACTGTATGTTGCAAGTAGTAGGTGAGTCATGGCCAAACCTCGGAGTGGCCAAGCGAGGGATAGGGACACTACCGGCCTGTCCTAATCCTACGGCTGCCACAGCCCTCTGTACTGAGTATAGGCATGCTCAGAATAGATGTGCGGCAGGCCACCATTGCGATTGGACGTGCCTACCGGCCTGCCACCAATCACCAGTGCGATGTTCACCTCGCAGCAGAAGGCACATGGATTGGAAAGGAATATCACACTAGTGACTGATGACAGACAAGTGGGCATGTCCGATCGCAAGCATGCCAAGGTCAGTGAGGTTCCCGAAACATAAAACGTAGTTATTGTATTCTTCAATTGAACTTATTTATCGTTGTAATATATTAATTAGTTTTTATGTTATAGCCATTCAAAATCAAATTAATTTCAAAGTTGAGATGATGATGACGTACCTTTTCGGTATATTATTCCAGACGTTATTTTCCACGTCTAAAGACCCTTGACTACTGCGCATTGGGGTGGTATGAATGGCGTTGTTCAAGGCTGGTTCCACACTTATTGAGGGGATTGGTGATACATTTGTAGCAACATCAAAGTTGGCGCTATCGAGGAGAAGGACGCTGTTTTGTAGATTTGAATCTAAGCTGGCAGAAGACGTTGATGGCCCAGATTCGTCTTTTTCTTTATATTTCCTATACCAAAATAATACAAGATTAATTTACGTGTAATTTTATTCTCATTGCATTAAAATAAACATTGTTTTGAAAATAATTGAATCACAGTTAAAGAAATGCCTAAAAACGTTATGTTTCAATAAGATATATTATATATCTTTTATGTGAATATTTATGTTAAGTATCATTATTGGAATATGGCTTTGTATATTATGTATATGTTGGATTTGTCGTCATTTGTATTTTTCTAATTTTTTATTCCATTACATTTAATCTAAATATAACAACAGGTCGACGTTAGATATGAAAATCACCAGGGTTTGGACAGTTTCATATAGATAAAAACGTTCAAAGAATGTCACTGGCGTTGATAGACAAAAATGTTTATTTTTTTAATACACTTGCTGATGATTTACAAAAAACTACATGAACTAAATCACTTACTTTTTTGTTGTAATCTCCATTTCATTAAATGCGCTGGTAATGATCTTTTGTGTGGTTTTTTTTTTTTTTTTTTGTTTCCTTTGGTGTAGGGAGTTAACGTTACACTGTAATTAAATAACAATAGTTTGTTATGGAAACTTGTACTGTAATAATTATGTGATATGAACAATATATAGTTTATAAAGCAAACGGATTTGTTACTTTCTTGTTTTAATACAGACAACACTGTGATTCTATGAAATATCCCCGTCGCAGCAAACCTACAGACTAAGCGAATTCCTTGTTACTAAGTTCCTAAAATGTATTTATAAAAAGTGGTTTTCAATGTTCTCCGCAGCCGTAACGCTTAAAATCATGACTCAATATACTAAATTATTCGCTTTACAAACTGGTTTAACAATTAATTGGGTTCTTTTAAGGGCAAAAGTGCAAAAAAATACCATTTTACCCCCAAAAACTAAAAAGTGTCACCTACGGTAATAGCTTACATTCCTATAGGAAATTACCTAAAAAGGATAAGACATAAAATGTGAATTGAATAAATTTGGCTATTACTACAAACTAATCAACATTGGGAGCATTACTCAATCAACATTTTCTCTATTATTTTATCTACTTATGGAGATTAGAAACTTAAAATTAATAGCTTACCTGGGTTGAAAACTCTGAGCAGAGACAGTGGTATCAGATGAAACTATGTCAGACAGGGAAGATGAAGACACTTTGGGCGGTAAGGTTTGTTCTTCAATCCTGAAACATTCCAAAACCATTAGGCCTTAGTTCTTTCAGATACCGTAGTTTTGATACTGTAGTTTCTGTTGTACTGTGTGTTTGGTACTGTAGTTAATTATTTGCAAATTCTCTACACTCTTCTCATTTTCTCAGTAACTAATACAACATCAATCATTCAAAGCATCTATGCAACAAAAAACTTTGTAATCCATAATGATTTTTTGTTTTAAGATTTACCCCTACATATTATACATCTAAATGTGCGTCTTATTGTGCAGACGTGCAAACTGGTGTTAGATATTCAATTTGGGCTTTAGGCGGGGCCAACGTTAGTACTCGAAAGAAATGAGAAAACAGATTAGATCAGTTGCGTATGCGCAAACCTTTGTTTTTTACTTAAATAATAAAACTACTAGGTTACTATAACATGAAGTAAAGCACATTTTATACTGGATTATATGAATGGTAGTTCTAAAGTTGACTGATAACACGCTAGGATTATGGTCGATGTCGAGCAACAAGCAACTAGTATGTAGTATAATGCGTAACTAACCTATGATAAGATATCAAAACAACTAACCTTCTATGTCTGTTAGCATACGCTTCTGGTGGTAGCCGTCTTTTCTTCCTCTTGGCCGAAAGGATCAACTTCTTTTTTCCCTTTACTGTAGTCCTTTTATCCATTTACTACACAATTCACCAACAAACCAGTGATAAACTGTTTTTAAACTAAAATTATTACACTAAAAACACAAACTAAAACTGCCAGAAGAGCTAGAGACCGAAAATGACCGGGAAACAAAAGCAGATCTGAACCACGGAGTGTGTCCGGTGCGAGTCGTCTTCGTTGGTCATCACTGTCACTGACTGAGCACGTGGCGTGATGAACGTGTTTGATGGCCGGGCGGGTTGGGGGGGGGGGGGCACGAATAAATCCAAGAGATAAACCTTGCAAACTCGATTCTGATGGAACCACTGGTTGGATCTTAAGTCTGAAAAATTATTTATTTATTTCTCCGTAAAATCTTCACAAGGTCTACCAGTTTTTCTTTTTAAAAACATTCCTTATGAGATTTACGAAGTAATTTTTTTTATTAAATACAAAATAAAGAAAATTGTTAACATAGCGACTTAAAGATACATATTAGAAGTACGAATCAGTTTACAAAACAAGTTTTACTCTAACGGCAAGCGAGTAATCAGTAGGAGTAATTTGCATAATTTTAAAGCGCTACTTGGCGGTAGATTTTGGAACTACTCCCGGGGTGTTTAGCCTTAACCTTGGAGAGGGGGGATCGCACGGCAATAGCTCACTAGAGAGTTTGCGGTGGTGGATTAGACCAGATGAATGAGAATAGTAGGTTACAAGGCCAAGGAATCTTCAGACATCAACATTTGAAAAAAAAATAATAAAACCTTTGTGATTGTGTACAACCAGTTCAAAGAGTTCTCTTATTGGAGCCAGGTGATCAATTTCCTTCCTTTGGGCCCAATCACATATGTTGTCGAGACGAAGACACCTCATCAAAAAATTAAAGCGGTTTTCTCTCATAGCGAGGTAGCATGACTCGACTGCACTTCCTTTTGTGTTATCAAAAATAGTTGTCGTGTGCTTTCTTCCACCACCCAATCATCCAGTATGAAGCATAATCCCTAGTAGTGTACAAATTCCTGTCATGTGTTTCTTTTGCATCTCTATCACGGGTGAAATTGGCTTTCAAAGTAGATATGTAGATATTGGTACTACTAACAATCAGTCGAATTACCTGGTCATAAAAGAAAAGATCAATCAAGACATTAGATGTAGCATTTCTTGCTTCCCCTTTTGGTCCCAACAAATGTAGCACTATTGGAATTGGAAGATACTGTACGAACTTTAGCAGGTTCAGGGGGAAACTTTCACCATTTCAAAACATTCTTTCTTTCAAAACATTCATCACTAGAAAAATAATAGTTTTTCAAAGGTGTACTATCATCACTGTCGTCCACTGTGTCCTGTAGTAATGACCATCAGCATCACTTACCTCATCTTCATAATATAAATGCGTCTCTTGTTCCAAATTTGTCACCTTCTAGGTCATCACTATTATTTTCAATTACTTCCCCATCTTCAGAACTGTCTCAGTTATGCAAATCATTCAAGATATCCAGAGGGCTCAAACGGGCACGTTTCAGTAAACTCATAACACTAATACTCGCGCGAGCTACAGTCGTAGCCCAAGCCACTTTGATCAACAACGATGCAGCCAACTTTCCTTCAAGACGCGAGTACATGCTTTGATGGTGTGGAGGGGAGTCTAATGGAAAGGTACTGAAGCTCCGCCCCTCTCCCCACTCCGGCACGCAAAGTTTTAAACAAAATAAACTGACTGGGCTACACCTTTAGCCCGTGCAAGCACCGCAGGGTTCATAGTTTTCATGACTATAAAATTCCACAATATAGCTGAAGTCCGAGATTTCAGCTACACTGTGGAGTTTTCTAACTACACTGTGAAATTTCTATAAAGTTAGAAAAAATGCAAAATACCTCAGAAAAAATATTTGGTCATCTTGATTTTGACTTGTGGTTTGAGCCATAACTAAATTTAGTTTAATTAGAACTATAATTACATTGAAGTCTTAAACTAAAAACCGACTACATCATTAAGATGAATAAACAACGACTTCAACAAAAATTAAATCAATCACCGTTTATAGCATGAGTACAGTGCAGTATGCATGCTAGAAGTAACCAGCTCGTGACTGTGCCAAACACTGAATACTGACAGGGAAGCTGCTTCAGAAGCAGCCCATCTTTATTATTCATTAAGTCACTAATAGTGAAGCTTCCTCCACTTCCACGAGTAATAAGTGGATTCGCATATGCTACACGGAGCTGTATTTGTATCAGCTCACGCTCATAGTCTAGACTTCATAGTATTTACACCCACAATGGACTCAACGTGCTATGGTTTTTGTTCAGATATCAGTAAGGATTTGCTTTTTAAAAGATAATATTACATCAAAGAATATGATCA
Organism: Stictocephala bisonia; assembly: GCA_035578905.1. Classification (NCBI taxonomy): domain Eukaryota; kingdom Metazoa; phylum Arthropoda; class Insecta; order Hemiptera; family Membracidae; genus Stictocephala; species Stictocephala bisonia. The sequence continues at coordinate 99,042 of JAQJVL010000692.1, read as the reverse complement.
TATTACATTAGTATGAAATAATTGATCTTTAGTTATTTTTAGGCGGGTTCACATGCTCTTGTAATCCCCGCCACTGGGAAAAGATGAGTTTCACAAACAAAGCACTAAATATTTTGTAGATATTAAAATTAATTGTATCAAAGATTTTAAGTAGAATCTGGATTAGGATTAACACTTCTTTAAATAGTTTAAAAATATAAATTCGTTAACCTTCAACTGTACACAAACAGTAAACAAACTTCATTACGTTTTGGGCAATGAAGGGGATTTGGCACTCCAAGATAAAATTTTTGTATTTATAGCTTTTTTTTAATAGGATGCTAAATGAGAGAAAAACATGTTGTTGATCTTTTTTTTTAAATTAGATTTGGAGAAAAATGTTTTTTTGAAAAAAGTTGTATTTAAACATGACATTCTATAAAAAGTAATTTGCCAATTTAAGTGTATATGGTCTCAAATTAACCCTGGAGCACTCGCGTGGGATTTAGTAACAGTATTCCTCGCGTGGGGTCAGTATGACCCCAACCATATTTTTTGATTAAAAATTATTCCATGAGCAGTAATTAACTTTGATTGGATAAATAAACATGTTTTAAACTATTTTGTGTGTTATTTCAAATATTATGTTGTTAAATTACAGAAAAAAAATTGTTTATACCTCAATAAAATTATATGTTTTTATATTTATAATATTTAAAGATAGGCATATAATTTTTATAAAATTGTATATATATTTATATGTAAACAATAACACTTAATTTGAAAAATAAATCTTTTACATATATATGTTTATATATATATATAGCTGCATTAACATAAAAACATTGAATATGTAAGGATTAGATGAAAACATCACATTCATTTATCAAACTTTATTGAATGAAAAATTTCCAGTAGGCGATAGGAATAAACTACATTTCTCGATTTTTTTCCGAGGTTTCTTTACAAACAGTCTTCACAATATATTTTCATGTGCTCTTTACACAACATTTTATAACATACTTCACAAGAAAAGGGTGTTTTCCTGTCTGCTGTACGAGGACACACATCACATCTTCCTCTGGCTCGTCTTTCTCTTTGCTGTTGGTCTTCCTGATTAGGTAAGAACTTCCTCAATGATGAACGCAGTTCCCGTGGTAAGTGTGTATCTGCAAATCTGGTTTCCATATGAGGTTTTACAAGATTTATCCCAAGTTCTTCAATGAATTTCCTTCGAATAATTTTACTTTCAAATCTGTTATTTGAGGCAACAATCACTTGAGCATTTATTGCGGCTGTGTTCAACATGCTGAAAAATACGACCAGCGGCCAGCGTTTAGTCTTTCTTGCAACTGAGTACAAGGCCGACATCTGGTCAACTGTATCCACGCCTCCTTTCGTTTCGTTGTAGCAAGTTATTATTTCAGGTTTCCGTTTATCACCTGTATTTTCATCAATTGCAGGTGTATCATGCGTCATTGAAATCAGCAATACGTTTTTACCTTTCTTTGAACAGTAACTCACTAATGTAGTCATGTCGTCATCAAATCCAAATAAACTGGAATATAGAGTATTGTTTTGTACAAACTGAGGAGGGATTTCTACTTTATTTTTTCTTAGAGTCCCAACTGTTGTAAGATTCCTTCGTAACAGCTCCTTAGCCAAAGGTACACTTGAAAACCAGTTGTCGGTTGTGATGTTACGGTTAGAACGGACAACTGGTTCAACCATGCGTAATGTAACAGCCATTCCTGAATTTGACACGTGATAGGGACCTCGGGGCTGCTTACCTGCATATAATTCCAGGTTGTAGGTGTAAGCCATTTTTGCATCAACTAATGCAAACATTTTCAACCCATATTTTGCGGGTTTACTTTTTATAAACTGGCGAAAGGGGCATCTACCCCGAAGCGCTTCAAGTTTTTCGTCCAAAGTCATCGTGGTGCCAGATGAGTAATGTTTTTGAAAGTTTATCACTAATTTATCAAACTTCTCTCTGACCGCAGTTATGCGATCAAGTTTTTTTCTTTCATTCCTACTCAATACATCATCAAATCTTAGAGCAGACATTAGAAAATTAAACCGTGATAAGCTCATTACACATCTAAAAAGTTCAAGGCCTAGTCCATCAGTAGCCCATAGATCTTTCATATTGACGTGAGATGATTTTCTGACACCTGCTAAGTATAACAAACCTATTACTGCTTTAATTTCTTTTAGTGTCGTATCTTTGGCATCCCTTTCCCTTTTATAATTTATCCTAAGTAAGTTAATTTTCCTGTTGGTATGTGAAACAATTTCTTCCAAAATGTCATCAGTAAAAAAAGGCCCCAACTTTCAATTGGAGTTTTTTTTATCTCTTGCAATTCCCCGTACACCTGGGGCACGAATTGGAGGAATAATATTACGTGCTCTTACCCGAATATTAGTAGGTGGAGGTTGATTCATCCATAGAGTCTCTCCATCTTTCCCAATATAGAATTTGATCTCACCATAATCAACTTCCGGCAAATTCATTTCCTCATCAGCACTCTGTTCAGTATCACTGTCTTCTTCTCTAACCTCTAAGTTATCTTCCTCAGTCTCTGAACTGCTTCCACCGATAGATTCCTCATCTTCCTGCTCAGTAAGAATAGAGTTTATAAAGGCTGGCAATTGAGTATGGTCCGCTGGGAAGGCCATGTCTCAAATATAAAATGCAATAATTATAATACAAAATATCTAACACTAACTATATATACATAATCTCACACTGATATTGCTAAAAATACTACTTTTTCATTAACCTTAATGCTCACGTGGGGTAAATGTGACCCCAACTACACAAAATCATATAAAAGAAAACAAAATCATATAAAAGAAAACAACACGAACACGTATACAACTAACACTGCCAACACCTTTCTCTAGACTGAGTTTTAGGAAGCTACTGAGGTAGGGGGAGCAACACTGCCACCCGGTAATAATTAGAGAAAAAATTTACCACCTGGGGTCCTCATGTACGAGGCGTGTTTTTAAAGTAAGTACCATTTTGGAATCCTATCGTTGTAGTACTGCGGTCGGCGTTCAGCTCATGCACACTGGGGACTAATATCGGTTGGCAAGCCATGCCCGCTGTTGCGGATCAATTTAAAATTCCTCCTCCGATTAAAAATACAGCCGACTGTAAAGTATATTTTTTTATAAGTTTTCGTAACACTAAAGGTATGAAAGCAGCATGAGAGGTCTGTGAAGTTTATTGAGAAAACAGAATGAGTGATAGAATGGTATGGAAATAGATGAGAGCTTATAAGGTGGCCGTACAAATGTGCATGATGAGGAACAAAGTAGGAAACCTTCACTCATTACTGATGGTGCAAAACATAGATGAAAAAAGGTCAGAGAAAACAGACGCTTTACAACAAAAAACAAATATTTGGCGAGAATCACAAAATCAACTGTTGTACCAGTTCTCTCTCATTCATTGATCATTGGAATCGTGATGGTTATGATTTTTAAAACCAAATTGTCGCGGTGACAGACTCACGAGGAATGTCAGCTGCTTTCATGCCCTTGGCGTTACGAAAACGTACGCAGCGTATTATTCACAGTCGGTGGCATTTTTCATTGGAGGAGGAATTTTAAACAGTTTTAATCAACCTTAAATACGGTCAAATATATCCGTAACGGCGGCTGTGGTTTTCCAACAAACAGTAGTACCCAGCGCACATGCACTGAACATCAACCACAGCGCTATAATGGTGGATTCCAAAACAGTACTTACTTTACAAACACACTTCTTATTTTCATAGTAGCAACTCATAAGAAAGTTGGGAAAAAAATTTAACGATTCTATGTTTTTCTGTTGTAATGATATATATCATTGATTGATACTATAGTATTGATATACACTATATCAATAAAATCGATATATAATAATACAATAAAAAATTATTAGCGGATAACTCAGAACTCAACAAATCTTTATTTTAAACAGATACATCTGCATAATTGCGTCATAATATTTACATTTTTCACACTTTTAAAAAGATTACAATTATTTTTACACTGGTTTAAAAATTTAAAAACAAAAACAAGATTGCAACAAAAGCATAAGAAAATTCTTAATTACATTATGTAGACCTAAATTACCAACTCTTAAAGGTGGCCGTCTACCTAACTAACTATAACTAATCAGATGTTTTGCAGGACAAAAAATCCCCTACACTGTAGAAGGATTTCTCAATGAGCAAACATTTTACCCCTCTCTCGAACCTTTTAAGGTCACGTTCGGATTTGAGGACCTCAGGTAGTGCATTAAAAAGCTGAATTCCTCTATACTTTAAATGCTTTTCAAAAAAACTGGTTCTATGAGGGGGGACACTAATATTATTGGTTAATCTTAAATAATACTTACTTTGCTTATGAGCATCAAAAAACAACTGAGGATTCTTCTTTACAAAGGTAACAACTGAGTATATACAGACAAGGAAAAGTTAATATTTTGTTTAGTTTGAACACTTCTCAACATGATGATCTAAATAAATAAATGTTTTATTGCATATTTTTACATTTGTATAATGCATCGCAATCGTCATTACTATTAAATATTTAAACTAAGCTAAAATTATTCATCCACACTTACATCCAGATCCACATCATTGTTAAGAGACTCGCATGTTGCTGTAGAGAACAACTGTGAGTTAAATGCTACAAAACCCAAACAAAAAAATAAAATCAGACTTCTCTCTGATAGAGGACTTAGTGAGATGTTAAGTAACAGGTACGGTGAACAGTTTGATATTTTAGGTACAGTAAAGCCTAATGGCACTGTTGCAAATGTAATTGAGAAAGTAGACACGGTCACAAAAGATATGACTATGGATGATTACCTAATAGTAGTAGCAGGTACAAACAATATTGTCAATGGAGTTTGTAATGACAATATTATAGATCGTTTCCGTGATCTACTTACAAAAGTAGGTAACACTAGAGTCATTGTAGCATCACTAACTTACAGATATGATAGACCCACCTTTAATTCACTAATATACGAACTGAATGAAGAACTGTACCAGCTAACTCAATGCTACAGTCATGCATCTTTCTTGTCACTGCGACAACTTACAAACACTCGCTTCTACACCCGTTTTGGGCTGCACTTTAACGCCCGTGGTAAGAAAATGATTGTGCAGCTGTTGCATACGTTGCTCATCTCACCGAATGACATTGGTAACCAATCTTCAATTCCTGTAATTGTTCGTAAACGAGTAACGCCACTGACTTCTAACGCTCCTGGTTGCTGGTGTTTCCGGACTCTGAAAATTGTGCCCTTGTCCTCTGATGAACCCCATTTTTTAGAGCATCGCACGTGTCAGAAACTAATTCCATAGCTTATGATTCTTCTCTCTTACCTCTAAAATCAAAGAAAGAATACTCTGGTGGTGAGAGTTCTATTCGCATGTTGCATCAAAATATTCGTGGTTTGGTTTCTAAATCATATGAATTAGAAGTACTTATTGACCTAGAACGTCCCGACATCGTTTGCATATCGGAACATTTCCTAAATAATCAACAGGAAGGTAGTATTCTCATTTCAGGATTTTCGCTTTTTTCGTGTTTTTGCAGACAATCTTATGATAGAGGTGGTACATGCATATACATTAAGGACAACCTCAAAGGTAGCCACATCGATGTTTCTCAGTTCTGTAGGGATGGCACTAGTGAACTGACTGCTGCAAAAATTGAACTAACGCCTAGCGCATCTATTGTACTCTTAGTAGTATATCGCCCACCTGAATCCTCTTCTGGTGATTTCTTTGGCCTAATATATGACTGTTTGAGCAATATTATTAGAAATAGTACCAAGGTAATAGTAGTTGGTGATTTTAATATTGATTTAAGTAAACAAAGCAGCGAAACCGTAAAAATATTGAATTTAATGCAGTCGTTTGGATTAACTCAGTTAATTAAATCGTACACTAGAGAATTTCAAGGAGTTAAAACAATAATAGACCATGTTTATACAAATATAGATTATCCTGTTATCAACGCCTTTGTGCTGAAAACTGCACTATCTGATCACCATGCTCAGGTGGTGGACCTGACTGTTTCTCTACCCCAGTCACCTCCACAAATGACCCATATGTTGAAAAGAGCAATAAACTCCAGTACAATAGATATCTTCCGTTTTATGTTAAAATCAGAGTCATGGACTGATGTCCTATCGAAAAGTACAGTTAATGAAATGTTTGATAGTTTCTTTTCTCTTATTAAATACTATATGGATTGTGCATTTCCCCTGAGGAAAATGAAAATCGTTAAAAAACCAATGACCTCAAAGGTAACCTTGAATAATGAATTATTACAAATACAAATACTTTATTGCCATTGACCACATTACAAGTGAAATAGGCATAGTCATATAACTAAACACAAATCCCAATCATTACAACACAAGTCCAATAGTACAGTCAGAAACTCTCCCCAAGTCAACTTAAAATATTAGTATATTATAATTAATTAGTAGTGATAAATAAAAATCGTCTACATTGAATCAAAAAACTAAGTCAATGTCACAATTAAGGAATTCTTGTATAGTGTAGAAAGGATTAACTAAGAGCCATTGAAACAGTTTATTCCTAAAAATAACAATTGACACATCTCTGGCAGACTCATTCAGCTTATTAAAGAATTTAATACAATTAACTCTATGTGATAATCCAATTTTTGTCAGCCTGTGTTGGGGAATATTTAGCTTAGATTTATTCCTTGTGGCGGTGGATTTCTTCTCTGGTTATAAATAAGTGTAGGTGTGTTTTTGTGTGAACTAATATATGAAATATGTATAAATTTATAACAGTTCAAATTTTTGAGTGTACAAATAATGGTCTGCAGTGATCAAAGAAGCCAGTCCTACAAATCGTTCTTATGAATTTTTTTTGAATTAAAAAAATATCTCTTACTGCTGAAGAATGACCCCAAAGGATTAGGCCATATGATATATGAGACTGAAATAGTCCGAAATAAGCTATTCTTAAGTACTCAACAGAAAGTATATCACTTAATTTCCGTAGAAGATAGCTCACTCGGGAGATTTTACAACATAGACTGTTGACATGAGAAGTCCAATTCAATTTCGAGTCTATATGTATGCCAAGTAGTTTTAATGATTGAAAATCTTGACCATGAGAAGATAAACTGATTATCATTTTTTGAGTTTTTTTCCTGATTGCAAATTAATTTATTTGAGGAAAACCAATTCAAAGCTTTGAGTTCTGCTGAATAAATGGACTGTTGTAGGTTAATTAAGTTTAGATTACTGGTGAAAAGTGATGTCATCTGCGTATATAATAGATCCCACTTTCAAATTTGTTGGCAGGTCATTAGTGATTATTGTAAAGAAGAAAGGACTAAGAACGGATCCCTGCGGCACTCCCCTTGTAACATTTTGGATTAGTTATCATCCCCCAGTTATCAGTTGGACTCTGTAGCGGACAGACCTAGTGCGGAGCTCGTGCGCTGGGCCTGATAACCAGCTTGCCGGTCGAGACGCTCTGACTTTGCTTGTTTCTTGTCTTGTTAATTATTGAATTAAGTTGTTTTTTATTTTCGAATTTAATATGAAGTGCGGAAATTGCCAGGAAGATTTGCCTCTAAACAGTGAGAGTGTGTTATGTGGACTGTGTTCTGTGAAATATCATTTTGATTGTAGCGTAAGGGAGACGAAATGGAGAAATATGACAGAAGAACAGAAGAGTAAGTGGCTTTGTGTCAAGTGTAAGAGTGGAACAGACATTTCACGAGCGAACAGTGTGCTTAGTAATTCAACTGAGACCGATTCCGTGACACTAGGAGAGGACGTATCCACAAAAACCCTTCTGCTACGAATGAACGCCCGATTGGACACCTTAGATGAAGTAAAAAAAACTATTGATGGCATGTCCACTTCATTGGAATTTTTGAGTGGAAGGTATGATGAACTATTGAAGGAAGTACAAAATTACAGGGAATCTAACAAGGAGCTAGTGAAGGAGGTGGAAAAATTGAAGAGGGAATGTGACAAGAGAGATGACGATGTTTGGAATCTAACTTGTAGGTTTAATGCTCTTGAGCAGTACGGGAGAGGAATAAATCTTGAGATACACGGATTGGAGGAGCAGCCAGCGGAGAATGTCAACACCATCCTAGAGAACACAGCAAGAGCCCTGGAGCTGCCCTATAACGCTGCGGACGTGCAAGCTGCACACCGAGTACCGTCCCGCAGGAAGCAACGTCCAGCTATGGTCCTGGTACAGTTCGTCAGCAAGGCAAGCAAACAGCAGTGGCTACAAGCTGGCAGGAAGAAGCAGCTTGTCTCCAGGGATATCGTTGGAACGAGCGGATCAAGGGTCTACTTCAACGAGAACCTGACACCTTACTACAGCGGACTCTTCTGGGAGACGAAGAGACTGGCAAAGGAGAGGAACTACAAGTTTGTTTGGGTGAGGAACGGGAATATAAAAGTGAAGAAATCCGAGGAATCCAGGGAGACTCTGACGGTATCGAACTATAATGACCTCATGAGACTGGTGTGAATGACCTATAAAAGTGCAAATGGTTATCGAGTGTTATGTTTGTTTTTGTTTATGTGTTTGTTTTTTTTTGTTTTTTTTATGTGTGGAGGAATGGGTAAGTCAAACATTACTGTACTTAGCATGAAATCAGTCACCTGTTTAATTAATACATTTTGTTCTTGTTTCTATTTGTTTGGCTTCTCCATGCTAGAGTTAGAATTTAATATTAAAGTAAGCCTGATAGATAATTTAATTAAACTTATACTTGTTGTTTATATTATTAGGGTTGCAATGATTTTTTGTTATAAAGAAGAAAGAATGAAAAAAGTATGGTTTATTTGGTATAGTACGTGGTCTGTTGCAGTAAAAAATTCTGATAACAATAAAACTTGCTTTTCTATATTCAGTAAGATAGGCCTACAGTACTTTTTAGATTATTTATTTTTCATGTTTTCGATATGTGTATGTATGTGCAGTAAAATGTATTTATTTTTTAATGAAAATATGTTATTGGTGGAGTTAGATAGCCTCAAGGGGTTTACAGTGCATGTCATTCAGTTTAGATTATATTTTTTATTATTAACAGGACGCTGTTCATGTATTAGTCTTGTAGAGAATGTCCATAACAAACAATAGAATCGGCACGAAATTATTATTATTTATTGTCAATTTTTGTCCAACGCTTGATCTTGTTGTATTATTGTTCTTGTTTTGGAATTTTTAAAATGCCACTTAAAATATTTAGATGATAATATGACTCGCTTTGTTTATATTCAGTATTATTTTATCAATTGTAAACGAGATTGCTGGGGGGGTATGCTGGTAGGAAGTGGATTGTGGCCAATAACTTGCTAGCAGACGTGCAGATAGGTCAAATGACAGTGTGTGTGTCAGTGCGTTTGCGTGCGTTGGAAAGTATGCAGGTCAGTTTGGGTCCCAGAGTAATATGTATGGTTTGTTTGTGTGTTTGAGCGCTGTTATTGAGTGGGTGTAGTAGTTTTTTTGCTAGGGTAATATTTAAATTAAGATAAAGCAGTAAATAAGTAGAGTAAGTGTAGGTAAGAACACAACAACGGCTAACTAATCAATGTTCTATACAAGTATACAGTCTTTTAATTCTTATTTAATTAAAAATGATTCATTGTTTATTTTACATCAGAACATTAGAAGTGTTGGTAAGAATTTTGACCTTCTGGTTGTTTCGCTGAGCTCGATGGTTGCTAAACCTGATGTTATAATACTAACCGAGGCGTGGTTGAGTACGAGGGAGGAAGCCAGCCTTTACACAATGGACGGGTATGGCATGTTATCAGTAGCGAGCGATATCCGGAGCGGGGGCATAATTGTTTACTACAAGAATGATAAGCATATCTCCTGTCAGCTGATTGACTCTGCCGTCTATGGGGCAGATTCTATGGCGATTCTTTTAACAATTGGGAATAACTATTCATTTACACTATTAGCAATCTACAGATGGCATAGTTGTCCAATAAACGAATTTCTCGTAAGTTTTCAGCAATGTTTGGCTAGTTTACGTAGTAAGACTGTAATTTGTGCTGGAGATTTTAATATAGACATAAATTTGGAAAATAATTATGTAAACGAATATCTAGAAACACTTAGCAGTTTTGGTTTTGAAAACCTAATAGATGTCAATACACGAGTAACTGATAATAGTTCCACTTGTATTGACCACATATTGTTTAGAGGTAACAAACCGTTGCAAACCGATCCCATAATAATTGATTCTCGTATCACTGACCACCGCAGTGTTGGTCTGTGTGTCTCCATATTAAAGTCAGCAGTGAGTGATGAGGAATGTAAAATGATTATTGATTACGACAAAGTAAATCAATATCTAATTGTAGAACGATGGGAATCGGTATTTACTGCATCTAGTGTTGATGAAGCGTTTGAGAATTTTGTAAACATTTTAAAAAATGTAATTAACCAATCGAAAAAAAGGGTGACTAATTTAAATAATGGGCGAAAAAGTAAAATGTTAAAGCCGTGGATGACTAAGGGTCTCTGTCAAGCAATTGAGAATAGAGACTAATTATATAAAATAGTGGTTAGATTCCCTAATGATACTAGTATAAAAGAAAGGTACAATGTTTTTAAGCACAACATAGAACTGTGGATAAAGATTGCCAAGCACCGTTATTATGACACTTTGTTTGGTAGGACTAAGAACAATCACAAAGCTCAGTGGAAAATTATTAATAATTTAAGTGGTAGGGGTAAACCTGATAGAGGCCCTATAAAAATCAACATAGGAGATGCAGTTATTACAAATCAAAATTCTGTTGCAGAAGAGTTTAACAAGTTTTTTGTGGATGTCCCTTCTTCTCTTGCTTCATCTCTTAGTGTGGCACAACCGGAGCATGAGATGTCCTGTAATAACCTGTTTAGATGTAAGGCGGTAACAAACTCAATTTTTTGGACTCCAGTGACTGAAAATGAAATTAATAAGTTAATTCTTGGACTGGCCGTAGGGAAGGCACCTGGGGGTGATGAAATATCTGCGACTTTTGTTAGAAAGGTAGCAAAAATAATCTCACCTGTTCTTGCTTTTATTTTTAATATAAGTTTAGCAGAGGGGATCTTTCCTCAGGAACTAAAAATTGCACGAGTTGTGCCCATCTTTAAGAAAGGTTCGGCTCATTCAATTGGGAACTATAGACCAATATCGTTACTGTCAATTTTTTCAAAATTACTTGAAAAGGTTGTAAAGTTAAGACTGGTAAATTTTTTAACTCTGAGACCCATTCCCCCACCAAAGCTGGAAAGCGTGCCAACTGGGGGATGGCTCAAAACAAGTCGAGCGATGGGATCACGGGTGGCAGTTGGAGGGTCAAAATAATACTCGGCAGCTGAGCAAAACTACTTTTTATTTCAAGAAACATCATTTAATAAATCAAAAACGGCCGAAGGCCACAATATAAAATAGGCAGAAGGCCACAATATAAAATCTGCAATTAAATAAATAACAATAAACACAAAATTTAACAATATAACGACAAAAGCTACCAAAACACTTAACGCTACAAATACCAAAACTACAATTAACAAACTGTATGGCCTATCTGCGGTTGGGCCTGAGACACCCAAAACGTAAGACAAATTATTAACAATTTAAAAATGACCATTAAGAAACAAATTTAGATAACCCCAAAATAAAAGTGAAAATTTAGAAAACTTTTGGATCACAACACTTTAACCCGGCAATTTAGCCCACACATCCCTTGATTCCACCGGGCCAGGGAGTAAGCCGGAATCCCTGGGCAGCTCCGAATTAAAGTTAACAATAATCCCCTTTTGGTGAAGAATTTAAAAATTAAACAATTTAAAAGAAAATATAACACGGTACCGTAGTAAAAAGTCACTTCAAGACATCTATTATCCCCTGACATCAATAATACCAAAACACGAAATAAATAAATAAATAACTAAATCACTAGGCCTAAACATAATAATCAACGATAACATAACTTAACCATAGGGACCTAACAAAATATAAAATCTAAAAAAATATAACAATAAAATAAACTAATTAAATAAATAACAATAAATATCAACGTTTTCTTTTCTTTTTTTTTTTTTTTTAATTTTAAAATAGAATTCCTAGCAATGTCCCCATGGCTGTTTTATAGAATCACTGTTAAAGTTCAAGTTTTAGGCCTAGGCCACATACAGTTCCATAATCATTTTTTTTTCTTCTTCTATATTTCTTTTTTTATTTATTTATTTTTCTTTTCACAAATCACCCCCAGCTCAGCCGCCGGGAAAAATAAGGAACGCACTGACCTGAGGACAGAAGACTTGTACCCTAAAGATGTAGAGCGGGTAGCGGGCGACTCCAGGCTCCAACATGGTCCTCAGGCCAGGCTAGCAGTGAAGATGATAGAACCTTGCCCGGACGACCGGCTGAGGGTTGAAAGTCCCACTCAAGGACCCTGGAGTTTTAGTTTGTCTAGCCACTCATCGTCAAGTTGACCGGCAGCAGACTCAACAGACAGGACCACCTGACCGAGGCCGGAACCAGGAACGAAACGGATCGAAACCAACGGCCACCAACTACGCGAAACGCAAGGCAAAAGCGAATCTCAGGCAGCCTGGCAGACAACGACGAAAAAAACGAAACTGTACCGGTCCAAGACCCGGTACAACTCTGAACAAATTTTTTTCACCTTCTCAATTTGGGTTTAGGGAGGGATTAAATACAGAGCTGACACTGCAGGATTTTATTGCTCAGATTCACACTAATTTAAATTGTCAAAGTAAAAACAAAGTGTCTGGATTATTTCTAGATATTAAAAAAGCCTTTGACACGGTCAATCATAATCGACTATTGTCCAAATTAGAACTAGCGGGTATACGGGGGATTGCACTAGGATGGTTTGCATCATATCTACGTAACAGACAGCAGTATGTTGATCTTGGCTGCAACAGAAGTTCAGTCCAAACAATTCGTTGCGGTGTACCTCAAGGCTCAGTACTGGGCCCTATTTTGTTTCTCATATACATTAATGATTTATATTCTGGCCCATTTAAGGGGAAAATTACAGCATTTGCCGATGACACAGCACTTTCATATGGGACATCAGCGGTAAATATGCTAAGATCAGATGTTCAGCATGATATCAGGCTTCTAGCCTTGTGGTTCTTATGTAATAAACTATCATTAAATGTGGAAAAATCAACTATTGTAAATTTTTCATTGTATCAAAGCTTTACATTTGATGAACCTTTAAAATTCCATTGTGTTGACTGCAACGAATATTTATGCTCATGTAGCATTCTTTCTCAGAGCAACACTGTAAAATATCTAGGTCTTATAGTTGATGAGAAACTAGTATGGAAAGATCACATAAACACAGTAAAAAAATATCTTTTAATGTTTTTGCGTAAATTTTATTTCCTTAGGCCTCTCTGTCCTGATAATATTTTGTGTCAGGTGTATTATGCTTTTGTTCATTCAAAGTTGAATTATGGTATTTCTTGTTGGGGCAGCACTTATATCACGCACATAAATCCTTTGTTGCGTATTCAAAAATGTTTTATTAGAATAATTAGAAGGAAACGTATGCGAACTGAGTCTCTACCATTATTTGTTGACCTTGGTATATTACCCCTGAGATACTTGTTTGTTTTCAAAGTGCTCTTTTTATTTTTTAAAGTAAGTGGAAATTTTGGTGCAACTATTGATCTTCCTGTAAATAGACCTAACACTAGGCAAAGTGATTTTATTAGACCACCTAAAGCAAATAGTGCGTTTTTTCAAAAAAGTTTCTTGTTTTTAGGACCAAAATTTTATAACCAAGTACCACGTATGGTAAAAGATTCTTGAACTTTACAATCAATTAAGAATAATTTAAAACGGTGGTTGCTGAAATTGTCTAAGGCATATGTTGAAGACCTATTTTTAGTGCTACAGTAGGCTAAGAAAAAAAAAAAAAGAAAAAAAAAATGTATTCCTTATTATCAAAGTCTTGTGTGAATCGGTGCATGTCGTGAGAGCCTGTGAGAAAGTGAGCGTGTGTGTGCGCGTATGTGTTCAAGTTCAAGTCCAAATAACTTAATTTATTAATATTCAATACAATTTGTACAACTATAACCATGTGTTGTACAAACACACATACGATTACCAAAACGTTATGCTAAGTTATAATTAACTATCCTAATCAGTCTTGAATGAATAGTGACAAACTTAAAAATAAATGGGTTCTTCTAACTCTCAATGTGTGTGCGGGAGTGGGTGAGTATGTGGGTGTGCGAGTGTGTTTAGGTGCGTGAGAGAGTGAGCGTGCGCGGGTGTAGGTGTGCGAGTGTGTGTAGGTGCGCGAGATAGTGAGTGTGCGTATGTGTGTGGATGTACGTGAGCGCGCGTGAGTGTAGGCGTGCGAGTGTGTGTAGGTGCGCGAGAGTATGTGTGGGCGTGCGCGCGTGTGAGAATGTTTGTATGTGGGGGGGATGTGTGTGTGGGTGTGTGCGAGCGTGTGTGTGCGTGTAGTTGTGCGTGTAGTTGTGCGTGTGCGCGAGCGCTCGTGTATGTGTATGTAGGCTTACCTGGCAATGACTGCATGCAAGTTATTTTTGTTTTCCTTTAAATAATATTATATTTTTACAGTCTAAGTCCAACTGAGCTCCTGCATGCAGACAGGGGACATTTCTGATCCCCTTGCATGTCAGTATATTTCCCTGCAGCAGTTTTGGTAGTTTTTAGTTTAGTTAAGATAAATTGCAATGGTACATATATATAGTTTTTATCTTGAGCGTCTTTTTTTTTTTATACTGTTAAAATAAGGAAAACATGTAAATTTTGTATGCTGTATGGGAAAATAAACAATTTTCAATTTTCAATTTTCAATTTTCATTTTCAACTGATGAATTTAAACCTTTAATTGTGACATATTGCTTTCTATTTGTTAGATAAGACAAAATAAGCTGGCTTGCATGTTCCGATACCCCGTAAAATTTGAGTTTTTCTAAAATAATGTTAAAAGGGACACAATCAAATGCTTTGCTGAGATCCATTAGTGATAAAGCTAAGCATTCTTTGTTATCAAGCGCATTAAGTGAGTAATTCACTATTTCCATGACAGCAGTTGTTGTTGACCGTCCCTGACGAAAACCAAACTGAGATTCAGATATGAGATTTGAATGTTCAAAATAACAAGAGAGTTGTCTATACATAAGAGTTTCAAAAACTTTAGAGAGTATAGGAACTACAGACACCGGTCTGTAGTTCTGAGGAAGATGTTTATCTCCCCTTTTATAAATAGGAGTTATCTTGGACACTTTAAGCAAGTCTGAAAAATACCCTGCTTCTAGGCATTTAGATAGGATATAAGAGAGAGGCTGTTTAATAACATCAACTGTTTTTTTAACTATATAGTTTGATAAGAAATATACATCCATACTTTTAGAATTGGATAGTTTTGAAATGGCACTAGCTACTTCCTCTGAACCAATGGATTGCCAATTAAATGTATCAGCAGGTATTGGTCTTTCACCTAGGAGATCATAAAAAGAGGTATTGGTGTTAGGAACACCATTTGAGAGATTCTCTACTGAGTCAAGAAAGAATCTATTAAGTTGTTCGGGGTCAAGTGTTATTTCTTGTGAACCACCAGGCGAATGCTCCTGTCTGATAACATCCCAGGCAGCTTTACACCTGTTCGGTTCTCAATAAAGTTCTCACAAGCTTGTCTTTTAGCCTCAGTTAGATGATATCTATAATTACGTTTGCATTGCAGATAAGCAGTATAAACTAATTGAGTCTGCTCAGAACCAACATTTCTCAGACTCTTATAAACATTAAACCAACCCACCATAAAATTCCTTTCTCTAGCCAAATCATCAGTGTACCACTTTACTTTTCTACTTTTACTCTTAGTTAAATTAGACTTACAAACTAGAGGTGAACAGAAATGCCATAGATCAATGTAGTGCCGAAAGAATCCATCAAATAATTGCTCAATAGTTAACATGCCAGAGTTATATTCATTAATCTTATCCCAATTTGTTTCATTCAACAAATTAATAAATAAATTTATTTCATTATCCGTTTGTTTTCTTATATATATCTTATTATTCTTATTAGCATTGTTGTTGCCATACATAACATTTTTATCATCTATGAAAATATTTATTACATGGGAATTATGGTCAGCAAAGTGTCCTTCAAAAGAGGTGATATCATATAAACTGCATGGAAAATTTACTAAAATGTTAGCAATGCAAGCATTTAAATGAGTTGGGGTTTTAATAGTGCAGAATAAATTAAGAGACTTTAGTAAATTGGAAAAACCTATTGAACATTGATTCAGTAGAATAGCCATTTCAATATTAAAATCACCACAGATTTTGTGTGTGTGTGTGTGTGTGTGTGTGTGTGTGTGTGTGTGTGTGTGTGTGTGTATGTGTGTTTACATATTTAATTTTTTTAATTTTTGTATATATATATATTTCTCTTTGTACAAAATTATATTAATTTATGTGTTTCAAATATTTATTTAAACTCTATTACTTAAAACACATGTTTGTTTAGAAATATAAATACATTATTTTTGTTTAAGTTGTTTTAAGACTAGTGATGTTTGTCTTTGGTGACCACAGGCCTCATTCATAAAAAATTAAACAATTATACACTTAATTAAACAATTATAAAAAGTTATTAAGGCCCCCCTACTCATTATTTTCTTAACAGCCAATTCAAAATTTTGAAAAAATATTTCCCTATTACCCTGAGGTGACCTATATAAACTTATAATGACCATGTTCTGATTGACTAATTTTATGCAACTGAACTCTGAATGAAATTCTTCACTGATGTTTTCAAAACTAATTTCTTTAAAGTCAATGCCTTCTTTAACAAATATTCCAGCCCCGCCATTTTTCCTATATTTTCTACAAAAAAAACTACCAGGTAAGTAACCTTGGGGAACATACAAATCAACTTCTTCAGTCAACAACCAATGCTCAGCAACACAAATTATATCTATTTTTTCAATGCTACAAAATTGTTCTAGTTCTAATTGCTTATTTCTAATACTCTGTAGATTAACTTGAAGTACTCTTAAAGACTTGTTTAAAGACGTAGTTTTTTAATTAGCATAATACGTGTTGGTACATATACAGTACAAGTAAACGTCACACAACACAAATATACTACAATACAAGCACAAAATGCACAAATATTATGGTAATCGATTTCGGTGAATCATGCTCACCTTCCTCAGACCAGAGGGATTCACAAAAGAATCTTTTGTGAATCCCTCTGGTCTGAGGAAGGTGAGCGTGGTTCACCGAAATCGATCACCATAATATTTGTGCATTTTGTGCTTGTATTGTAGTATATTTGTGCATTTTGTGCTTATATTGTAATAAATTTGTGTTGTGTGACGTTTACTTGTACTGTTTAAAGAATTGCTCATTTTCCTAAAAAAGATACTCTAACATCTATTAAAAATGAGAGAAGATATGGTTTTATTATATGAAAGAAGCAAAGATCTTCCCACTAGTCACCCACTACGAATTGCTTATAGAACATTAAAAAACAATTTCAGATCATCCATTAAAGATGCTAAAAGTAAAAATGTACAATACCTTATGGACAATGCTAAAGTAAAATCTAAAGTCATGTGGGAAATAATAAATTAAAATAAAAACAATAAACCAGTAAGCTCACGTCTTATTGGCGATATCACTGATGAGGAGGGTCGATTGGTGGGCGATCCAACTGCTAAATCTAATATCTTCAATAAGTTCTTTACTAGCGTTGGAAACCGTTCTGTAAATAGTTCTTCACACACATCACACACATTCCAGAGCTCCTACTCGGTGCCCAATTCATTCTTCCTCAGTCCAACATGTTTTAGTGAGGTGGCAGACGCTATTAGGTCCCTCAAAAATAGTAAATCTTCAGGTTCGGATGACGTATCGTCCAATCTATTGAAGCAATGTTTGGAATTTCTATCTTTTCCCCTAGCTCACATTATTAACACGTCTTTTGAACAAGGAACCTTTCCCGACTCATTAAAACTAGCAATTGTTAAACCACTTCTTAAGAAGGGTGACCCCCTTCACTGTGGTAGCTACCGACCAATATCCCTTCTGTCTACCTTTTCGAAGGTCATTGAAAAAGTGGTGTTAAGTAGATTAATTGCCTTCTTAAGCCGCGTTTACACCAAATGCTGTCAGCAAATGTTGGCCAGCTTTTGTTGGCAGCATTGCTATCAACAAATGCTGGCAGCAAATGCTGGCAGCAAATGTTGGCGAATTCCCTAGACTGATCAACATGTGTTGACAACATTTTAGCGCTTTGGTGCGTTTAGTTGCATTCGGCATTCCGAAATGTCAACACTCGAGCAACTTGCGGCGGTAGCAGCAGCGTGCGTCATCATAGGTAAAAAGAAAAGACCAAAGAGATATTGGGTAAGGCCTTCCCTTAGGGCCAGATCTGTGTATAGTGGAAGTGACTTACTTTCAGATTTAAATCAGGACGATATTAATCCATTGTCAAGAGAGTTGAGGTGTGACGGCAGCGTTAAAAACTTCTTGAGGATGACAAGTAACGACTTTGAAAACCTTCTCACAGCTATTGGACCTAAAATTGCGAGACAAGACACCAATTACAGGCTAGCAATACCTGCGCGAGAAAGACTTGCAGTGACCTTGAGATACTTGGCCAGTGGAGACTCTTACTCTAGTCTCAGTTACCTGTTTAAAGTGTCAAAATCTACAATTTCTGGAATAATACCTGAAGTTTGTGCAGCTTTGATTGATGAGTTGAAGGATAATATAAAGGTAAGTGAATACTTGTATATAACCAAGTGTCCCATGATTGCCTCCCTCCATATCCAAAAATCAAATACATATGTGATTGGTTATATTATGCTATTAGTAGGCTAATAATAGTTGTTTGGGAAATTGGTTGGTTTAAAGAAACTTAGTGAATATTTCACTCAAAGTTTAATGACATACATAAATAATACATATCAAATCAAAACAGCTTTATTTCCATAGAAATTTAGTTACTATTTGATGATAAACCGATAGATTGAATAATTTTATCACAATAAGCATCATTGTACTCGTCATGTTGAGGAGCCCACTTAGCAGAAATGGGACTTGCAGCGTTGATGGATGAATGGATTTCATTAGATGTTGATGGATCGTATGACTGAATGTAGGAAGATGCACTGGTTGATCTTGATGGCTCTGTACCCATCGGTAACTGATTAAGTTCCATTTCGAACAAAATGGTATTAATCCTGTGTTTTGCAAGTGCTTGGTCCCGAGAGTTTATAATTTTTCGTAATTGACACGCAACGTTTTTTCCAAAGATATCAAACTCGTCTTCAATTCCTGGCTGATTTAACTGGCTAGACACTTTTTTCATTACTTGATAAGCTTCATCCACCATTGAAGCTTTCCTCTTCTTCGTCAATTTTCGAGTAGGATCCGTTCCTGTTTTGGGTGTGTTGTCGGCAGTTGTGATTGATGTGTCATTGCCCTCCTCTGCAATGTCCTCCTAAAAATAAAACCACATTACATTACAGTTGACATTACCTTGAGTTGACAGAGTAGGTAAAAATCACTAGTTTTAAATCTTTTGCTGAAATAAACGTTTATTTTTTATAAGATTATGGTATATTGGCACTTATATCTTGACTGTATGGATCACTGACCCCTTTAAAATACATTTCATTTTGCAGTTGCCGAATACTAAAGAAGAATGGCTACATCATGCCAAAGAGTACAACTCGCAATGGAATTTTCCGCATTGCATTGGAAGCATGGATGGGAAACATGTGATGCTACAGGCACCCATCAACACATCAAGTGAATATTTCAATTACAAAGGTTATTTCAGCATTGTCCTCCTGGCTGTTGTTGATGCAAATTATTGCTTTACTTACGTCTCTGTTGGTTGCCAAGGACGGTTATCTGATGGTGGAGTGTTTGACAATAGTACCTTAAAACAACACCTTCAAAATAAGACTTTGAATCTTCCCGACCCAAGTTTCCTTCCAGGAAGGGATTACTTACCGGTACCCTACTTTTTCCTGGCTGACGATGCCTTTCCTTTAAAAATTAACATCATGAAGGCGTTTCCTGGAGTGCATGATAAGGCAAGTGTAAAACGTGTCTTCAACTATCGCCACTGCAGGGGCCGTAGAGTAGTGGAAAATGTATTCGGAATAATGAGTGTGGTTTTCCGTGTGTTGAGGAAACCAATGTTATTGGAACCAGAGCGGGCAGACACAGTTGTTTTAGCCTGCTGTCACCTGCATAACTTTTTGCGAAGAAGTATGTCATCAGCTTCAACGTATACACCTCATGGAGTTTTTGATGTCGAGGACCTAGCTACAGGATCATTAGTGCCAGGACAATGGAGAGTTGATGGAATGCCTAGAGAAACTCTACTTCGTTTAAAGAAGATTCCAAAAAAACCTTCCCAGCTGGCCAAACAAATACGTGATGAAATCAGTGTTTACTTTCAAAGTGAAGAGGGTTCAGTGCCATGGCAAAACAACTACTAGGCCTAAGATACAAATGTACATAAGGACGTTTGCACATATTATAACGTATAGTTGAATTAACAACAATAACAAAGTAACAATTAAAGTAGTGTTAATTACATTATATATTTTGTAACAAATTTTAGACCGTTGTGTTTATGTTTAACTTTTTTAACCTATAAAAGTGACATTAAAATATGTGACAATTTGATAAAATAATCTTAAGTTGTTAACTACTTGCCTGCACTGTTTCATCGGCAGCCTCTTTCTCGTCAGTGGCAATCCCAGCTTCTTTAATCTTCCGTGCAGTAGTTTTATCCTTTAAAAACAGCATCGCTTTAAAATAACACCACTTGCTTTTATACTCGTCTGCCCCCGAACCACTCTTCTTCTTCTTAAGTTCTCTTTGAAACTGTGCCAACAATGTTTTCACTTTTGCCTGTACTTCCGAATTACTGGCTTTTATCTCCCGCGAAATGTCATTCCATGCATAGTTCTTTAGGTTTTTATTTTTATAATCAGGGTCCATCGGATTCCAAAGAACTGGTTGCTCTCGATATAGGTCAATCAATTGCATGACTGTTTCACGCGACCAATCAATTTCACTCTCAATGCTGTCGCTGTTCATATTGAGTTGAGAAACACGGACACCAAACAACACAGACGTACTACCATCAACAGTCGCAACTAGAGTACTGACGCTGTCGGAACGACATGGCGGCCAACCACGTGCGCTAAGGTAAGTGTTGCCAACATTGTTGACGGTCGCTTTTAGTCCCGTCAACATTGCTGCCAGCATATGTTGGACAACATTCTTTGATCTTTACCGACTACTGGTGGGTAAATGCTGCCAACACTTTTCGGTGCTGACAGCATTGTTGGCAGCAAATGTTGACGGAATTAAAAGTACGATTTTTGTAAATGTTGTCAGCTTTTGCTGGCAGCAATGTTGTCAGCTCCGGTGTAAACGCGGCTTTAGAATCTGGTAAAATCCTCCTTCCGAACCAATTTGGTTTCCGTAAAAATATGGGCACCCTTAATGCGATGTATTTTTTAGTGGAGAAAATTGTTAGAGCTCTTGACAACAGAGATCAAGCAGTTGGTATCTTCGTAGATCTGAGTAAAGCGTTCGATGTTGTCAATCACAGAATTCTAATTGATAAAATGTATTGCATGGGCGTCAGGGGAAGAGCTTTGGATTGGTTCGAATCGTATCTTATGGGCCGTAGACAGGTGGTAGAAATATCTCACTTAGATAGTTCAAGATGCTTAAGTAAACAATATTCTGAAGAGCTGTCAGTAGCAGCAGGGGTCCCTCAGGGCTCAGTTTTAGGACCTGTCTTATTCCTTCTTTTTATGAATGACGTTAACAACAGTGTCAATAAGGGGGATCTTTGTCTTTTCGCCGACGATACGTCACTCATTGTTACAGATAACAATAGAGATGAATTAGAAGTTACTTCATTCATTGAGGCAAACTCACTACTACAGTGGCTAACTCAGAATGGTCTTCTAATAAATTCAGATAAGACTAGCTTAATAAATTTTCACACTAGAAATAACTCTGTCACACACACCTCTCTCCAACTTGGCGAATTGTCTGTTTCGCCTACGGATGTAGTCAAGTTCCTAGGTTTACATATCAATTCCCGATTAAACTATGTAGATCACATACACAGTATCAGCTGTAAACTAAGTTCGTGCCTTTGCGCTATAAGGAAGCTGTCATTTTTTTGCAATAAGGAGATTCTGCTGACTGCCTACTACGGTTGTTTTTTCCCATACCTCGTCTATGCTCTTCCAATTTGGGGTTCGGAGTGCTTAAGCACAAAATATTTGTTCTGCCTTCAAAAAAAGGTTATACGTACTATTTTTGGCCTTCGACAACTGGAATCTTGTGTGACTACATTCCGTAGTAATAATATTCTAACATTCCCTTCTTTATTTATTTTTGAATCCTTAATATTTTACATGAAAAGAATAGAGATTCTTTTCCAGCTTCAAGATCGGCAGCCTATAATTTCCGTCACCAAAATAATCTTCTAATACCTAAACATAAAACAACATTTTTTCAAAGAAGCGCCCATTACACCTTCATAAAGCTATTCAATGCCTTATCAAACCATCTCAAGAAAGTAAATTCAGTCAGTGAATTCAAGAGGGGTCTGAAAGAATTCTTGATAGGCAAAACCTACTACAGTGTTCAAGCTTATTTAAATGATAGCTTATGTGCATAATTTTGTTTTAAGCAGTTTTAACAGTTTTAAGCAACTTTGATTTAATTAGTTGTATTTCTTTGTAAATTTAAGTATTGTTTGATGTGGCCCATGCCAATGCTTGTAAAGTTTAAAGGCAATAAAGAAATTTTGATTTGATTTGATACATACAATAAGCATGCATTCACACACCCATTCTTTCAAAAAAAGAAAAAAATGTTTCCCACTCAGCCAGCCCACTCTTGCAATTTTACTAGATCTCCCAGTTATGTGCCAAAAACTCGTCCGAACTGTAGAATGCCTCTGCAATCAACACTTGCTTCAGACGAGATTTGAACGCCTTCAGCGTAGGAGCACATTTGATTGAATTTGGCAGCTTGTTGACAAATTGAACACCAGCCTGTGCGGGCAATCTTTCGAAAGCTACCGTCCTGTGTTTCCCAGTTCGGTAGTTACCCCTGCCTCTAGTCTCATAAGAGTGTATGTCGCAACCTCTTATGGACTCGCATTTTGATTTAAAAAAGAGACATGTTTCAAGAATGTAGAGGCAGGGTAATGTCAACAAGTTCAGGTTTTTGAATGTTGCTCTGCACGACTCTCTCTGCCTAAGTTTTGCGATTATTCGAACCGCTCTTTTTTGAAGAACAAAAATTCTTGAGAGGTTCGCGTTGGAGCAACCTCCCCACACCGCCAGTCCGTAGGAGAGATGTGGGTAAATTACTCCGTAGTACGCCGTCATCAGTACCTGAGTTGGGCAATACTCTGACAGTTTTCTCAAAACATAAATTCCTGAGGACAGTTTTGAGCAAACGTGGTCTACTTGGCAATCCCAAGTCAATCCTTGATCTAGGTATATTCCTAGGAAAGAGAGGCAAATATAAAGAGCTCTTGGGCGATTTTAGGTGGGAGTAGTCTGATTTACTGTTGGCGTTTACTGATTTGCAGGTTGCACCACCAAAGCCGACAAAAGAATAAAATGAATTAAATAAGTTAGCCACAATGCGAGGATCATTGACCAGAGTTCCGTCATCGTCAATCAAGACAGTGTTTTCTTTTTCAGAGTTCTTTGAAGGCATGCATGTATTATTCCCCAAATTGTTTTAGATTTATCTTAATATTTATTAAGAATTGTTCGTTTTTCTAAACTCCACTCTTAGAGGATGGTTAGCGTCAAGGTCCTTAGTAAGATCATACAAGAAATCTGTCTTATTCTTAAGATCCAGAATATCTTTCGTGATAATTGGTTTGGTAACAGAAACACGAGGTTTGAATTTTGTTTTAATTTTGGGGAAAGCTATTTCAAAACAATGGTGAATTATACAGAAAAACATGTTGAATTTTTCATCAAGCCCTTCTCCCGCAAAGACATTACGCCAATCTTCTTTTTCAAGTTGGCGCCTAAAATACCTTCTTTTTCAAGTTGGCGCCTAAAATACTGAATGTTCTGAGCGGAAAATTTACGAGTTTCTCTTAACTTAGGGCCAGAAAATGGCATTGGTGCAAGGTCAACTAAAGCAACCTGGCCATGATGGGCAGAAAGAGCAGCTACCATTACTTGAGTTTTTACGACTTTCATGAATATCGGTAAAAATATTGTCGATAGCTGTCTTTGAAGTTTTAAACTCTCTTGTATACGATTCGATTGTTCAGCGTAATCCATAAGATTTCATTGGGTTTAAAAAGTTAAAACTTGAATCTCTCTGATAATCGTGATTCGACTTAGTCACCACATCTATTATGTTCTTGTGTGGTTGCATAAGAAATTAATGCTTTCTAATAGGCTCTATATGTCTGCTTTCCATTTCTTTCATGTTCATATGCATGGAGAACACTTCTAAGTCTCAATGGCCTTTGCTCATGGCAGAGAAGGCATAAACCATTCTTCTGTTTATGTCAAATGAAGGTACTTTTCAATTATATTTTAGCCCAAAACATGCTAATGTATCAAATTTAGTACTATAATCACATTTGTTGCATGAAACTTTGAAGGAATCAGCATATCCCATTACTGGTGTGGTTTCTATTGACAAACTACTATCACACAAACAGCCTGGGCTAGGAAATAGGCCTACCAAAACATACAACTCTTTGACATTCACTAAAATGTATTTAGTGGCATTTTCATCGATATCAATGTTATTATGATAGCTGTCAACAAAGCAAATCCAGTTTTATTTACCACTGTTTCATCATATGTATATTCAACTAAATTAGCAATATAATTCTAACCCATCTCATCTTCAGTTGGTTCTTCTCTAATCCCAACATCACTTACAACATTCCCTAGGCCTAGATCAATTTCAGAAACTTTACCTCTTTCCCACCTTTGTGAAACATTTTTTGTTTCTTTGATAAGGCAAACTACCCATTCTTTTTTCTTACTGTTTTACTTCAAAAATAAAACATAAACTTCACTAACTGTACTAACATAAAAATTCACTACAACAGGAAATCAGACATAAACAAGTCAACATAACAGGAAACAGCTGGTTTAAAACTATTAAATACTTGTCAAACACAAATAAAAAACCCTATGATATATTTTTCTCAGTAAACATACCATTATACAGGTAGTCCTCGTTACACCCGTTAGATACGTTCCGCCTAAGCGCCGCTTATAACGAAACCGCGTATAACGAGTCGGAGCTAAGGCGGGTTACGCCACTGTAGCCACAGCAGGCCGGCCTACTGCTTATTAGTACTGTACGCAATTCAAACCACAATATCATAAGATTATCAAAAGATTAATTAATTGTTTTGGAAATATAATAAAAATGTAGGCCTATAATAATTCATCAACCCCTTTTATTGAATTCAAATTTGACTATTACATGAACAAACAAAATAAGAACGTACAGTATAAATGTATATAGGCATACTTTAATTAAAAATTAAATTCAAAGAGAAAAGGATATTAAAAAGTAATAAAAGTACTGTACAGTACATAACTAAAAAAGTATATCATATACAGTAGTTCAATCTTTTGATGTGCCTGCCACTGGGCTGGGAGGGTCAGACTGCCCGCCTTTGTTTACGTCTGACGTCTGCTTACCAGGTGTTTGTACCTTTTCAGCTGTTTAGGAGAAAAATGTCTTAATCGAGAGCTGGGTTGTTGTTTTTAATTTATTGTTATATAGTTCACGATAACACTTAATCACATTCTCAACTTCCCTTTTAACCTTAGCACTCCTCGTGTCATCTGGGTCGTTCTCTTCAAAATAATTTAAAGCGTTATTAATCATACAGAAAGCCTCTGCCATTCCTTTACTAGTCAAGGTTTTAACACTTTCAGGTTCTTCTTCCTTATCGGATCCTTCAGAAAACCTGTCATCTTCTATTGTTAATAGGTCTTCGGTACTTAGCTCTTCTTGTAGTGTAATCAATTCATCTACATCTGTGAATCCCACACGCTGTGCTATATCCACAATATCTTTTGACGTTGTTCTGACATTTTCAGTCATTTCTACATCATATTTGACGATTTCTGGCCACAAATTTTTCCAAACACCATTCATACATTTAGGTTTCAATTAATTCCAGGATTTGCCTATGCCAATAGCCAATAGCCATTTTGATGTTGAACTGTTTCCAAAAATCCTTAATAGATAATTTATCATCAGCATCACAAGTTTTAATCAGTAAAGAAAATGTATGTTTAAGATAGTTGGCTTTAAAAGCTGAAATAACACCTTGGTCCATAGGCTGCAATATGGACGTAGTGTTCGGGGGTAGAAACATAACTTTAATGTTCTCATTTATTTCACTTATTTCAGGAGGGTGGCTTGGAACATTATCTACCAGAATCAAAATTTTAAAAGGAATCTTTTCTTCGTAGCAATGCACTTTTAAATCATTTTGCAGCACTAGTGAAATATAATCATGAAATATTTTACCCCTCATCCAGCCTTTTTTACTCGACCTCCACAATACAGGCAACATATATTTGTCACAGCCTTTTAGTGCTCTGGGGTTTTCTGAATGGTAAACCATCAGTGGTTTAAGTTTGAAATCCCCAGAAGCATTTGCACCAAAGACTAATGTGCAGCGATCTTTAGCAGCTTTAAATCCAGGAGCAGTTTTCTAATGTTTTGCTTGGCATTCGCTTCCAAAATAGGCCAGTTTCGTCATGATTAAAAACCTGTTTGGCCGTATACCCCTCCTTTTCAATAACATTTTTAAAAGATATAGCCTTAAAAGTTTCAGCGCCTACATTTTCTGCCGATGCCGCCTCACCTGTTAATTTTAATCTGTGAAAAGCGTTGCGTGCCTTGAAACGGTCAAACCACCCTTTACTGGCATTAAAGTCTGGGGCGTTTTGATCATCCTTAGTAATTTCTGTATAGATAGCTTTTGCTTTCTCTTGGATGACTGCCATCGAAATGGGTGCATGGAGC
Organism: Stictocephala bisonia; assembly: GCA_035578905.1. Classification (NCBI taxonomy): domain Eukaryota; kingdom Metazoa; phylum Arthropoda; class Insecta; order Hemiptera; family Membracidae; genus Stictocephala; species Stictocephala bisonia. The sequence continues at coordinate 71,890 of JAQJVL010000692.1, read as the reverse complement.
TGATTATAATGGTCAATCCAGTTTGACAGTAGTTTTTCCATTTTCTCCATCGAATCAGATCTGGACTTAGATACACGTGCTAAACTTAAATTTGTACAAGACTGCACACTCTTACGAATAGTTTCAGCATTTGATCGGATTGTCCTAATAGATGACTCTGGAAGGCCCATCACTCGGTGGATATCAATTATACGCTCCCCTTTATCGAGACGTTTTAAAACTTCAAGTTTAACTTCTAAAGAAAGAGAATGTCTAACACGTTTATTACTTACATCTATCTGTTTCTTCTCACGTTTTCCCGACATTATAACACAACTCACAACAATATTGTTCACAATGCCACGCCACAAGAAGTAAATTGTACACCACTAATGCGAATAAATAAACATCAGTGCTGGAGAGAAAGAGACAGACAGATTTTGTTTGGCTTGCTCTATTCCATTTTTTTTATAACTGTATAATAAACACTGTGCCCAATCACAGGCAATCCTCCCTAAAGCAAAGTATGCACTGAATTCTAAAATAATTGATTTCATGCTGAAATGTTATTTTATATAGATTTTTGTTGCATTATTTTTGTTCAGAATCAAATGGGCAATTTTAAAATAATTTAAAATTCAATTTTTTTTATTTTGGAGTGCCAAATTCCCCTTAAGTAAAAACCATTGAAAAAAATGTTGTATATCTATATTAAAAAATATAGTCAGTTAAAATTTGTTGTAGGGTCAAAAAACAAATATTGTGCAATAATTTATACAAATTTTGTTGACTAACAAAATCAAAATTTTCCTTTTCAGAACCAATGTCATCTGAAGATTGGCAATTTCTCCACAGGGAAACCTCAAATACAATCTTCTTGCAATGGCAAACTCCAAATATCTCCAGGAGATGTGCTGATGGATATATCGTTAAAACTTTACAGAATGGAAGAACAATTCATCAGAGCCGTATAGATTATTCGCTTACAAATTACACGATTCCAAATCTGAAATATTGCCATAACTACTCTGTTGAGTTGAGTGTTATTGATCATTCTGATGTGGCTATTTTAAATTATGAATCAGTCAATGTTACAACACAAATATCAGGTTGGAACATAATTATAAAATTAAAGTTATTTATAATTTATCTATAGATAGTAAAACCTTTCTTCCAAACATTTTTATCAGATTAATTAATGAGTATATTTATAAAAGCATGTTTTGTAAAATCATGTTCTGACATTTTAATAAGTTTTCTCATGTTACCAATACCAAGAAAAAAAAGGAATTACTTTTCTTGGTGAACGTAAGAAGAAGCTTCTGTTGAAACATGTTGGGATTCCACATATTACCTACATAGGCCTATTCAATTGTTGATTTAGGATTTAGAATAAATTTAGGCTGGAATTCTCAATGTTAGAATCCTATTAAAACGTTTAATCAAGTTCCTGTCCCAGAGGTCATGGATACAAAATGATGATTTAAACAGCAGCCATCTTACAGCAATGGGAATTAAATTTACATCAATGGGAGTGATAAAGTGATTTACATCCTAATGTGGATGTGATAAAGTGAAGCTGCAAAGACATGTTCACTCGTCACACTCGTCAAACAACTTTCGAGACTCCACTTACCATTGCCTATCAAAAACTTCCTAAGGCATAATTGAATTTGCCCCCATATTTTTGTCCATCCACTCACCAACTAATTATCAGATTGAATTGTTATTTTCCTGAAGCCAGTAATTTTTAAATTTAATTTAACAATATCCTTCCAGAATGCCATCCTGACTTGCAAAGCTGATAGTATATGTGAAACTCATTTCTAACTGTCCACATAGCATTTTATTTCTACAGTTAGAAAATGCTACATCACTATCTATACACTTAATTAATAAGTTTAAAAGAATCAATTAATGTGCAACAAGATTTTAGTTTCCTATTAATATAAAAATAAACTGCAATATATTAAAAAATAAATAAATAAAACACAAAACGTAAAGCATTGAAATAGAGCATATTCTTACACAAGCCAAAAAACATGACAATATATTTTCATGTGATAAAATGACTTATTTTATTTATTGGAACACTATTTTAAATATACCAGCTATTATTTATCTATAGACTTATTTATTTTTATTGTTCTTATTATTTCAATTATATATAAATGTAGTCCTAGCTATTGCTTGGAGTTCACATATTGGGTGATTGTGTAAACTACACAATCCTACCAAATTGAAATAAAACAAGTTTTCTTTTTTATGTGTAAATTATAAATAGAAACATTTACATAATTTGGAAAAACAAAACATATTTATCATAAATAAGACTTGTTTAAAATTACAAGCCTATGGGACACAAGCTGAAGAATATTTGTCTCAGTGTAACTTTTATAATCTAAATCCAAGAAGATCACTAATCAAAATTTCATGAACTTTTGTAAATTAATGGGCTGTATATTATAATTACTATGGATGAATATCAAGTGACATTATTTTTACTGTTTACAGATGATGCAAAGATCACAGATTTGGAAGTAAACGATGCATCGCCCAACTACTTGAGCTTTGTTTGGTTTCTGGATCCTGTAATTAACAACTGTCAGCCCCATTATCTGGTCAATCTTTCCTCGATGAACAGGTTGTCTTTCAGCTTTCGTACTTCTGAAAGTAACTTCACATGGGAAGGCAGTGTCTGTTCCCTGAAGTCAGCCTCAGTGCAGATAGAAAACAGCGGCATACTTGTGGGCAAACCAGCTCATATTCACCTCTGGGAAATATTTAGGAGTAAGGATATTTTTATTTAATAAACTAAAGTAGGATTCTTTTGATAATCAGCCATCAAACTAAAAAGAAATCATTGAATAACTTGCAATATATTGAAACTCAGAAACTATGATTTTTTTGGGGTACTTATAATGACTTACAATTTCAAATTTGTAAAAGAAAACATAAAATATTTGTACGCTCACTTGCAGTATTGAGATAAGTTTGTATCGGAGGGCCTTTTGGTTTGGTTCTCTCTGCCAAGGAGCATAATTTTTACAGTTACTTTTTTGTAGAACTTTGTTTTCTGTATTATATTTCAATGGACACAGCAATTCCATAGTCAACTCAACTAAATGGTAGATGGTCCTGGTTTAGTTTTGGTTTCTTAGTTCTGGTTTGGTTGGTTCATTAGTAGGAATGTTATCATTTCTTACCGGAAATGCAGATGATCGACAACATTGGATTTGTAACTGTGTGCAAGTAAGCTTTGGTTACACCAATGTCAATTAGCCTCAGCAAAATTGGTATGTACCATTTTTACCTCTAATGCCTATCCGATAGGCAGCAACATTGCCATCCATTTGGTCCACACCACCCATGTTGGTGTTACATAAACTTATCATATTTTACTAATGAACATACATTTTCTTATGCTCAATATGGAGTATCGCCAAGGGCGGTTCCAGAGCTTATTTTCGGGGGGGGGGCCAAACTACCGGCGGGCTTGTGGGGTATGGAGTACCCCCCAACCCAGGGGGTCCGGGGGCTCCTCCCCCGGGAAAATTTTGAAGTAATTTGGTGGGGTTTTAGGCTTGTTTACCTAAAATATATTTTTATAGTTCAGTTTACTCAACATTAAAACGTATATTTTTCAGCAAATTGTGAGCTATAATAATTGAGGAATTTTTTGAACATAAATAAATAGACAGTAAGTATAGTGAGTATAGTTTTTATTTAGATCTATGGATATTTACAAAACAAAATCAAGTCGTCTTCCACCTTTTTTGGCAAAACGTTCAATAACTTTTTCAATGTCTACTTCAATATCCCGGTGGACGTGAAGTAGGCAAAGGCTCGTGAGACGGGATTCCCCCATTCTCGCCCGTAGCCACGTTTTGACTCTTCTCAACGTGGAGAACGTCCTTTCTGCTGATGCCATGCTGACTGAAAAATATTAACTTGAATAATATGGTATAAACGTATAGCCGGAAATGAACAACCTGTGTTAGAAAATGAGAAAGCATTGAAGTGATGTTACTGAAATAAAAAAAAAACCCAAACAGTTTTGGAACAAACAGTACGATACAAATTATTCTTGAGCTGTCGGTTATTTATTAAACTGAGTACTATTTATATTACGGCAATATATTTTACGGATTTAAGTATTCAAATCCACTATTTTATTTTACATTTTTCATATTTAAAACATTTTTTATGGATTAGGCAAACAAGACATTAGTACAAAAAATATAATTATATTTCATTGTTATATTAAGGAGCCTATTACTTCATCCTTAGGAGACCGTAATATTAAAAAAAATAGTTACCTGGAAGTGTAGCCAGGATTCTGAGAAGACTTGATATTTGTGGAAATGTATTGCTATCACAGGCATCCAATACGCTCATTACTTCTTCAGGCATTTTAGCATTTCTCTCCTTCTCCGACTTCCAATGAGCTGTCCAAAGTTCCAATTCCCCTTCAAATAAAATCGCATTCATCATTCTGTCTCCACTGCCAATGATGGGAGAAAACTTATCAAATCCCCTTTTTAACTAGTTAACTAGATTTACTTCTTGTTCTCCTTGCGCTCCAACTAGAATAGTGGGGATGATCCCTCTTAAACCAAAACATTCTAGAGAGCTCTGACTAAGTCTTGTTGATAAGTCACTTGAGACATTGTCCAGTAGAGGTATGTAAATGGACCTTCTGTAATACTCTTCGGGAGTTCCGTCGTGGTTTGCTCTCTTCGTCTGCTTGCTGGCAAGTCGTGGCAACCTTACTTCAACATCTAATTCTTTGGCAAGCTCTGTAAATTCAACAAATACTTTGTTGAAGTTTGTCGCAGGCTGAGTTCGTTTTGCTTGTATTGTAGTCAGTGTGTTGGTTACAGCTTGTGATGCCTTATTGGAGTCTAGGGATGGTGTTTGTAGCAGTCTGCTAAGCGGTAGTGTCATTTTCAAGATGTCGATTAATACCAGCATTGATATCAAAAATTCAGGTGTGCATAACGAGTTCAGCAATGTTGATGCAGTAGTTGATGACTTAGAATCTGTCCATGTAGTTATCGATGTCAATGCGTCTACAATATTGGTTAGTCCAGCTCTAAATTTGATGACGCTTTCGTGGCGTTCCACCCATCGTGTTTCACAAAGGCTTGATAGTTGGTATCCTAAAGTTGCCTTCAAAACTTGATTTCTTTTGGCAGACATATTGAAAAACGACACAACTGTTTTCATCACACCCACAGCGTTTCTAATGCAAGCAACCCTAACTGAGGTTGAAATGGAGTTATTCAATACATGGTTAAGGCAGGGACATCTACATGCACTCTTCATAACTTTCTGCATTTCAGTAACAGCACCTATTGCTTCAGATGACATGACACTACAACTGTCGGTGCCAATTCCTACACAATTGTTTAAGTCTAAGGATAGTTCTTGTAACAACTTAAGAACAATCTTTCCCAAGGCCTCTCCAGTTAGGCGTTGTTCACTGTTTGGATCTTGATCTGGACTTATAGCTGAAATGTTGTCAAACGCGTCAACAAATTTGACAAAATCTTCTCGTATTTCATTTTTGTGCATATATCTTAAATTCAATGAAAGTTGTTCTGTATGAGAAATATCTGTTGTTTCGTCAAAAATAACAGAATAATACTTAGCGTTTTTGACTTGATTCAGTATAGTCTCCGTTATTATATCTCCACAGCAGGTAATCAGGTCATTTTGTGACGTATTGCTTATATAAGTGGCTCTTGAAGACGCAGTTGACAAGTGCCGTTTTAGATTTTCGTCTCCTGATGCCACTTTGAATCGTAGCAATTCTCTGAAATTGCCCTCATTGCTTGGCCCAGCTGTCTCGTCCAAGCAACCATCATCTCGATGGCCTCTTAAGGGAATGTTCTGCCGGCCCAAAAATATAATTGACTCTACTATAGGTCGAAGTCTGTCCCTGTTCTCTTTCACCTGTTGCAATCGTTGTGAATCCACCTGATTTACAACAGATTTCTGTGGATTATGGTAACTTTTAAGAAAGTCAATGCCCGCTTGCACACATGCCTTATGATACGAAGTATCTTCATGCGACTGTAAATGCCCCTGCTTGCCTAGAAGCTTAGCGTAAGTAGTCAAAGGCTGAGTAACAAGGTTTTGCGCTATCATGCCTTTATTGTGGCCACATCTTTCACCGGCAAAAAGCATACAAAACTTGCAAAACAGTCCCTGTTTTTCGTGAGAATAAGCTAACCAACTTCTTTGTTCTTGTTCTAAATGGTGATGTCCCAAATAACGTTTTAACTCCTTGCCTCCCTTTGTGTGTAGCGAATGAGGCAGTTTGTATGACTTCGGTGGTACCCAAGGATTTTCCAACAGCTTACATTTTGTAAAATCGTCGACATGTTTATTTACAAACAATCCTACGTCATTAGAGAAAATGCTACCGGTACCGTCCGGTTCAATTATTGTTGAAGGCTTTTGCATATCTTTCACAACCTGGGTCTCTTCGGTTTTATTATTTTCATTCTGGATTTCATCGTCAGAAACTTTTGATGTCCCAGCATCAGATATCCCCGGATCTTTCTTGGCTACTTTTTTAAAGTATGAACTTATCGGATTTTCGATCAAGCGCTTCCGATCATTTTGGAGTGCCTAAAACAACGAAAGGAATTACAGTATACATGTATACGGAATACAGGTAGTTTATATTTTACAGTGTATTTTTAAACAATTATTGGGTGCAAAACATCACCCACAAATTTTATAAATAAAGCGTTTTTCATTAAATTTAATGTTAAAATCCTTAAATGACCGCCATTTCGAAAAATCCTCGTAAACTTGTGGACTTTTCAAGTAATAAATTATGGGGAGTTTACATAGATTTTGTTTGGTGGACTTAATGTTCTAGACGGCTTCTACTTTATTTCGTTCCATATGAAGCACAACTTTTTATAATAACAGATATATTTCTCTCTGTGAAGAAAATATGCAACTACAACATTTTAATTGCAGCAGACGATTTTCTATATGTCACTAATTATAACAGGAACGGATGTCAAGAAAGAAATAATCAATCAGAGAAAATATAGTAGGCCTATATGCAATTAAAAAACGAATAATATTTTTTTGCTTCATATCATTAAGCACTGATTGACAGCACAGTCTAATGATGGTTGTACGAACGAACTAGACTAAGCTAACCTAGTAAACAGCCAAGCGTAAACGATTCCATTTGTACTTACCATTATAATCTTGTCCATGCACTGATTGCTTCTTTCTTGTAAAACTGTGTTACTAACAAACCAAAACAAAACAAATAACAATAACAAAAAACAACAACAATAACAAATAAACTGGAACTGGAGCAAATTACAAGTGGATGGTACGAAGAACAGACGGTGCGACTGTCTCTGACTGACCGTGTGATCGTAATGAAGGTAAGATGGCGGGAGGCGGGGGTGAGCGCGACGCCACTCCCAGAGTGCACCACTGCAGTGTGGTATAAAACTAGATTTAACCGGATTTTAGGCCCAGCGACAGGCGACAGTCAGTCTTAACTCTACACACAGTCGGACATTACACTTTGCACTGACACTGACACTTTGTCTGACATGCGTGTAAGCGACACGTGAGAGTACTTCTGTCTGGTTGTTTGGTCTGCAATTTTTAAGGCTATTTTTGCAAACTGAAACATTTACATGTATGTATAAAAAAAAAAAAAACTTCTCGGGGGGGGGGCCATGGCCCCCTCTCTGTAACCGCCACTGAGTATCGCTGTGTCATTGTTATAGGAGACTCCATACTAGGGATGTGCCAAGTTGTTGTTTTCATGAAACAGTTTCACTTGAGACTGTTTCGAGTCTGAAACTGTTTAATTAAACTGTTTCATGAAACAGTTTAGTTGCAAGGCTCCATTTTGCATTTGACTGATTTTGTAGATTCAGATTGTTCTGTGCAACAGACTGTTTCATAGAGGCAACGTTTGTACAAAGCTGTTTTATGTTGTTACTGTTTCGTATCTTTATTTTACAAATTATGTTTAGTGTTAAATAGTAAAAGCCCTTTAACGATCTGTTATGAAATTCCTCAATTATTAACATAGAACAACATTTTTTTGCGTAAGGTTATGGGAATTAAATTATGGAGTACATAGTTTTTAATTAAACTACCTGCTTTATTACTATAGAATATTTGTTATATTATCATTTAAATGTAAATCAAATTATTAAAATCTAAACAAACATTTAAATATAATTTAAACTACATATTAGTTTGTGTAGGATTTTCATATGATTGTTTACAATATTTACAAGTATTTTCCATTGGCATTTAAAAAAATAATTTGCCTGACTTTACTGGGTTTAAGTCGTGTTCTTCTGTCTTCAAGTATGGCACCAGCCTTTGAAAATATCCTCTCGCAAGGCACTGAAGTAGCTACCATGACACAACGTTCTTTGACTAATGTTGTGAGGGTAGGAAAACTATGGTGGTTTTTAGACCACCATTTTAACGGTGTCGATTTCTTGGGATCACATTTTCTTGCATATATCGTGTTATTTCAGTTATGGCACCTGATGTAGGGTTTTGTTGTAGTTTTTGTTTCTCCATTACTCTGTCAATATGCATGTACACTGATAGTTCATCATTTTCTTCACTGGACTTACTTCTTTTTACAGGAGAAACCTCATCATCATCATCATCATTGTCTTCTTTTCCTTGTTCACTACTTCTGTCATTGAACTCCTTTATTGCAAGTTCTGTTATAACTTTTTTCACACTGCTTCTAGACGATTCTTAAGTGAAGGCAAACTGCTTAAACCGTGGGTCTAAAAATGTGCATATACTTGCTGCTCGGTGATATTGAATGTTTTGAAACCTGTTATTCAATCCCTGGTGCAGTTGTGAAACGACTTCCAACACTTTCTCATTAAAGGGTTTTTTGGAAAGAAGTGAACACACATAAAGCAGTCTCCTTCTGTAAGCACTATTATTTGGCTCCCCGTCACGTAAGATTCTCCACTCATGGTTTTAGTAACGTCATAAAACGGCTTTAATACTTTAGTTAGCTCTTCAGACATTTTCCATTCTTCTGGAGTAAGATTAATTCCATACTTGTCACTTAAAGCTAACGAAATTTTGACAGCATCCTGTAGAAGTACGAGTCTTTGGAACATTAAATAGGTGGAGTTCCACCTCGTTATTACATCCTGTACTAGTTTTGTTGGATCTGTAATGCCAGAATCTCTTTGGAATTTCATCAACTTACCTGTAGCTAAGCTACTTCTTTTTAAAAATGTAACTATATTTCTAGCTTTTTCTTGTAAATCATGCACCTTTCTTAAAGCTTCTTGGACAATTAAATTAATACCATGGGCATAACATCCCAGATGCTTCCATTTTAACACATTGACTGCTACAGCTAAATATACCAATTTGACCTAGGAGCTGAAAAAAAAATTATGAAATCTTACCTTGTATGTAGATATGTAGGTGTTAGAATGATGTTTTCAGTAATTTTGGATGGTATCCAGTTCACAATAATCCATGGGTCGCCGGCTACCGAGCCGCATTGTCTCCCAAAATTCTATACCCTAACGTTCGCTTGACCGCACCAAAAAGTGTTTATTACGCACTTTTATAATTTTATAGTTTTCAGCATAATACTAAAGGTTATTACTTATAAAAAATATTTACATATATACACAAACCTACCAACCACCCTTAGTCCACTTCTTTTACAGATTGTCATGGTAGGCTTCAAAGCACTCACCTAAACACAGGCCTGGCTTGTCAACACATGTTTCACAAAGATATGCAGTTTTATTATCTTTTTTGTGGTTCTTCCAACACATTCTACATGTTTTTCTCTTCAATCGATTCCTCTTGTCACGTTCATTGCTCTTCACATATTTGTGGGCAGCTTGTCACAATCGCCGCTGGCCAGGGGACTCGATTGCTTGTTGGGGCACAGGTAACAGTGATTCTATGACCTGCAGTCGGTAATCATATAAAGACAATTTGTCTTGGTACATATTGTGCATAGTATGAGAATTTAGTAAGAGCATTTGTATAATGTGTACAAATTTTTTTTGTACCATCTGATCGTTTTATGCTCACAGGGATAATAAGAGAGCATTTGGTATGTTCTGTCTCTTATCTATAAATTCAGTCATCTCATTTTCATGTTCCGTGGATATATAGAAAACAGTGCGCTTATCTCTCCACTTACCGATCATAACACTGTTTCCATATCTTGCAATTGTTTCCCCGGTCTTCAGGTTTGCTGTCTTTACTTCTGGTGGTATGTGCTTGCGGTCTTGTCTAAGTGTTCCTGTGGTGTATGTTTTATTGGCAAGAAGTCTAGCTGACAAGCTAAAACTATTATAAAAATTGTCCATGTAGACACTATGACCATTGCCAAGCTTCTCCTTTAGAAGGTGCATAACAACCTTTTCTGTATGGCCTACACCGCCAACTACTTTGTCTTGTGATCCAGCATAAACAAAAAATTTCAATATAAGGCCCTGGTGTTCACAGAGGGTGTATAACTTGACACCGTATTTATGTCGTTTACCTTTGACATACTGACGGAACATTAGTCGTCCTCGCCACAGTATCATTGCCTCATCTATGGAAAGTTCTTTTTGGGGGTAATAGATTTGAATCATCTTGTTATTAAAATAATCTACAATTAGTGAAATTTTTTTTATTGATTCACTTTTATCTCTAGATTCTGAGGGTCTAACAAAATCATGGGCAGATCCAGCCGGTTGTAAAGGGGGGGCTGCATACCATTCCGGGGGGTATGGAATACCACCCCTGCGCAAGGGGGGTCCCTCCCGGAAAATTTTTTACATTTTTAATGCTTAAAAACGTCTATTTTATGCTATTTAAGAGCCTGAAAATGTATATAAGCTAATGAATATACATATTTCATCGACATAACATAAAATTCAAGGTGTTGTAATCAAACACACACATTTAGACCTTATCTTGTTTAATAAAAAAAATAGTGTAACTTTTTTCACATTCTTAATGCTTGAAAACATCAATTTTATACTACTTAAGACCATGAGAATCACCTGAAAACATCGTATAAAGCTAATGAACCTACATATTTCATCAACATAACAATAATTCAAGGTATTTTAATCAATCACGCACTATTTAGAACTTATTTTTTAGTGAAAAATATGTGTACAATGTAACATTTCGAAAAATTATTTTAATAAATATTATTTAATTCAGAAAATTCAATAGTTTTAAGAAATGTGTTAGTTTGTATCTTTAAGAAAAATGTTTTTAGATAATAATAAAATAGATGGCTCACTTACTTTTGCCTGAGTTGTAATTTGTACTGATTTACATAAACAAGAAATGTAACAAAACTAAGTTACAGCTTAAATAACAAAGTCCAACTTCCTTTTCTTCACTTTAGCAAACCTATCAACTACTTTGTTTGGGTCGACCTTATCCGCAATCCCTCTGTGGATGTTCAGCAGAGCTAGAGCTACAAGTCTGTTCTCTCTCATTGTTGTTCTCATCCAGTCCTTTAGTCTTCGAAGGGTTGAGAACGATCTCTCGGCAGTAGCGGTGCTAACCGGCAGGGTTGAAAAAATCTGTAGCAATTTATATACTGCAGGATACACTTCTTTATCACACTTGGTGATAGTTTCAATGGCTGTATCAGGAATGTCTTCATTTTTGGATCTCGGTAACCATTTGTTTTGCCACAGGGCAACTTCATTGCTAAAAACAGCAGCATTAAGACATGAAATGTTCCCTACAGCAAACTGAAATTTCGTAAACAAAACCTTAGTTGATTCCTTCAGGTCTGTTGATGTTGGTGTTGTTGAGGAGGGAAGCAGACGATGTGTGGTGAACTGACGTACAGTGTAAGTTTAATTATATTTTCCAAAAACCTTTGCTTGACCTGAGTCTCCAGTGAAATATTACACTTTCTTAATTTTGATTTTGAATGTCTTGAACTCTCAAATTTTATTTGCATGTGCAACTTTAATCAAAAACAATAATTTTAAATTCACCACGTTTTCTAACCTCATTACGCCACATACGTTTAGTCTGCTGACAAACACTAGAAGATCCACGTTCCTTGTCCGATTCACCACAGCCTTCTATATTAGTCTCATATTTACACGTTTTATCAATACTATATTGCATGACCCACTGATAATATTTATTTATTTGCATGTGAGCGCCTTGTATATTATTGTTGTATTATTATTGTTCATGACCACATATTTTGGTATGTTATTTATATTTTTAATTATTTACTTGTAGTTTTAACACTTATATGCTTAACTTAATATAACATATTATGCATGTAACTCTCTTAGTTTTAACATAAAAATTGACTATGCCTAATTCATGTGACTATGATCTCTGGCAATAAAGTTCTTGATTCTTGTCATTTTAACAACTGAAGTTGGTATCAGGATTGACAGTTCAAAAAAACCTCACACTCTGATCTTCTCTGTTCCAAGGTAGAACAAGTGTATTTTACCGCATCACTGGCTTCCTTATGGTCAATAATCTTCTTTTGAAGCAGCCGGCTTAGTGGAAGAGTGATCGCTAATATGTCTGCAAGAGACGCTAAGGAAACTAGGAAAGTACTAGTGCTAATACAAATTGAAAGAGACAGTGCTTTCTTAGCTGTTTCGGTTTCTTTCCAAGTGCTTACAATTTCCAGGGCCTCGTGGATTTTTGAAAGGCTTGAACAGAACAGATGAACACTATCGTGGCGTTCCACCCCATCTTGTTTGGCAGAGCCCTATAATCTGTCTTCCTAGTTTTTGCTTAAACACAAAGTTCCTCTTCGGGCTTGCTGTAAAAAATGCAATAACTGTTTTTATGGTATCAACTGCATTTCTGACGTCTTGAATCATAGACGCTTTGGTCAACATCAAATTCAGAGCATGATTTAAGCAAGGACAGTGTGTTGCATTGACAGCATAACGTTGCACAGCATTCACCGCTCCCTTTACCTCAGACACCATAGTACTAGCAACCATCAGAGGCTATACCCACACATTTTTCTAGGTCCAAATAATTTTTCTTCATCAATTTAAGAACAGTACTTCCTAACACTTCACCAGTTAAGGATGGTTCATTAGCATAGTTACTTGGGTCGTCTTCTTCTTGTTCTTCTTCAATAGCTTCGGTGGTGTTTCGAGGATCCACAAAGTCAAGGAAGTCTTCATAAACATTTCCTTTGTAGCAGTAGCGTGTAGAAAATGTTAATTGTGACTCATGAGCAGCATCTGTTGTTTCATCAAATAATATGCTATAATATTTTGCCGCTTTAATTCTTTCTATTATGACATCTCGAACTTCATTTCCACAAGCGTTAATTTTGTTACAAAATGCAGGCAAGACATTATAGCCAGAAAACGGTCTCTAGACATACTGTTATGGAAACATTTGAAATCAAAAAGATAACTTGTTTCCCAATAATCCTGTAATCGGTTTAGTCTAACTGTTCCCATGTGTAACACTAATCCAATAACAATTTTCAATTCGCCCACAGTTAAATCGTTCCATTTATTTATTCTGGATTGAGACTGAAGAGTTGGTTTGAATAATACTTCAAAAGCATATTTATTTGTGTTCTTACAAATTTCTTCTAATAAAACGTTATCTAATAATAAATTGAACCAATCAATTGGCTTACCCCTCGCCAGGAACGGGGACTAGAAGTGTATCAGTTCTAATAAACTGTAAAGGACGCATTCCGGATGTTATGATGGTCCATTGAGGAGCTGCTGTGTATATATCAGGATCGTCATCGTATTCAGTAAACACGTCAGAATCACCAGAATCCACAATTTGTTGTATGGGGTCATCTTCGTCAGTGTCACTGTCAAGCCGTTCATCCATAAGAGAAATATCTACCCTTTGTTGGAGCCCTGAGGGCCCGGGGATTGCTGGATCCATAGAAATTTACCAGTACACACAATTATAAACCTAATAAATACAATAAAAAAATGCACCGTTTTTACTATATACTCACTACACGTTTATACACACTATTTTCACTAAATATTGAATGTAAAAAATGTAACAAGAACATATTTTGTAACTCACACAAATTGATTTTATGTGTAGAATGTTATGTTGACTCGTTATGTTAACACTAAATAAACACAATTGTATATAAAACTAAATATATAGAAAAAACAACACTCGAACAACACTGCGCACAAAAAAAAGAAAGCGCGGCTGAAAGAACGTGGGCGTGGAAGGAACAAACTGACGCGACAACAAGGTTGACACACATTCCAGACACAATGCTGCGCAGTACCAACCTAATACGACGAAAAACGGCATGTCAGCGAAGCAATGGGAAATAATAGGCGCCCTCTGTAGTCGGGTGTAGTGCTCGGCGCCGCATCGGTAGCCCGCTACCGAGCCGCACGGAGTATGTTAACTTATTAACAACAGCACCTACAATGTTGGCTGCGTTGTCACTTACGACTAACAAGACCTTGTTAGTTAAATCATATTCATCAGTAATCTGTTTAATTTTAGTAGCTAGAGCCACGCTTGTATGTGAGCCTTCCATTAAAATACAATCTAGTAAAACAGATTCCTGCTCAAAATCATCATTAATAAAATGTGCCGTAAGCGCTAAATAACTATCATTAGCTGCTGACGTCCAACAGTCTGTTGTCAAGCAAACCTTGCTAACAGTTTTCATTTTGTTGAATATAATGGTTCTGCTCTCTTCATAGGCAGCAGGCAATAAATTGTTTGAAATAATTTTTCTTGAAGGCAATGTATAAGATGGGTTTAAGGCTGTAATAAATGATTTGAAGGCACTATCTTCTAACAGCGGAAAATGGTTGCAAGTCATCTGTTATTAATTTAATCAGAAGTTTATTTAGTTTCTTTTGTTGATTAATACTAATCTTTTTCCGGTATATAATGAGATATATTTGATTGAATGGCATTTGTATTAGTTACCTTTGGTTTGGTCTTAAAGATGACCCTGGTTCAGCTAAAGGTTGCAAAATTGTTTCACACTCAATGTTGCTGTTATCAGGAAGTGGTAGCTCCCGTGGCACATCACTCGAGGCAATATTTATTGCAGTCTCGGACAGTAATAGCACTGTTTTGTTTTTCCACTTTTAGGTTTACAGGTTGGATGTTTCCCAGTTATATGAGTTCTAAAATTCGTTATTGTAGAACGAAATGACATTCTGAGTCCACATAGGTCACATCTTGCTATTTTCTTCGCTTCATCCAAACACGTAAAATACATCCACAATGTACTTGTTTTATTGCGCCCACTACTCATTATGAAAATGAACGATTACCTAATTAAAATACAAAAATAAACAATAAGTAAAATAAACAAGTTAAACACAAATAATAACACGTAAGACTGAAAACCACAAAATACAAAACAATAACAACTAAAACGATTAGAAACTATTTAAACATTGCCCAAATAAACTGCAACAGTTAAATGAAACAGTCAGTACAGCACGAGCACAGTCTGTTATGTGATGTAGTTGCAGACAACACTCACACAATAAGTAGATATTTCTGTTTCGATTCTTATAAACTGTGCCGTCATTGTTTGCGGTTGCAGCAGTTTACAACTGTTTTACATTGAATCCACCGCCGCGCCGCAGCAGACAGCGCTAGTTGTTGCAACACCCTTGAATCCGAAACAGTTTCAGTGTGCAACGCTTTCAGTAACGAAACTGTCTCATTTATACTGTTTCAGTTTAGTGTGGGCCATCTCTACTCCATACTCTGTGGATAATAAAGTAACTACTGAGTTGCCATTCCATCTTACAGCACGAAAAATAATATAACATAGATAAACTTGTTATTATGTAGCCATTTATTCGATTTGAACCATTACAATCCTCATCACCCGAGTCTCCGTCGTTTTCATCTTCGGAGCCTAACTCTGGTGGCCTGGACACACACGACAATACATGGTGGAATACAAGGGTGTGCTCACACGGCGGACGAAAACTGGTCGGCGGCGTGCATGACGTCACACAGACCACACCGCTCAGGACCCGGCCCATTGGAAATACACTGATTCTGCTCTAACTAAACGAGGTTAATTCGACTTAATACCTTTCAAATTGGGCTAGTTATATATAATCTGTTGTACATGAACAGTTTACTTCAACAATTTGACAAATTAGTTAAAGCATTGAAATAAAGTGAAGTAAATGTTATAAAGTTACATCTTATAATTTTGTGGATTGACTCTTCAAACATTTAATATAATTTAAAATATTAGGCCTTGTTTTATTTCTAGAAGGACTTTAAAATAACACTTAACAAAGTGCATGTTATTAATGATGCATTAGACATTAACATGTCTGCTACTGCAAGGGGAAATAGAGTTAGTTGTTTCGGCCCTTGTTCTTATTTTTTTTCAGGTTTTTTTGAGAGTGATTCTTTCAAGTTGTATCTACTTGTTTATTACCACCAGTGCCTCTTAAGTTGTAAAAAGTTTTAGTAATTTTGATTAAACCCTTTTGATATATTTATAGTTCACTACCGAGTTTTAGTGTTTTGAGGTTATTCTGGGGGGAGCTGATACGAGCGTGGTCGGGGCTGAGTGCTGCGCATAAACCGTCTTTTGTTTGTCGTCTTTGTCAGCTTTATTTAATAAAATAAATAAAAATCTTTTTTGTCAAAAAGAACATAAATGTCTTTTGACAAAGTCATTTTTTATGCAAAAAAAACTCCCACGTCATACATTTTTTGCTTAAGTCAATAACAAAAATAGAATATACTACAAGTACATTAATAACATATAAACAATCAACGCATTGATGCAAAAAAATTACCCGGGGCCCAAAGGGCCAACCTACCATATCGAGAGTTAAACACTGACAAAACCATTTTTTGAAATGGATGTGATATCGGTCCTTTCTTGACGAAACAAATAGGAGGACGTTGAAAAACTTTAAGGAAACTTATTTGGGGCAATATTCATTTGCATAGGAAAAAGCTGTACATAGGAATTGGGTTTTCAAACTCTGAGAAAAAAGGGGGGTTAACTGAGTGCTATTAACTCCCATTTATTTCTCAAGCTTGATCAAGTTTGGAAGAAAATGAAAACTAACAAAATATCCCACTCTTCAGTTTTGTAACCAAGGCTATTTAGAGCTCGAATGTTCACATTTGCTGTATCAAGAAAACTGTTTAATTTTTTGCTAGTGATGAAGCATTGGTAATGAAAATATTGCATTTAAATGGTTTGACTATAATTTTTTTTTGGTATTTTTCTTTTAAAATTTTAAAAGCTCATTGGTTATTTTGGGGTAAAGGGGCAAGGGATGAGAGGACGAGTGGTTCCCCCCTTTAAATGATTTCAATAGTAAAATTTCTAAATTTTTCTCCCAAATCTTTGTTTTTGTCGATAGTTGAGTTGAAAAGTCAAAAAAAGTGCCCAATTTTCTTTTTACCCTTTAAAAGGTTTGGTAAATTTTTTTTGGCATACTACTGTGTCATTTTTCCTATAAAGAAATTTTTTGACTGATTGGGTTTTTTGAGGGGGTTGAATTCAATTTTTTTGAGTTTTTTAAAATGGTGCGAATTCAGATTTTGTGAATGTAATTATTTTAAAATCAATAAAATTTGTATCTGTTCCTGAAGCTATGGATCAATGCTGGATTTATTCAAAAAAATTCCCAAGTAGAGTTGTTGGGTTTTGAGTCTCTTACCTTAATGTCTGAAATTGCTCCTTTTTTCTACACAAAATTACTTACAAAATTAACCATTGTGTAAGGGAAGCTTTTAGTCTCCCTCTTTTTGCTTTTGAATTTTCAAATCTTCCTTTGTTTATTTTTGGGGAAATGGCAAAATAAATAACTATAAAGTATTGTTTTTATGATTAAAAAAAAAAACAAAACAAAAAATGATTGCCTTTTTGACAAAACAAATAATATCCGGCTCGAAGGACCAAAGGGGAAATAAAATAAAACAAAACACTAAAAATAATGCACGATGTGTTTGAACAAAATAAGGACTGTAAAAATTTAAAATTATTCTAACAATACAGAGAAAAAAAATTTTAAAATGTAAAACGCTGAAACTTGATATTTTTGCTTACATTAAAAAATTGATATTTTTTACTAATACAGCATCAAAAAAGAAACGCACGGGTAAACATGCTTTCAATAAAATTATATACTATTATATATAATTTTTCCACATAAAAAAATCCTGAAGTGTGTAAAATGGATTCAAAATTAAAGCCAGTCATAAAACTTTCGCTAAAGTCTCTAATTGAATGCTTTTTAATTAATATTTTTTAAACTTTTTGTACACTTTAATTGATAAAACACTAAGTTTTGAGCGTTTTTGTTGTCTGGTTTTCCCTAGTTTGCTAAAATCCTCCCCTTGTGTTATATTGTGTAAATTATTATAAAATTTCTGGGTTTCTGGGATTCCTTAAAATAATTTAAATTTAAATTCATTATGTACAAATTTTTAACTCGGGGGGATTTTTAAATTAATGAAGTAGGCTTACAGTGTTAAATTTAAAATTTATATTTGAAATAATTCTAATTTTTTTTTTTTTTAAAGACTAATCCCTCTTGGATTCTATTACTTTTCCCCCACAGTAATTTCCTATTTTATTAGAATGAAAATAGCAAAATACTGCACTGACATAATGAAGAGGCACAAAAACAAAGTCGACTAAGAGATAAAATTCTTGAAACCTGTTTTTTAAATAGTCAATTCGGCCCCAGTTTCAGTTTGGCGTTAGGAAAATCCCCAGAAATTTCATGAATCGCAGTCATAATTAAAAGTAAGTTAGTTTTTGGCGCAATGAGAATAGAATTTTGGGGGTTTTGTCTTCATTTAAAACTGTGCCTTTTTTAAAAAAACCAATTTGAACTTCTGCTAAGGTCTTTGGGAGAGTTTTTTAAAGTTTGACAATGTCAAATAAAGGTTGAGAAATTTTGGTCACCCGTTAAAGCAAAATTTTGTAGTTTGATGTTTTGGAAAGTTCATTTATATAAAAAGAAAAAAGAGGGGACCCATACGAGCCCTGGGGAAACCCCACACAAATATACTTTTTTCGACCATTTGATTTTTGGAAAAAACTTTTTTTTTTTTACGATTGTCCAAATAAATTTAAAAAAATTTCAAAGGGAACCTTTAACACCATAATTTTTAAGTTTTTTTAATAGGTCCAAAAGACTAACGCAATCGAACTTTCTTGGGTAACATAGAGCTTGAGTGAAACTTCCATCTTAAAAAACGATTTTATTACCAAATTTACTTTTTTTTCCCCGCATTTTCTGTAGATTTCCACGACGGAACCCAAAAACTGAGTTTTTTCTAAAAAGGCAATTGTCCTCTTTTAAAATTATTTAATTTGGTCATATGAACCATTTCAATTATTTTCGAAAAAAATTGGCCCCAACGATATCGGTCAAAACTTTGGGTCTTTTTTTTTGACCCTTTCTTAAAATCGGGCAAACTTTGAAACCTTTAAATTTTCATGGGGGAAACCCCCCCGGGGAGACATTTGTTAATGCACAATGGAGGGTTTATTATGCAATGAATTTTTTTTTTTAAGTTTTTGTTTTGGGAAAATAGTAACGTCACAATATTTGATTTTTTTAACCTCTTACTAGCATCAAACAATCTTTTTGGGACACGTATTCCACTCCTCAAAACGTATGGTGTGAAATTTTATCTTAAAAAAACCCTAAATTTTTGCCAAGGGGTTTTTGAACTTAATTTTTCCCTTAATGCATTTAACAGACTCTATAAAATAACTATTTAAGATATCAGGTGAAAATTCAGAGCTACTGAATCAATATCCCTTGGGCTATTTTTAATTATTTTCCGGGCAGCCGACAACTTTTGGGCCCCCAAAAAACCCTTCTTTTTAAATTTTACATTTTTTTTTTTTTCTTGCCCTTTGTTTTTTCATTTTTTAAATTAAAAAAACCAAAACTTTTTTTTCCTTTATTGCCCCTGTACCTTTTTTTTTTTTAAAAAAAAAAAAAAAAATTTTTAATTTTTTTTTCAAAATTTTGGTATTTGATTTTGCTTTCTTTTACACACAGAAAATTTTTAAATTTTTTATAAAAAATTTAAAAAAATTATTGAAAGTTCATTAGCACAGTGGTTTTGGTTATGTTCAATAAAAACCTTCCCAGTTAATTGCACTAACCCTTTAGCGTAAACGTTTTACTGATTTTTTTTTAAAGGCAAATTCTTTATGTTTAAATTGGTATTTGTAAAACAGTTTTATCTAAATTAAGTTTCACTTTTAAATTAATTGTAATAAGACCATCATGATCAAAAAACGGAAAGGGGAAAGACTTGCAAGTTGTTTCTTTTTCTATTTTGGTTACAAATATGTTTTTAAAGCAATTTGTTCCTTTGTAGGAGCCCTATTTGTGGTAAAAAATTGTATTGTTTAAGGATTCAATAAAAGAGTCCCTTTCTTTTATTTAAAGAATGTAAAATTTTAAAAAATATTAGTCAGAACTGTGTCTGTCCTCCCATCCTTTCCCTCACCCCCCTGACAAAAACAAAACTGTGGGGAACCCGTGCTCAAGTCCCAGTAAAATTCCAATCAATTTGAAGAAAAGTTAAAATTTAACCCTTTTTGGGGGATTTGCGGACGTCTTACCTGTTGAGGAGTGGGGACGTCTTAAAAGACGTCCATATTTCCATAGTTAGTGAGTGCACATTTAATTTAGATGACCCAGGGAGTACAAAAAAAAATTCAAAAATTATTAATAAACTGTTAACTTTATTTAAAAATAGTAATTTTTAAGAACAATATGGAAATTTTTTCAAATAAAAATGGGGGAAAAACTGTGATTAAAATTAGCAAAATTTAAAAATTTTTTTCCTTGGTGAATTGTTCGAAACATGGGAAATGCAAAGTGCAATTCACTTTTGGACCCCTATAGGCCGGTCTTTGCGCTGTGAAGCCCCCCGGGTTATTTGATGCATACAAAACATTTCTTTTGTTTTTTTTTTGGCTCCCCCCTCTCTCATTTGGGAGTGTCGCATGAAATGGCGGCCAGCCAGACGGAGCGCCTGTTTGTCACCACTCACCGGGCGTGAACAGCCCCTCCTTTTCCGGGGGAAATATGTGTTTCTAAAAATTGTCGAAATTAGATTAAACTGAAGTCCATAAATGTATTTTTAGTTTTTGGTGATTTTTAGTTTCATCTTTTGGGTTTATACAAGTAGTAAAATTTGGTACAGCAAGCCCAAACATGTGTAAAAATAATTTTGTATACCACTTGAGGTTTTTTGTTAAGTCGTTATATGCATCTCTATCACTCTTTCTTTGCCCCCAATTTGGTTTTGTTCACATCATTTTGGGTTTTAGTACATTGTTTTTTGATTGGTACATCGACCCTTTTCATGTCGATAAAGTAGAAAAAAACCGTTACTGGCGCTTGTCACACCACTTTACTGTTAGTAGGTTTTCAAACCCATCAGTGTGTGTAAGGGGGGGTGAGGGGGCATCAGAAACTGTACGTTTTGGGTGGGCGGGGGGGATCCCCATGTACTGTAAGGGTGGGGGGTTTAGTATTTATTATCTTTTTTTTTAACAATCTAAAAAAGGGCTTGGCATACAAAAAAAAATTAATAAAACCAAAATTTATGTTTTATAAAAAAAAAAAAGAAGAGTTTTTTAAGTCATTTTCAAATTTAAAGAAAAAATAATTGCTTTTTTTGGTGGAGAGGCATCATCGCAACAAGGGATGATTCAGGTGTGACGTCCCAAATTTTCCCCTTTTTCATCTTTTTGGGAAAAACATGGAAGATTTTTCCTGATTGGATTTTTACTGTTCCACAACCCCTTTTCCCCATTTTGAAATAACCACTCAAATTAATTTGGACGCTATACCAAATCCATGAATATTTTATGATTACTATTAAGTAAGGCATCATCAAAGTTTTTAACTTTAGAAGACAGCTCCCTTAACATTCCCATGTTCAAAATTAAATTTTCCTTTTTCCCTGGTAGACAATGAAATCAAGAACTGCCCCATTTCACAATCACACAGAACGAAAATTTATGCCAAACTTTTTTCTTTTATTTGGAAAATATGACGGAAGGAAAAGTCTCCCTTCCAAAAATTAGACTTTCGTCAATTACTAAATTTCTACAGGATATAAACAGAACTAAATTTTTTCCTAAAAGTTCAATAACGTCCTAATTAAATATTTTTCTTTACTTGGGGTTTTGCTGTTATCTAAAAATGTAATAAGCGTTTTAAATAACAGGTATCTTTTTGAGAAAATAATTTTAAAAAAAACGGTGTTCAATTAGAGGATCTGTTGACCAATTTTGTTTTACTGCAATTTTTTTTGCAGTGAGACAAAAGAAGGGCGTAGCTAAAAAACAATACAGTTTATCGCATTTGTTGGGGTACCCATTTGGTTAATTTAGATTTTTCAACAAAACGCCTTTACAACACTCTTTAAATATTATTGTCTTTTCAGCTATAGTGAAAAAAAAACAAAATCAAAAATTTCAGGGAAAAAAAATCTATTTCTTTCCAATCGTTTTTTTTAGTTGCAAATAAAGTACTTTAGATTTGGAGATCAAAGTTATTTATCTTGGATGAAACGTCACGTGGGCTTTAAAAAACAGGACAAAGATCAATATTATTTACATTTGTTAGAAAACATCATCAATTTTTAGGGGTTTTGGTATTATTTTTTTCCATTTCTACTTATTTACAAAGGACTCGCCATTTAAATGATCGTGTAAGGCAGATTTTCTTTTAAAAATTATTATTCTCTCTCTCATCACTTATTATACTCTGAGCCCAAGCTATCGACATCAGATCCAAATTATTTCACCATAGTTTCTAGCAGGAAATGTCCTCCTGCCCTAAATATTGCTTCCGAATATCATCATTCGATCTAAATTCGCTTTTTAGAGTCCATTGTAATAAATAATCACTGATGAATAAAATTAAATAATTACTGTACAACACGACAAACTTTTTTAAAAATTTAAAATACAACACGAAAGAAAATATATATTTTACTGTACAGCTGAAAAAACTAAAAACAAATACTTTGTAACACTTAAAGATAAAAATAATACAAAAAACAAATACACACTGGCAAAATACCAAATTTTTAATTAGGGTACATAGATGAACGAACGTAAATATAGCAAACGCAAAAAGGTTAGACACGGGAGAAACGATTTGGGGCCCAACGAAAATGCAGGGAAACACTACAGTGGGATTTAAGCGTCTCTACAGCTGATAAAGTACAGCTGCAGTCCCCTTGGTGGCCAATGGATGGGGTATCAATGGAAGTTCATACATTACATCAAAAATTTAATTATACTGAATTTTTTAAAAAAATATTAGGGACTCTAAAGCGCCTAATCATTTGGGCACAGATGTTTAAAGACGTCCGTACCGTTTGGGGGCATTTTGTTTCCCGTTAACAGGTTAAAATTTCTCAAATTTCTGTTATTAAACGGACATGCATCGATGAAAACGTATCAATTCATTTAAGACAGCAACAAGGGGTTTAAAGCTGATATTACAAAAAAATTAGAATTTTATTCAGAACAATCAATGGGAGTTAAAACGATTTTGGGTTTTAAACAAAAAATACACTTAATGAAGGGGAAGGTTTTTGATGAGCTTAAATGTGAAAAAAATAAGCTTTTAAAAAAGAAGTTGAAAATTTTTTAGAAGGGCAAATGTGAGTGCTCAATACTCAAGATGCAATGTTTGAAATCCTGGGGATTCCCCGAAACAGGTGGAAAATGTGTTTGACTAGTGACTGCTGTCGCCGGGGCTTGGGTTTTCAACTGGAGCCCCTGGATATTGACGCCCCTCACGCCTTCAGCCGTCCTGGAAGGGGTTGGTCAGGGTATCATGTAAGTTTGTCGCGGATTACATGGATTAAATGGGGGGAGGATAAAAAAGAAGGGGTTTTGGAAATTGGGGGTTTTAAAAAGATTGTTTTAATAATTTGTTGGGGGGAAAAGGGAAAAGGATTTTGGAAAGGGGGATGGAAGAAAAGGTTTAATTTAAGTTTTGGAGTGGTGGGGAAAATCTTTTGGAGGAAAAGGGGGGTGGTGATTAAAATTGGATGAGGGTAGGTAACCCCCGGAAAAGGAAGCGGGCCAGGAATTAAAAGGGATAATAAAATTTGATCTAAAGGTAATAATAATAAATATCTATTTTAATTTTGCCTTTTATTTTTTAAAATGATTTTAAATTATTTTTTTTTTTATGTTTAAATTTTTGATGTTTGGATTGTTATTTTAAGAGTTTTTTATAAACTTTATTTTTTGAATAATTATTTGCATGTGCTTTTGTTTGTCTAATTAACCCAAAAATTATTCATTCTAAATGGGTTTGGGATATAAATAGTTTTATCAAAAAAGTTTGAGGGCTTAGGACAAAAACGCTTCCCTTGGCTAGGTTTCATGAAAATAATTTGAAATTTTTGCAATAAATGAAAATTGGCTTAATGATTCAAAATGTAAATTCTGAATTATTTGATGACCCATATAAAATTTATGGAAGGATCGTAGTGGGGGTTAATGTAATGGGTGGTGGGGTTCTTTTAGCTGTTAAAATAAAAAAAAAATTGTTGTCTTTAAATTTTATGATAGTGAGGGAGAAAATTTTGGGTTTGAATAAGTTTATCCAAGTCTTTTTCAAAATTTTTGGGCCCGGTATATTTTTTCCCCCTAAATCTGCTTTGGATCGTATAAAAGTTTTTTGATGTCTTGAATTGTATAATTTTAACAAGAAAAAAATTTTAATTTTAGGGGATTTTAAAATTGCCAATCAGGGAAATTTCATTTAAGTTAACTGACGGGGGGGGGGGGGAAAATTAAACAATTTTCATTTTTTATGAAAATGTATAATCTAAAAAAAAAGAACAATATTGTAATTTTTTAGTAAAACCCCAGATTTTGTTTTTAAATGTATAAATGTTTTTAAAAGTATTAGAGGAAAATCACATTGTCAAATTTGATGTTACATCCTCATTACCATCTTTTTTGAATTGCCGATTTTTCATACTATAAGTTTATGTGTTCACCAAAATTTGGGGAAAAAAGTATAATTTTAAAAGAGGTGATTATTTAGGTTTTTTACAACTCAATACGTAAAGCAATTGGGCTGAAGTTATGGTTTGGGAATATTAAAAAAAGGAGTTGCCATTTTTTATGATATACCGATTCAACTATTAATTTACAGTTCCTTTGATAAAGCCTAGGAAATTTAAATTTTCCCCAGTGGTATTCATTTAATATATTATATTATTTAAAGAAAGGGAAAAAGGTCGTAAGAATTACAAAAAATATAAATATTAATTTTTTGGGAAAATTTTAAAAGTTGTAAGCTGAATCAAAACAGAGTATTTAAAAAGATTATTTAAATTATACAACTAGAGTTGAAAGGGACGTAGTTTTAAAAATCCAGCTTTGTTTTGGGGCAGTGGGAGGTAAAAGGGCGACAGATAAAACCTACAGCAAAGACTCTGGATGGTGAGGGGGGAGGGCCCGCGCTGGAAGCGGAGGCGTTTGCACGTATTTCGGGCTGTCTACGATGAGTCAATTTTGCTGCAATCAGCTGGCCCAGCAAAGCGCCGACTCACCTGTTTACTCAGGGATAGGTGTCTTGTTCTCCCTCAATCAAGACCCGGGAAAAGTTGCATGCGTTTAGGAGGCTCAAATCTAAACGCCCTTTTGGCCCTACGGCGTGCCCTCCTTTGTCTTTAAGGATGATGGAAAATTTAATTCAAATTCCACTTATTTAACGTTTCACTGATTTTAATTATTTTTCCCGGGTTGTGGAAAATTTAAAAAAAGTTGTTTTCCCATTTTCAAAAAAAACTTAAAAAATTGATTTAAAAAACTTAAAAACCCGGTTTTTTTTTATCGACTCCCGCTAAAATATTTTAGTCCATTTTATTCATCGAATTTTTAATCACAAAAAAATTACATTGCACAAAAAATAAGCAAGGGAGGGGGGTCGAGTTTTTTTTACGATTTTGCCAAGCTTTTTTATAAGGTCAATCACCGAGCTGTTTTAAAAATTAAATTTTTTCGGATGTTTGCTCAAACAATTAAGTTTTTTTCTTATACTTTCTTACAGAAAACAAATAGTAAATTTTAAAGGATTTTTTTTTAAAAGAAATTTAAAGTTTAATCTGGTGTGCTCAGGGGTCAAATCTTGGGGCCCTTTATTTTTTTTTATTAACGATATTGTTAGTTTTGGGCAAAACACAGTAGTCTTGTTGTATGCAATGATTGAAATTTTTAGAAACATAAAATTGTTTAACTGACTGCAGATGCTTCAAAAAGACTTGGATTTTTGGCGTTTGGAGTCAAACGGACTAAAATTTAATGGGAAAAGTGTTTTTGGGGGGGGTACACCAGAAGAACAATAACTTTATTAACTTTGATTATTTCATTTGGCCCAAAATGTTTTGATAGTTCAAATTATTTTTAAAAACCTTGGTGGCTTTTTGATGAGAAGTTTTCATTTTTAAATCTATTATTGAAAAATTTCAAGGATTTTTAAACTTCGGATTGTAAGAAGATCAAGCTATGTTTTTTTGAAATATTACAACTTTTAACCCTACAGAAGTCGCATACATGTTTACAAACATTTGGTCGCATGGGGTCAAAAAGACCCCAAAAATTTATTTTGGGGTATATTGCAGTAAAAGAGTAATCAAATGTAAATTTTTAAAACAATTTTTTTTTATTTGGAAAAATGTAATATCTCTAGTTAAAATTTTTTTCTATTTAAAAATGAAAAAAAATTTTTTATTTCTGAACATGGCAAAAAAATTTAAGCAGTACGTATTATAGTCAAGGTTTCCCAAAACTTTCAAAAATTATATTTTATTATTAGTTTATTATTAGTTAATTTTTATTATTTAAAAAAATTAAAAACTATTATTTTCAACCTTCCAAAAAAATGATCCATTTAGTATTTCAGTCAAAGGTTCACACATCGAAACACTGAGGGGGTTGTTGAGAAATATTTACCCGCACACTCCCCCACAAGTAAATTCGATGTTCTCGGGAAATGAAACCCAACTTTGAGATCTGTTGTGCTTTTTTGTTTTTTTTCCTCCCCAAGCATGCATCTTCCAGACCGTGGTGGTTGTTTCCCCCTTTCTAAGGCGGGGGCTCCGGTTTTCCCAAAAATACCTCGATAAAAAAAAACGAGTTCCCCCTTTTTTTGACTGATAGATAACCTTTTATTCATAGCTTTTTTACAAAGTCAGTATCAAAGACTTTATGAACCTCTTCGATTTTTGACACGTCGCCCTCAATATTGTTTTCAGTATTATGAAACATTGTACCCCCAATATTAAAAAAGGGGAAAATACTCTAAGGTCCACCCGGTTACTCTACGGCTGTAAATACGCCTGCTTCAATTGGGCGACTGTGTCAACTCCTCCTTTGATTTATTGTAACCGTGAGGAAATTGTTTTTGCTTTGCCAGTTTTTTTCATCAATTTTATCAGTGTGATGAAAGGTAGATGCAGTAATATACTTTTTTTTCTTTGGGCATATACGACACCAAAGAGCAGCCCCTTTTTATAGCAAATAGGGGTTGAAGTGGGGGTCGTTTTTCCCCAATAAAAAAGAAGGGGTATCTCTGGCTTATTTTTTTTTTGTACCCTTAACTGAATCGATGGTTTAAAAACAGTTCTTTAGCTAAAAGGTACTGACATGAACCCAAATTTTCCCCTTTTAGGTGCGCCCCCGTGCCAGTTAGGATTTATCATCTCAGACAACCCCTAGGAGAGTTTTTCTCAAACATAAGGGCCCCGTTTTGGTTTTTTTCCCCGCTAAAATTTTCCCAAAATTGTTGGGAAAAAATGTTCGGCCTTCAAAAGGCGAACATTTTTTTTCCCTATTTGGTGGCTTTTGGGGATGATTTTTTTGAAGGAACAGCGCCCTTAAACGTTCGAGATTTTATCAATCGTAATATATTCACTCATGGATGTATTTTTACATCGACAAACAAATGCTTCAAAAAACTTCCGGACGGGGCTGTTTGTTAATGCCCGTCGTTGTCCTTTGTTGTTATATCGTCAAATCTCATTGCACCAAAAATGAATTTTAAAAAGTGTAGGGCATAGTTGCCGAAAAAAAGTCTATCCAAAACCTCTGCAGCCCCAAAACTCTTCCCAAAATTTTTGTGCGAAGACTTGTGCAGACCAGCAAGATACAAAACCCAGAACCGCATGAATTTATCTCTATCGGTTTCTTTTGATCTCTTTCTCTATTATAGTTACCTCTATTTGCCCTTACCTTTTGTTTTAAATTTAACCACTTTGTCAACGAATTCATTGGGGAAAAACAACTTCCAGGATTGAAATTGGAGACATAAAGTACGAGCAAATTTCCCCTTGGGCATGGTAACCGTACTCCTGATCGTTTTGCTCTAATTTATATTATGCTGGCGGCCCTACCCCTCAATAGCGTTGAATCTGCATGCGCCCTCCATTTTGTCCCGTCTTTACCAATAAAGTAGGGAAGTGATTGACCAGGGTGCAAAGCTTCCTGAGGTTCCCCTTCTTTAGCAGGTTTTTCAAAAACGTCCTCAGGGTTCTTCTTCTTCACGCTCCAGTAAGTCCCCAGTTGAATTTTCCCAATTTGAGTCATGTTCATTCCTTTTAGTTACATCTTTTCCCTCCTCGCCCTTGACCCTTCTATTTTGCATTTTGGTTGTCTACAAATTCTTTACTGGGTCCCTAAAAGTTGCCTTGCAAAATGTCTCTTTTAATAATCCCCATCCTTTCCCTTTCACTTTTTTTCCTTTTTACCTGTCAAGTAAAATCAGAAGTTAGTTCTTCTTCTTTATCGGGGCCCTGACAGTTAAAATACACAAATATTGAAATTTAAACTAAAGGAAAACAATCCCTTTTAAAAATTTCAAATAGATCGCGGCTCAAAAAACCCGCATGACACAAAAAAATTTTTGGGCGATGGCGTCAAACGGGGCCGCTCAACAAACAAACGTACGCACGGATCGAATGCTCAGCGAGAAGATCGATATTTTGCCGGGGGGGAGGAGAACGTGGGGGGGGAAAACCCTACCGCCCCGCGAACCTCACTCTCCTGGTATGGAAAAATTTAAAAAGGAGGGCCGGAACTTTGACGCCGCGCGACCTTTATGGGTTAAAATTATTATACTATTCTTTTTATCAGATCAAGACTTGGTTTGGCTTCAATCTGGAACCCTTTTATAAATATTTTTGGGTATGATAGAGCAAGTTCAAATTTGGTTTTTTGATTTTTTTTATTTTTAAAGCTTTTGGCCTTTTTTATTTCTTGTACGTACTCAGAGTTATTGACTTTGTTTGAAATTGATAGTTAGTAAGCGGGTTTGTTGGATTTTTGTTTTCTACACAAATTAACAGCGGAAAGGTGATTGCATATTACTTGCCCCGGCTTAACTTTTTTTTACCCCGTCCTTAGCGAGAACTGATCTTTGTTTTGCCCTTACTTTTCCAATTCGTCTTTTGGGGAAAGCAATCCCCTCAAATGTAATGATGCAACTGCTAACGGGCTCCCCCAAAGTGTGGATTTCTGTCATTTTAACTTGGTTTTTTTGCACACAAGTTAAGACTATGTTTAAACCCCCTAATTTATATTTCTCTTGTACCTATTATTTTATAAGTTATATTTACATGACATTTTCAAATCTTATTTGGGTAGAGACAGTTTGTTGTGTTAAAGGGAAAAAAACTCTGCATGACAAAAAAAGGGAGGGTTCACAGGGGTTTAGTCCTTGGGCCCTTTTTTTTTTATAATTCCATGAAATTTACCTTCTAAAAACACAGTAGACGTGTTATTTATGCGGACAAATGACAATTTTTGCTATTAACAAAGACCCATTAGTTGCTTCTCACACCATAATAGATGCTCAAAATTTGGTTGACTGGTTTTCGGCTAATTAGTTAATTTGCAACAACACTAAAACAAAAAGGTTAGAATTTTCTCTAAGATATAAAGTTCGGAAACATTTGGTTCAGCCAGTTAAGCTTTCTGGGGATTTTTTTAGATAGTCAATTTAACTGGAAAAATTCTTTTTTCGTTAATAAAAAGCTTTCAAGAGTAATTTACCTTTTTTGGGAACTAAAAAACCTTGCAACAACTGATTACTTGAAATTCTTATTTTGGTTTATTTCAACTCATATTCAAAAATTTGGGCTTTTTAATGGGGGCCTTTTCTATACTCACAAATCTTTGTCCCGAAAAAAATAATCCGAATAATGGGAGGAGTGGGGCCCCTGGAGACGCAAACCCCTTTTTACAAATTTAACATTTTTACAATTATTAATTTATACATTTACAATATCCTTGTCACACAAAAAATAATTTCAGAATTTCATTTTTGGCAAGAGGGAATCGCACCATACAAGAAAAAAAGTACACTTGCATTCCCCCACCCCAGGAGATAACGAACTTTTTTAGAGTTTAAATTTTAAAAAATTTTTCAATAAGTTGCCTGACTACTTCGTGTGACAAATATTAGAAGCTTTAGGCTAAGGTGTACTGCTGGGTTTTTAAAAAAATCCTTTTTATACCCTTTTAAGAATTGTTAAATTTAAAAAGTGATGTTTAGGGGTTATTGTTAGTTTTTTGATGGTTTTATCAGTAGGTTTGGGTTTGGGTTGTTTTCTTGTAACAATGCCTATTTTAATGTAATAATTTGATCAATGGCAATAAAGTTTCTGATTTCTGATTGTGCATGTTGGTAATATTAGTATTTATATATCTATCCACATTTATAGTATTGCTTAAATTAGATTGTCATGTGGCATTTTGATAACTTTGTAGATATATATATATATCTTTTTTTTTAAGTTAAGATATTTTTGTACGATTTTGTTTAATAATTGATACTTTTGTTAGTTGGTTAATAGTTTTAAAGTGTTCCTTGTTGTTTGTTATTCATATAATTTATTGCTTGTTAATTTATAAATTATTTAATTTGTATACTTATTTATTCTTGTTGTTGTTATTTGTTCACTATAAAGTTTTTTTCTTCCTGTTAATTATATAATTATACTTGTAAAATGGAAATCACTATAATATATACTGTAGTAATTTATTTTTTTATAATTTATAGCTACATAGCACAATAATTATTTATATGATAAATTATTTTGTTCACTGGACTCTGGACACAAGTTTAATAATTTGCATGTGTTTATTTATATTATTTAGGATTAATGCTTTTTTGTAATTGGCGTATAAAGCTGTAAAAAGCATTTCATTTAATAAAGAATTATTAATTATTATAAAGAATATAATACAGGTTGAATGGTACGTTGTGTTTAAAAATTTAAGGGCTTAAACTAAATACTTGGGGCTAATTAAAAACTCAAATTTCAGTTTTATATGCCAAATGGTTAGTGTGGTATGTTCAAATTAAGATTTCTTTTGAAATCGTGGACCTAACCATAAAAAAGCTTTGTTACTTACTCAAAAGATCATATTTTTTTAAACTATGACACCATTTTTGAAATCTACATTAAATTGTTAACAAGAATAATGAGCTAGTAGCCTGCATAAATTAAGGTTGTTACTTAAAATTATGCTTTAAAGCAAAAAAATCATGTTTTTGTAAAATTTTAAACAATGTTTTACGTGTAGTTACTAAATTATGGTAACGGATATAATGTGTCAAGCTATACAGAAAACTGCATAATTTAATTTTCTTTCCAATGATATGCTTTTGTTTGTATTATCGTACAATGTTCCATTTTTTATTATTATTTGAATAGAAATAAACAGAGTGGTTAAAAAATTGTAAGACTATCTTACTAGCCAGCAACTAGGACTGGACATTCAAATAACGTTATGTGATTACAGGGTGTCCAGTAAACCTCCTTTAACAAATTCCCTGACTTTTCCCTGACCAATCCGTGATTTCATAGAAAATTTCCCTAACCCCAAATCAACATAGTAGGGGAGAGCGGGGTCAATTGTAACAGTTTTCATTTAATAAATTTTATAGGCGCCATTTTTAGGCGGAAATTATTGAAATTTTGTGTGCCTGAACATTACATATCGATTAACACTATGCATTTTTTTAAGTAGCAAAATTATAGCTCTAAACTGATTTATATAGTTTATTAAAATATATGTACATTGTTACAATTGACCCCAAGTGTGGGGCAAATGTAACGCAAATGTGGGGCAAATGTAACAACTCTTTAAATATGAATGCTAACTATGTACATGTGGCAGGAGAAGTTAAAAAAGCAGTTTGGAGTGAAAATACGTTTATTTTATCAATATATTTACAAATATGTGTAATTTATATTTTTTTAAATAAGAACAAAATTAAACACTACTCAGATTCACAGTTGTGGCATGTATAACACAAATCTCCTTTGGTGCAACTCTCATGTGCCCACTTCTTACAACTCGTACACTGTATCCACTTTTTGATTTGGTTTGCTTTTTGAATAAAGTTCAAGGCAAATAAGACAAAAACAGTCGTCATCGTCGTCACTACTAGATCCTGAAGTTTTTTTCTTGTTGATTTTTTTAATTTTCTTTTTGTCGTGTTCGTTTTCGTAAAAAAGCTCTTTAGAAAGTTTTTCTTTTTCTGTACCTTTAATTTTTTCTTCATTCTATTTTCATGTTCCAACTGCTGTTTAACAGGAGTGCTGGTCCATATAGAGCTCTTTTTTGTTCTCCTGTTTGCTTTTGTCATCTTAGGCTTGGCATGTGGAAGTGGTCGGATGTTATCAGGAGAAACTACAGAAGCAGAAGATGTTGATGGTTGTGGCGACCTAGGATTAATAGTTTTTGCACCATTGAAATTTTTGCGTATCTCGTCAATTGGCATTTCGATGTCTTCATTGGGTTGTGCTAGACATTCTGTAGCGTTGGTAGAAGTTGCAGGCTGCAGGATGTCTTCATTGGGTTGTGCTAGACCTTCTCCAGCCCCTTTTCCAACTGCAGGCTGAGGCTGATGCTGGTTAGTGACGCTTGCCGGGAGATAGTCTTGATCTGAGAACACTAGTCTGTCAAAAGGGTAAATTCCAGTGCATTTGAACCCACTTTTCACATTGTTTGGGGTAACTGCAAATGGCAAGGCTTTAGCTACTAACCCTGGTAGATTATAGATGTTAATGCGTTCTCCAGGATTATTTTTCCTCCAATCGTCCGCTGCGTCATTGAAAAATTTTTTAAATGGGCCGAACACAGTCCTGTCCAATGGCTGGAGCTTGTGTGAGGTATGTGGAGGAAAAGAGAGAAGAACAATGCCATTGTTTCTACAACAATCTATGACAGGCATTTGAATGTGAGAATCGTGGTTATCAGCTATTATTAACAAAACCTTCCTCTCCAGTGTTGGTTTAGCAAACTTAATAAAGTGTTCAAGAAATTGTATGAATTCTTCTGCTTGCATCCATCCAGAGCCATTTGCTGCTCCAATGCAGCCAGCTGGACCATTATTTATGAAATAGGAGTGATAATTCTTCCTAGGAAAATAAACATAGGGGGAATACTATTGCCTATGGTGTTTACAGCTAGGCACATAGTGATTAGCGTTCCCCTTTCATGAGAGTTTATTCCGCCAACCTGTTTGCTTCCCCTTTTAGCTACTATCTTGCCAGGGCTAGGAGCAGTATTAATACCTGTTTCGTCTAGATTATAATATATCTTGAGGCTCGAACTTGTAATCTACCATTACTTTGGACAGATTGTCAAAAAACTATATTTACATTTCCCGATTAAAAATCATAGCTCGTGACAAAGATGTTGATCGGGAGACCTTATCGCCAAAGTCGGATTTTCTTTTAAGAAGATGTTAACCAGTCACGCCCTGCCATTTGTGTGTCCACCCATTTTTTCCGGCATTTTGCAACTGTTCCTTTGAGCGTACTGAAATGCTAGTTGCTTCACTTCTTTGGGGTTAGGCCATAAAAGATGCCAGCACAAGATTTTATATAGGAGGCCAATTCTGCCTCCATTTCTTCATTAAACACTTTGTTATGAGGCTTGTACCCCATAACAGCATTGACATTGTTCTTTTTTTGTCCAAGTATCTCTTTAGAATTACATGGCAAATATTGTGAGCCTTTGCAGCAGCCCTAACAGAAAATTCTGCTCCGTTACTAACTTAGCAGAGGCTTCAATAGTATCTTGCGATGGGCCCCGATCTGTCCGTCTGATACGATTTCGTACCATTCTGGAACCAAAAGAACAAAAGTTCTTAGTGTTTCAGCTTTAAAATTTAGAAAATAAAAGTATTGAATAATTGAAAAGAGCAACAAGAATTTAAAACAAAGTGCGGGTCAATTGTAACAGTGTTACAATTGACCCGCAACGAGCTGTTACATTTGTCCCACAGACGCACGTTTCGCTTTGACCGAGCTCTGAACCTAACCTATTTGACTAATCGTTCTCCTAAATACAGTAAAATATAGCGGAAGAAACGTAAGAGCAGTAAACTTATTGTGGTTATCATATACTACATACTAATTGTGCTAGAAAACAAAAAACAGAATAAAATTATTTTACTTACCTGGTATTTTTTCACAAAACTTCAAAACAATCCGGTGAACAGAAACCACTCACAACCATAACACGTGGGGCGATACTAGAGCTACGGGTGGACATTTAGGCGTGACTTGTAAATCTATTTGCAG
The DNA here is from genome assembly GCA_035578905.1 of Stictocephala bisonia. Lineage (NCBI taxonomy): Eukaryota > Metazoa > Arthropoda > Insecta > Hemiptera > Membracidae > Stictocephala > Stictocephala bisonia. Next base: position 37,237 of record JAQJVL010000692.1, on the reverse strand, counting down.
CCAGATAGCAGCACAGTACAGACTGTTACATTTGCCCCGTGTTACAATTGACCCCGCGCTCCCCTACTATTAAGTTAATATTACTATTTAACTTAATAGTAATTTTATGTACTACCATGTACATACATTATGTTATTTACATCAATTAAAAATTATTAATAACCGAAATATCAATATTTCACAAATATATATTATTTTATAGCCGTAATAATTAAATTCAAAGCTACTACCTACAATAATTATTCTTTTTAAACTACTTTATAAAAGTAGAGGTCGATTTAAACAAAATATTTATAATTACCCTTTGAGTAAAAAACAAACATACCTTTTTTTCTATTGTTAAATTATGACAATTTTCAATACCTTGAAAAACGGTGCTAAATTATAATTTCCCCCCAAAACCAGCATAAATTTTAGGTCTATGACTTATTTAAAAAGTACTAATCAGAAAATTATTTCAGTAAGTTTAAACTTTTAGCGATATTAATCTAGTTGTATGAGGTCGAACAAGCATAAGCAACGGAATTAAGTAGCTTTTTCATAATTTAGAATATTAAATGGCATGTAAAATTAACATTTAGTATTGAACAAAGTAAAGAATTTTTTGTAGCACACCCAAGTATATAGTGACTATTACAAATCACAACAGACTTGTTTCTTGTTAGAATGTTCCAGGTTTTGTTTCAAATTCCCTGATTTTCCCTGATTTTCCAGGTAATTTAAAATTCCCTGACTTTTCCAGGTTTTCCCTATTTTCCCTGTTGCTGGACACCCTGCAATCAAAACACATGTAAATCAGGGACGAATGGGGTTTTTCCACAATTCTTAGACCCGGCATACACCCCAACCTTATCAATAGTTTTTGTCTGTTGTCCTTAATGACTGTGAAATTCCACTACTGCTTAGTTTAACAAAAGTTAGTTTCTTTTAAAGCAACCTTTAAATCACGAGGAAAACTGGAATCCATTATCTGTTTACTCTTTAGACCGGGTCTGTGTATAAGCTATTCAGTTCTGTAGCATCATGGAGTTCACTACAAGAGAATATGCTAAAATTTAAGAAAGATTAAAAGAAGTCAGAAACTTAAAAACTTACATACTATTTACCTTCACGTTTTCTGTAAATAAAATGCTATACAATTAGATTTTTCACTTTTAATAACCCAAAAAATTCAAAATGGCTGACCATAAAACCCTTACCTGTTCACACAGTTTACGGATTTTGCATTTTGTTTATGGATTTTGCAACGGCAATGCACTTGCTGCACAGAGTACAGTTTAAGGTACCCAGATCGAAAAGCTCCCAGCCCACAGGTGTTCACTAGACTTCACCAGAGTTACTGGAAAGTGGAAAAAGTTCAAAGAAAATCTTCTGAGGTGGGTCCAGTTAATAATGATGTAGGTGTTGAAGAATTGATTCTAAATACCTTTCAAGAAAACCCAGAGAGTAGTAGTAGGGCAATTGCGGCTCAACTAAATGTTTCACAGTGGAAAGTGTTGGATATTCTTCATAGAAACAAGTTTCATCCATACCACTTCACGTTTGTACAAGCAATTGAAGCTTAAGACTTCGCTCCTCGTGTTCAGTTCTGTAGATGGTTGCTCAGTAGCGATATTGAGCAGTATCATTTCTTCAAAAAGATCCTTTGGACAGATGAGGCCATATTTACAAGACAAGGAATCTTTAATACAAAAAATATGCACATGTGGCAGAAGATAACCAAGAGCAACCAAAGAACGATCTTTTCAAAGGAGATTTCACATTATGGTATGGGTTGGGGTAGAAGGTGAAACGCTTATTGGCCCACATTTTTTCGAGGGAAACCTTAACGGGGAACGCTTTTTGGACTTTTTACAGCACAGTCTCCCTTTGCTGCTAGACCATCTCAATCAAGAAAAAAGAGACAGTCTCATTTTCCAACAAGATGGAGCTACACCGCATTTCACCGCAGAAGTGCGTACACTGGTTGACGCTCAATTATCCTACATGGATTGGACGGGGTGGGACCGTACCGTGGCCAGCTAGATCGCCGGACCTTAGTCCCATGGATTTCTGTGTATGGGGATGGATGAAACAAAAAGTCAATTCTGCACCTATCAACACAGAACAAGAACTGAGGGAGAGAATAACTGCGGCTGCTGAAGTGGTGCGCCAAGAAGTCTCTAAAAAAGTGACAGTTCTACAAATGCGCAAGAGAGTACGGGCCTGCATCAGAAATGGAGGAAGGCAGTTTGAACAACATTTGTAAATCTTATTCTTTTCAGTTGACCTTTTTTTCAATTATTTTTACGAATGTAATTAGTATGTCTTAATATTATGTCAAATCAAAGTATTATAATCTTTCTTGTAATAAATAGTCAAAGCTTCAAGTTTTCTGCAAACTGTGGTTTAATTCAGTTTCAGCTAACGTTTTCGATGACGAAACAAAATAATTAAAATTACAATTATACCACTGAAAAGAACATTAAATTAAGCAGTTTTCTGAATGGTTTGACACATTATGTCCGTCACCATAATTAAGTAACTACATGTAAAACATTGTTTAAAATTTTACAAAAATATGATTTTTTTAATCTTACTAGCTCATTATTCTTGTTGAAAATTTAATGTAGATTTCAAAAAAGGTGTCACAGTTTAAAAAATATGATCTGTTGAGTAAGTAATAAAGCATTTTTATGGTTAGGTCCACGATTTAAAAAAAATCTTAATTTGAACATGCCACACTAACCATTTGACACAAAAAAACTGAATTTGCGTTTTTAAGTAGCCCCAAGCTTATAGTTTAAGCCCTTAAAGTTTTAAACACCACGTACCATTCACCCTGTATATATTTTAATGTTAAAATTAACTCAGGAAAATTTTAATGTTTGTAGTTAACAAACTCACGTTTTAAAATATTACTGATTATTAGTAAAAGTAAAAATATAAACATAATTTAATATATAAACAAACCCTAGACAAACGTATACTGTAAATGTTGCATGATAATTAGAGAAGTAAGAAAACAGAATTTTAAATTGAAACAAACCTTAAGTGATTTTTCATTATATATTTTTACACTATTACAAGTAATCGAAAAAAAAAAAAAACAAACAAAAATTTAATAATTAATACAAACCCTAGACAAACTTACATTTAAATATTACATTTTTAATTTTAAAAGTAGAAAAAAACATAATTTAACAATATAACCCCCAAATTCCGGCTCACTCTTCCTCTTTTTTCAAAAAACACCTATTTTACAACGGAACCATTTTGTACAATAAACTGCCTAATGACCTTAAGCTGGAAACAAACTATAATAAATTTAGAAAAAGACTTAAACTTATGCTACAGGAAGGAAGCAGCTACTACAGCGTCCAAGAGTTTCTGGCTGGTGGAGAATTCTAGTTTTATTTCTTTAATTTAGGCAGTTATACATTTCATTTGTTTTAGAAACCATGCTATTTAAGTTTTAGATATAAGTTTTAAAATACTTAAAAGTCTCTAGTTTTACCAAGCCAATGCAATGTACATATTTGTTAATAATCTTGGCTGAATAAATGACTTATGACTAGACAAACTTACTTTGAAAATATTACATGATCAAAAGTGAATTTCAAAACATACTTATTTTAAAAACCCTCTAGACAAACTTACATTAGAATTGTTATATTAATATTAGTAAAAGTAAAAAACACATTACATATTTTACCATTTAAAAAAAACTTAGACCTACATTACAACTATCACATTACCGTAATTAATAGTAAGAAACACAAACATAATTTCACACTAAAACAAACTCTTCATAAACTCACATTACAAATATTAAATTAATATAAGTAAACGTAAAAAAACACAAACAAAACTGTAGCAAAACAAACCATATAAAAACTGACTTTGAAGAAGTTAAATTATGAATTTTTGTGTGAAAAACATAATTAGTACTTATAGTTAAACACAGCTTAGTATACACTAATTTTAGGGCTGTAAAACAATAAAAACTACTTTTTCTTATTTAATTGAGTTTTTTACTTTATTCGCCATAACTGGGAGCTCACAAAATCGTGACAATCCAGCTACCAGATTTGTTGCTCGTTTAGAACTACTATAAAGCTGATATATATATACTTTATTCGCCCATTTTCTTCCATCCACATCTCTTTCATTATAAAAATTCCAATTAAGGTGTCGCATTCTTATAAAAGTGGGAATAAGTATTAGGCGCATTATTGCTTCTTGTGTAATATTTGTATCTTTTAACTCATTTTTCACTAGTAGCCTTATCTTTTTTATCACGTCACTTTCCCATCGTAAATGTGAATCACCATGGAATTGATTGAAACAACCCTCAATTGTTTGAGCACATTCCATGAAATCGTAACTTGGAACTCTCAAACCACCTTTAGAAATAGTTTCAATCCAGGAAAACTGTATATTTTCTTTGATAGGCAAGAATTTGGTTGTTAGTCCAAAAAATGGATATTTATCTTGCAACTTAAAAAGCTAACGTAACCAGCTATGGATCTCAGACTTTCATTATTTATCAATTCGTGCACGTTCTCAGCAATGAATGACATTCCTTCGTCTACATTATGAATATCCGTGTCATCGCTTTGTGGGTCTTCTGCAATAAATGGCCTAAGTAATTGTGATGTCGCTTCTTCCATGCAAACCCCATTGGATGAAAAACATTCTTCTAAATCCGGTGCGCTGTTACTTTTGACGGATAATATGGGGAATGAATGTTTACCCATAATAAACTATCGCATTTTATATTTAAATTGAAGTATGAACTTCTTAGAAATTACTATTCCATCTTGGATAGGCCAATAATATACGCCTTTTTTTTGGAACCGTATACTAACTTTTTTGTCTTCTATAAAAGTGTTTCAGTTTCTCTAATATCTTACTTTGAAGATTTATGTTTAAAAACCAAAGGATTTTTTTTCTTTGGTGAGAGGAATAACGGTATGCTTGAATTTAAAAAGTCAAACCAGTCATTAAATAATTTTATTATGTCAGATGTGTCTTTCCAGTTATTTTAAGTCAATAAACCTTTTTCACCATAATACTTAATGGCACTAGCGTTCCTGTTTGAAAATAGTTGAGCAGTCAGCTTAACATTTTGCTTATTTCCGTTTTTAACATATATATGCTCTTTGGAAAGCCTAATTGCTATTTTAAGATCAGATTGTTGTTTTTGCAGTATCTCATCTAGGAAGGTTCTGTTTATATGCTCATTTCCACAAACTATAAACCCTTAGTCAATGAAATGATTTCTAGCTAACTTTAATAAATGGGGTGTGTCCATAAATACAAATACATTCCTAGAACTGTCAACAGGATTTGGAAAAGAGAAATTGTCATTAATATGTAGATCTTTCCACAAGGCCCTATTTTCACCTCCAAGGTCAGGGGTAATTGATACAACTTTAAAAACCATCTTTTCAACAGCATTTATAATATTAAACAATATCGCTTAAGTCATAGGTTGGTCGTGGTCAAAATACATGGGCTGTTTCCACTTGCCTTTGATGCCCTGGCCATGACAACTTGGGCGTGACTATGAGGCCCAAATATTGTTTCATGTTTGCGATCAAAATATATCTTGCCTTAAATTTACTTCGTCAAATGACAAAGCCATGATTTTTTTTAAACTCACATAGTTGTTTACCATTATGCTCCATAACCAAGAGAACCTGACTTAATATGCCTTGTGAACATTCAAAAGTAGAGACCCATTGCCTTAGAGAACTTAAGGCAGGTAGGAGATATTTAAGTTTACTTCTTAAATAGCGATAAGCTTTTGTGCTCACTCTCCTCAGTGATATAAGCACATGTAATATCCTCACTGTTCCATTTAATTTGTTTATTTTTATTCACTAAAAATTATGAATAAATATTCACCCACACTATATTTCTCACATCACAATAACATAAATAAATGTATAATTGGTACAGTAAGTGAATCCAAGAGGGGAAACTCCTCAAACAGGGAGCGAACTACCCTGACTGATGGACCCGACAAGAAAAGAGAGAAAGAGACTCTCTCAGAAAAGAAATCCGGAGCGTAGAGGGGATCAATCTCTTTGCCCCAAGAAAACCCCGGAACACCGTTTCCTGGATCAAAACCCTTCCTCGGAAAGCCTTAAGCTCAGACACATGTGCTTTCCTGTGCACCCTACCTGACTGGGGATCAACCAGCAGAGCAGTCACCGGTGACAAAAAACTTTCAATGCGGTGGGGACCAGACCACTGATAATACAACTGTGCAGCTTTTCGTTCCGCGGCCGAACTCACTGGGTGAGCCTGACAAAAACCAGATCTCCAACATGGAAAGGGTTAGAAATACAACCTTTATCATACCTCCTCCTTACTCTCTCTCTAGCATGCAGCAGGTTGCACCGAGCAGCCCGCCACGTGGAAACTACGTCAGTGGCACCTGGCGAAGGAAGAAGATCCTCTAGCCTCCACAAGTTGGACCAAGGGTTGTTAGGAGGGTAGCCATGTAGAATTTCGAAGGGAGTGGCATTGTGACTCTCATGCTTGGAAGAATTGAAAGCAAGCTGGAGCCAAGAAAGACTCATCCTAGGTGTTCTGCTTCTCAGCATGGAAAGTAATAAGGGCAGACCGAAGATTGCGGTTGAACCACTGTGCATGAGAAGGCTGTGGGTAATAAGGAGAGGTAGTCACATGCCTGATTCCGTTGCCAAAACAGAACCTACAAAATCCGTGTGAAGTAAACTGGCTACCGTTATCGGAAACAAGAGTAGAAGACACACCAAAGTGCCGGAAGAGTTGGGACTGGAGAGCACGGATGATGAGCTTAGCCGTAGCACTCCGAAATGGGAAAAGCCAAACAAACTTCGAGAAAGCACCCACACAAACAAGTAGGTAAGACTAACCTGACTTGCTACGGGGAAACACAAGAACACCAAAAATGTTGACACAAGAACTCAAAGCAAAGTGTAAGGCACATTTTTTGTCCTTTTTGGAGCGCTATCAGAGAGATGGTGATGAGTTCTTAAGTCAAATTGTGACCGGTGATGAGATGTGGGTTGCATACAGTACTCCAGAGACAAAACGTCAATCCAGTGAATGGCATCATTCAAACTCCCTGACGAAACCAAGAAAATTCAAGCAAGAACCTCTAACAAGAAAAATCATGCCACTGTTTTTTGGGACCGGAAAGGTAGTCTTCTGATAGACTTTCTGTCATGAGGAATGACAATAAAGGCTGAAAGATACTGTGAAACATTATTGAAGCTTAGGCGTGCTATTCAAACACGCTGGTGGGCCTGCTCTAGTGGTGTCATTCTGCTTCACTACAATACTCGGCCTCACGTTGTGGTATGAACACAGACGCAACTGGACAAGTTTCATTGGGAAATACTGGGTCATTCACCCTACGTCCTGACTTAGCACCATCTTTTTCCAAAACTTAAGAATACCTTGGAGGAAAGCGTGTGGAAAATGATGGCATTTGTAATATACAGTTGTTTTAAACAGTCAGACAGGAGAATTCTTTGATGATGGGATCCAAAAGCTGGTACCATGACTTCAAAAATGTATCAATGTTAAATGGTGGACTATATAAAAAAAGTGAAAAAAAATTTTTTGTGATATCATTTATGTCCATAAATAAAGTTTAGAAAAACACCATTAGAAAAACGGTTTTTACTTTAAAAATGACCCTCGTACCATTCTTGTTGGCTGAAACATGATCATTCCACATCGTAACTGCGACCTAAACCCAAGGATCACAGCACCTGCCTGACTTGCGAGTCAGTATCCTCGCCTCCTATCTGTACACATGTTTGAATCCATGGCCAACCGGGCAATATATAAATGTACTATTGTATTTTCATTCACCTCAATTTACTCATTATTCATTCATTCAACTTTATAACATGATGGATCTGACTTATTTACTGCCAAAAAATAGTGTTAATGAATCTATAGAAATGGTATTCTTAAAAGTGCTTGTATTAGATTGAACAGCTTAATAACAAAGCAATTTAAAGGTAATCGCTTAAAAAGTTTATTTGACTTTTTTGAGTTCCAATGTGAAAACCAATCATTGTTGCTATTTATTTTATAGATATTAGCCTGTTCACACTGGACGTGAATCATGATGAATCCAACACTGCTGTTTGGGTGCAGTTGAAGTCACCCAAGCTTGTTTGTGGGGATGGACTTCACTACAACATAAGTTGGTTCTATGGGCAACAAAACCATAATCACATCTCCTCTGAGTGAGGCCCAGAAGAGTGTCAGAGTCGATGGGCTGTTTTTTATGTTCTCAGTACACTGCAGTTGTATCCATATGGAATGGTAGTGTGAAACTACATTCTTTTAATCAATCAACAACCACAAATTACGAAGGTAATTAAGATACAACTATTTTTTTGCAATAAGACAAGATTATTAATTGTTAAATAGTATACATAAACAATTTTTTGAAATCACAATTAAATTATTTTAATATCATTGGCTCTATCTTCAGCAGTTTATCACAGTAGGTTTTTACAAATATGTTGAATGACAAAAGACAAATTCTTAATCATGTGGCAATTTAATCATGTGTATAGAGTAACAGTGTTATCGTCAAAAATATAAATAGTTAGATAATATTACTCTAAATTACAATACTGAAGAATTGAAGAATAGTGTAGGATATTTTATGTAGTTAACGTCGGTCATTCCACTTGTTATTCTTGATGACTCCTCAAGGGATTAGAAAGTGTTTTTGTAGGAGCCATTCTTTTTAATCTTATTTTGAAGCACTTCTGTCTGTTCACCCACTCATGCTACAATATGTGTAAGGGTAGAAGGGAGGATAAATTTTTACCATAATTTACATTTTTATCATAATGCTGATAAAAAAAGCATTATGATATGAAAAAGTAAATGCTTTTAGTTTTTCAGTTGCTTAAATCAAAGATAAGCAAACCCATGATGATGAAACAGTAAAAGGTTGTGTGGTTATAGAGGAAACAGAACAGATAAATATAGTAAAAAGTGTCCAGTTGTTAACAATTGTTAACAGTTGTTAGAGCCTGAAATATTTAAGTTTTATGATACAGATCAAAATGACCAAAGTCATAAAAGTTTTGTTTATTAAAAATTCAATAACATGATATGCTTAGTGGAAGGACTTTCATGGGCCTATAAAAATACCAAGTGGGTTCGAAGAATTTGTTGTATTTTTAGAAAAATCTTGGCTTAATTAAAATTCAATAATAGATAAAGGATGGACTGGTAACAACTTTGGAAGTAAACTTAGTCCACCATTAACACTTTAACCGCCGGTTAATTTTTTAATAGTTTCCGTAATCGCCGTGTCAGTCATGTGTAACTGACTATAAACATTCCATTGGTGCCGTGTCAGTTGTTTTTGACTGACTATAAACATTCCATCGGTGCAGTGTCAGTCGTGTTTGACTGACTATAAACATTCCATTGCTGCCATGTCAGTTGTATAAGACTGACGGTGATGTGCAGACTTATGCCAGGTGAATAGACAAGATTTCCCGCTCACGCCACACCATCTATCGGAGGCTATACTAACCTGATTATGACGTAATTTATACTGATTGGCTCATCCAAATGTCAAAAAAATTAATATACTATCAGCGGATGTCAGTCGTATTTGACTGACACGTATCAAAAAGTTATTTTTTTCTCTGTGACGCCTTGGCAGTCTTTTTCAACTGGCACTAAACAATTACCTGTTTGCTAAGTCGTTGCACTCGCATTTGAATTAGTGCATTGTTATGTCCTGATGAGCCTACTATGTGCCATTCTTGTTATCTGATGGCTAATGACCAAGCTTATGGAGATATCAAAACTATTATTACTCATTTTTATTTAGCCATTTTTTTCACATAATTTATTACATTTGTCAATTGTTATAGTTATGTATCAATGTACAGTTACTTCTCTTTCAAAAAGTGTTTTTATTTATTCTTTTGAACTTCAATAAGGGTGATTTAAAATTAAAATTTAAAATACTTACTGTCAGTCATATTTGACTGACATGACGTGAGTTGCAAATTTGCTGCGAGTCAAATATGACTGACAAAATGAAAGTGTGTGTACTCTGCTTAAATAGCCTGGCGTGTGTGGGGAAATAGCAAATGTTGAGCTGGCCTGGGGGGAAGTCCCTGTCAGTCGTATTTGACTGACATGGTGGTTAAAGTGTAAATGAATAGCAAAAAAAATGATCGTTTACTTTATCAATTAAGTTCGATAGAGGCTCCTACACTTGTGTTTGAATCCTAAAACAACCATGACTTACACAAAGAAATAAGTGGTCAAGTTTTTAGACATGGATTCATAAAGCACCAAATTTAACAAAAAAAGGTAAATTTGTGGAAATATTAAGTATGTTTTCTTAAAAATCATCTAAATTCAATCTAGAACCGAACTAAGAAACTATCAAACTTTCTTGTGTTGACCACAGTATTCTTATTAAAACGCTATTTCTATAAGACTTTTCAAGAGATGCAGTCTTATGGATTAGATCATGTCTAAAAAACTGTTTTCAAAGAACAGTAATTTAAAAAAATTATACGAAATTTAGATCTGAATGGAAAAAAACATTAAAGTCGGAGTGCCTCTAGGGTCTAACATGCAATGTATGTTATATTACATTATTAACTATGACACATGTGTTGTAGCTGCGCTACTCTTGTAAAACATTTATGTAATAAAAAAGAGATTTGATTTGATAATATCGTGTTTCTAAATGTTATATTTTTAGAACCAAAACTGAAATTGGATGTGAAGTCTATCCATCGTGGCCTGATTGTGTCTTGGCAGACAACCAAAATGTCTACCACTTACTGCCTTAGTTTTATGAAAGCTACAGTGAAATATGGCATTACACCTGTTGAAGAGGTATAGTATTGTAATGTTAATTGGTATTGGGATCTTGTTGAAAGATAGTATTTGGAAATGTCTAACTATACAAGTACTCTGTATATTACTCGTCTGTGATAAGCACTTTTTTGTGTGTCATGCAGGCATGTTTATACAAATTTCTAGTTTCCATGAAATAATTAATAATAGTTAAACATAAAAATAAGTATCTGACTCTTAGAAATTACCCCTTCTCTTCGAACTTGCACCTCTGGCTGTTACCAAGAGGTTTATAAGCTATATGTCAGGAAAATCAAAGCCTACTTCCTGTCTTGGGGGGTAAGCTCTGCAGGTGTTGGATATTCCTTGGTCCATGGTGAAAGGAAGCGTGGATGTGCTCATCAGTCAGACAAAAACTCGATGGCGCGTATGATGTCACAGTGAAGTAAGCCCGACGAGCTCTGAGTTGGCGCACAACACAGCAGCTTTATGCATATTTTATAAACTGCATTACAATCTAAACTATTTAAGATACTATGTTCTGTAATAACTTGTTCTCTAACTGTGTTTTCTGTAATTTGTGTCTCGTGCCTAAAATAACTTACAAATAAAATATTTTTAAATTATTATTTATGTTTGAGTGAGAAAATGATAAGCCACAAATTATAAAATTTGTTGTTTTCAATTTTTTTAAAGTCTTGCAGTTTAATTTTTGTATTTCACTGGATCATTCGATCATTTCAATTTTGTTATGACACTATCTTATTATTATGTTGATAAATTTATATTTTTGTTCATTTTTTTACTTACATTAGGTGATATTGTTATCAAGCATTCATTTTAATTACTTATGAAAGCAGTACGCGGAAGAAAGTATAAATTTGTTGAAAATTCAACTGAAGTAAAGACTTTTTTACCATTTAATTTCATTGGTAAACGACAGCTAAAATTATGTTGGATTGTTTGTTTACTGTACTCTAAAACTACCGTGATAAATATTTACTTTCCACTAAATCTGTTCACACACCTTCGTAGAGTAGTTATCTTGATGACAGCTATGAATATAATTAAAGAAGGAAAAAAGAACAATAATAGAAAATAATATAAAACAATAATAAAAGATATACAATACTAATAATAAAACTTTTTGTGACACCCTGTATAGTAATATAGTAAAGGCTTAGCGCCAGCTACAGGACGTAGTTATAGATAAGAAAACAACTTGAAAATGTTCAGTGACATTTTTATGATTTCAGTTTATTTTAAACGCCAATATGGGTTTTTTTTTAAAAAAAAATTGATATTTCAAAAAGCCCTTAAGATATATGTATGAAACTTGGTAGATACTTTAATTACCTAAAATTTCCCAAATAATATTTTTTTTAAGTTAAAAAATATTAAAATGGCAGCATTTTTTTTATTTTTTAAAGTAAATTTCCGCGTAAACAGGTAAGTAAAGAAAAAAGCGTAAAATACAAATATTTTAGATTTTTACATGCCAAATCCAACAGAACCTTTTTCATTAACCCTGGAGAGTTCAACTTAGTCACGCGAAAGGGCGCGCCAGGAGGTTTAGACCGGGTATTGAAAGAAGACGTATTATTGAAAGAAATATATATTTATTAAGGCTAAACTAAATGCTAACATGTCTGGTTGTATGTATGACAAAAACTAAAAGTTTATTACAAATATTGGAATTTAAATATAGTACATATTTTCAAAATATTAGTTTGCAAATTTATGAAAGAAAAAATGTTGACCTGATTTTTTTGTAGCTGTGTTTTATTCCGAGTCTTCGCTTCTTTCCTGATTGGCACATCGTACACAGGTCACTGTTGTGTGTTCCTTGCAGATGTGTCGCTGACATAGATGGCACTTGGTTTTAGTCTTCCTGTTTTTTCTCCAGTCACAGAAGGCGCACCACTGTCCTGGTCGTTCTACGTCTGGAGAAGCTGGAGCAGGTACTACTGCCGCATCTTCCGGCATTCCTAACATTTGACTTATGTTTCTTTTGAGTCCCACTGGGAGTGTCTTTATTGCACTGCGTTCTTGTAAGTAACGCGCAAACAACTGTTTGCTAATTTCCTTTAAAAAATGTCGTCGAGGAATGTTCAATTTGCCAGTTCCATGTTTGAAAACAATATAGGAATTCAGTCCAGTTACGTTCAATATTGTAAAAAATAATGTCAGAGACCAACGATTGCTGATGGTGAAACAGAGTACCTCTCTTTATACTGGTCTACTACGCCCACCCCACATTTTGTCGAATTATAAAAAGTAACAATGTATGGCTTACAAGAATCACCTGATTCTGGATCAATCTCATCGTTGTCGTGCATAGTAGAAATTAGGGTAACTACTTTATGTTTCTTTGGACTATAAGCTACCATAGTAATATTTTTTTTAATGCGAAAATGCTGGAATGCACTGGCTTATCTTTAGAAATAAGCGCAGGAGGGATTTCCTTCTTATTTTTTCTTATTGTCCCTACTTGTGTTAATTTGTGGTCATTAAGTAGGGTCTCTGCCAGTGGGATGGAGGTAAACCAATTATCGGTTGTAATTGATCTGCCTGTACCACTTACAGGCTCCATCATTCGCTATACCTCTTCAAGTCCTGAGTTTTGCAGATCAAAAGGCCCCTCAGGCTGTTCACCGGCGTAGATCTCCATATTTAGGGTGTAAAATGTTTTTGCACATGCCAGAGAATACACTTTTATGCCATATTTGGCCGGCTTATTCCTTATGTACTGTCTGAAGGCACAGCGTCCTCTGAACGCTTCGAGCATTCCATCAACTGTCAAAAACGCACTCACTGAAAAACTTGTCTTAAATTTGTCCACAACCTTTTCAAATATATCTCTGATGGGAGCGACCTTGTCCAGTAGTCTCCGTTCTCTGCGTGTAGTTGCATCATCGAACCTGATATTTCTCATTAGAAATTGAAACCTTTTTAAGTTCATGGTCGATCGAAAAACTCTATTCCAAAACCATCTGTTTCCCATAAATCCATTAGGTTTACATGAGATGCTCTGGAAATACCTGCTAAATAAAGAAGTCCTATGAATGCTTCTATTTCACTCCTACTAGTATCACAGGCATCACTTTGCTTTGAGTAACCTGGCCTTACCATTAGTATGCGTTGATTTGTAAATCTTACAATATCATCTAAAATATCATCAATAAGAAAAAGTCTCCATGATTCTATTGCTGATTCTGGTTTATGAGATATCACACCAGGTAGGCAACGTACAATGTTTCGTGCTGGTGTTCTTACAGTTTTTCCCCGTGTTGGACAGTGGGCATCCCATCTTGTTTCATTGTCCTTCCCAATGTAATAAGGCCCTCGATACTCAACTGCATTGTTTTCTTCGGCTGACTCTTCCGATGCTGTGTTTTCTTCTTAAACTTCTAATATATCTTCTTTGTCAACGTCAGATGCAGGTTCATCAATTATTATATTGTCAGAAGGTTCATCAATAAAAAGCTGGCGTTTAACTGCCCCTGGGTTTTCGCATCTTTCTTCATCACGTTGCATATCTTTCTCAACACTTTCTAAAAGTCTTTGAACATCGTCTTCCCATTTTCTCTCCATAATGAAATATTTAAAAAAATAAAAATATTCTAAGAAACCAAAAAATTTATTTACACTAAAAGGTTTTTATTATTTTACACACTATTATTTACACTTATATACAAAGAAAATAAATATTTTATTATATTCAACTAAAACAACACTAAACGTAACAATCAAAACTGCATACGGCAATGGGCGCGCACGGTCAAAATATTCAGCAAAACAAGTAACGTGAGGCCAGGAGAAAGCGACCAGGTCACAACACCACGCTTACTGACGAGCGACTAGTGAAGGGGAAGGAGGAGACAAAGGGACATCCGGCAAGTGGACGAGTCCATTGAAAGGTACTAAGGGGGAGGAAACGCTTGAATTGCTACAACTAAAGTTATTAAAGTTTTCCTGTACACCCGGTCAAAGGACCGTGACGCGCCCTCTCCAGGGTTAAAATCAGTACACAAATAAAAGAGTTCTGGTTAATTTAGTTTTTATAAGGAAATTTAACAGGTTATAGAGTTTAATAATTCTGTAATAAAAAACGTATAATTTAACTTTAAACTAATTTAACTTTCAACAAATGTTATAATAAACAATACAAAACAATTGAAAGATTACAAAGTAAAATGGATTATAGTAATTGCTCGATGTGATCTCTATTAGTGACAACACACTGCTCTAATCTCTGTATCATTATACAATTGACAGTAGACGAAAGACTTTATTTTCATATTCATTAAGAACAGAATTTGCGTAAATACAATGATTTATTACAGAAGGGTTAAATATTTTTTAAATATTTAATTTGTTATTCTTTAAAATGGTAGTAAATTCTTCAAGGCTGTATATAGATTTTTCTAGCAGCCATTTCTGAATTTTCCTCTTCAAAACATTAGGTATAAGGTTCTTCATTTCTTTTAGAAGCATGTTGTATAGTCTGGTTCCAGCATATGAAGGTTTCTTTGCGAATAGGATAGTTCTGTGTGCTTACAGACTAAAGTCATTGCCATGTCTTGTTTGATGATCGTGGATATCCCTGTTCCTCAATAGACATTCTTTAGAGCAGTGGCGTAACGTTTCACAGCCAGCCCCCCATGATTTATTCCGGGCCCCCTCTCCCCCATCACCACCCCCAAACTACCCATTCTCTTGTACCATATCTTAATTTATTATCAACGTCAATCCTATAGACACGTCAGTTCTCAACCATTTATTTTATATGCCTTTCCCACAATTCATTTGTTGGTGAAATATAAATTATAGTCAATTTTGTATAAACTATTATAATTTCCAACAAACCAACTACATTAATTTAAACCGATACATTCTCATGAATTTCTTATAACTCACAGTGTATAATACCATTTTACTTAATCTTTCTAACTATTATTTGAAATTAATTTTTACACTTAGCTAGACTGAATCTGAATAATCATATCAAACATTTTAAATTATTTGTTTTCTGATAAGCCTATCTCAACAATATCACTAATTATTTTAAACCTATATATACAGAATACAGAAAAACATTGGTTTAAATTAACTATCTAGAAAATATTTGTATCTTGATATAAATGAGGAATTCTTAGAATTAATAAGGCCTACAAGTCTACACAGTTTTAAAATGGCTCAATTTACATAATTTTTGTTGAAAATTCTATCCAAAATAAATAGATAATATTTGTAAGACAGAGCTGACGGCCTGATGCTACAACAGTTTCTTCTGCCTTCTAGCTTTCTTAGCAGCAAATACCCTTATCACTTCATCCAAATTCACCTTTTTTGCTCTTTCGTTTTCAATGCTTAGTAACGTGAGGCTGCTAAGTCTTTCTTGGGTCATGGCATTTCTCAAATAATTTTTGATGAGCTTTAACTTGGAGAAAGCTCAGCACTCGCGAATGTCACCGGTAAAATCAGGAAGAGAAGAAACGCTGTGCATAAGTCTGGGAAGCTTGATGTCATCCAGTAATTGTCCAAAAACAACAGTTCTGCTAATTGCCGGATCGATGACAACTTCTCAATCTCTGGCCTTAGAGCTCCTGTAAAGGCCTTTAATTGAGAACAAAGGTCGTCACTTAAATCATCTTCGTACTCATCTACTAGGATTTTTACTTGTTTTGTGATTTTTACGTCTTCTGCTTGTAACAAAAATGTTGGGCACAGCACTGAGAACAGTTGGCTGATTTCAGACATGGCTTCAAATCTGAAGTTCAACAGAGAAATAACTATGTCACAAAAAACACACTTTGGAGTTTTTTTCACCATCCAATAGTCGTTCATCTTAGCAAAGCTCATCAAAGTGCTTTTTAACTTTTCTGTTTCTTTTTTCATCAAACTGGCGGATGACTCCCCATATCTCTGAAAGTGTAATGGCAGAGGCTTTTATTTCTTCAAAGTTATATTTCATATTGATTAGTTTTTCTTTTGCCCTTTCTCTCTAACTGTAAAGCTGTCTGAAATAGATCACATCCTTCGTGTTGAAGGTTTTTTTATGCTACATCAATAGCTTCAAGGATTTTGTTTGGGTAACGATTTGAAATATGTAAGAAAACTTCTCAAGCTGTTTCTTCAATCCCATAGCTTTTTTTATAGGTTTTTGTGTAGCAATTTTTGTGTATTTTGTAAACTGTATACTTTTAAAATGAATGAAATTTTTTTTACCTTAGTATTGCCTGAAGATCTTGAATATGTTTCTTCACTCCAATGTACATCTCACCGCTAGGTGCGGCATCTTCAAGGAGATATTGTCCTAAACTATTTAAAATCCCTATCACTATTTACACATGTCACAATTCTTATATTACATAGTCACTGTAGTACGCGGCCGTAGTGCACCGGCGGCGGTATGAGGGACGCGGTCCGTTATCATTCCCGGTCGTTGCGGCGGCTTGTGGGTGACTGACAGGGGTTGGATTTGTAAGGGCTGGCGGTGGCAGTACGTGTGTTGCTATTGTTTTGTTTAAAGAGTTGTCACTTTCTCTTCTGCGCTGTTGCCAAATTGGTGAGGTGTTGCCGGTTTTCTTTTGTGCTTCTTCTAGTTTGTGGATGGTTTTAGATGATTGAGCTATGGTAGTCTTCTTTTTTATTAAGTAGGGTGTCAGGTTCTATATTTACGTGCTTGAAAATATGATAGCTTTCTTGAACTTTGGCTACAGATTTGGATTTTGTTTTGTGGAGTATTTTTAGTGAATCGTAGAATGGTATATTGTGGTCTGGGTTTTGTTTAAGGTGTTTTGCTACCATTGAGCTGGGGTTTGTATGGTGTTTAGCGTTATGTTCTTTAAACCTTTGTATAAACGATTGGTTTGTGTAGCCAGTGTATTGTTTATTGCATGGGGTGGACATGTGATTTTATAAACTCTGCTTGTATTTTCCGGACACTGCTTGATGGATTCTGTTTTATATGTTGGTATTGGATTGGTTATAACTTTGTAAGCTGGGGTATATCCTGCTGGGGTATACTCTACCAACTTTTTCTGTGAGCTTGTCAGTATAGTTGATAGCTACATATTTTGGTTTAGTTTTCTGGGTGTCTTGGGGATTTTCGTTATTTGTTGTTTTATTAATCTTTTTGCGAATTCTATTGATCATTGTGTCAATTATTGATATACTGTATCCATTGTTTGTAGCTATGGTTTCTATTATTTGTTTTTCTTTACGATATTCTTCGTCATCGAGGTTGTAATTAAGTAATCTGTAAGTTAGTGAACGAAAAGCTGCCATTTTTTGGTTGTAAGGGTGCTTTGAGTCTGAGGTATAACAAGATCTGTTTGGGTAGGTTTTCTGAAAATGCCAATTTTAACAGTTTCATTTTGTGTTTTGGATATGGTTATGTCTAGAAAATTGATAGAGTTGTGTTTTTCAGTTTCCATTTTGAATTTGATGCTATTGTGCATTTGATTTAAATAATTTAGAAATGCTTTAAATTGTCTTTCGTTGGTATTTTGTATTATAAATGCATCATCTACATATCGGGCATAGAATTTAATTTTATTTAAGTATGAGTTATGTTCGGAGAGTATGTATTTCTCTTCAAAGTTTTGCATGTAGAATTCAGCTAGAGTGGCAAACCTCACCAATTTGGCAACAGCGCAGAAGAGAAAGCGACAACTCTTTAAACAAAACAATAGCAACACACGTACTGCCACCGCCAGCCCTTACAAATCCAACCCCTGTCAGTCACCCACAAGCCGCCGCAACGACCGGGAATGATAACGGATCACGTCGCTCATACCGCCGCTGGTGCACTACGGCCGCATACTATAGTGACTATGTAATATAAGAATTGTGACATGTGTAAATAGTGATAGCTATTTTAAATAGTTTAGGACAATATCTCCTTGCAGATGCCGCACCTAGCGGCGAAATGTACATTGGAGTGAAGAAACATTCAATATCTTCAGGCAATACTAAGGTAAAAAAATGTCATTTGTAAAATCAGATCTTGAAACTGGGTTTATAAAAGATTTTAAAATAAAGTCTTGAAGGGCTTTTTATGAACACCCAGAAAACGGTAAGATAAAAATAGATTCTATAAGATAAAAAAGAAAGATAAAAAACCTGTCTCTTCGTTAAATTAACCAAGTATATTTCAGTGGCCATTGAAAGTTATTTAGACGTCCCTAATTAATGTATTAATACAACACATAAAAATGTATTCCCACAAGTCGAATGAGAAAAATTAACGAAAATAAAAAAAAAAAACATACACTTTGTCAATGAAAATGTTTTGTTAAATAATTGAGAGATAACAAAAAGAAACTAGGTGAAAAACACCTTCAGCATACCGTGGAACTGTTTGCGGCAGGAAGTTCTTTATTATCACTTCCTGTCTCTAGCAAAATTCGGAGCTGCAGCGACCACCAATATTGTCAACATGTTGTAAAGCCAAGCGCCCAGACATTTCTCGGCGTATGCTCGACTCCACCCACGAGACCGTCTTGGTCGACACTATACACATCGCTCCCAGTGCCGAGCCGCACCGCCCCTGTCTTATTGCACCGGAAGCGATCGTGTATGGGCCGCTTTAAACGATATGGCTCAATTCTTCACAGATTTTATTAAGCAACAAATCACATCTGTTGCAGTTATAAGCCTAGCGCGCACTAGGGCGGCACGGCACGGACGGGCGGTACGGCACGAACGGCATTTTTAAGGGGGGGTGCGCGCATTAGCCACGGACGGACGGGCGGTACGGCACGGACGGCATTTTTAAGGTGGGTTGCGCGCATGGTCAGTCTGCGAGATCAGTGTGTGCGTGGCTGTAATGGATATTGATGAGGAAGTGGTGATAGTTAGTTTAATTCTGGCAGAAGAAGAGGAACAGACTAGAAAGAGGAAGCGAAGATTTTGGATTCATAATATTAACAGGAAAAGGCTAAGTTTTGGTGAGTTTCATACTTTGTTTCCTGACCTTGTACACGATGATGTGAAGTTTTCCCAATATTTCCGGATGACGCACGAAAAGTTTGAGTGTCTTCTAAACCTTGTGAAAGAGGAGCTATTTAGAGAAAAAACAAAATTTCGAAGTCCAGTGGAGCCATTGGAAAGGCTAGCGATTTGTTTGAGGAAAGTGGAATGAAATAAAACGTAAAAATATTTATGTTGCATATAAATGTTTATATACAAATATTAAATAGCTTGATAGTTTTGCTATTAAACATGTTCGAATAAATATGTTCTTTTTACAAAAAAATACTGACTCAGTTTAGAAAACCATAAATATCTTAAACTTTATTTAAATATAAATTATTTAAGAAGTAGCTCCTTATGCAGTAGGTGAAATAAAATGAAAGTATCGTAATTTGTTTACGGTATACACTGCATAGCAACAAGTAATAAAATATTTTCCGTTATTGTACCTGGAACTGAATAAACTGGAATATGATAATAAACAAAAGATTTAGTGCAGTTAAAAATGATTTTTTATTTCTGTATTGGATTATGAACTAATAACAAATTCAATGTTCATCAAACAAGATTTTAGAAGCACAGTTTAAAAATTTTTTTTGAAATTCATATTTATTGTAGACTCATTACTTTTAATAATTAATACAGATATACAAACGCCAATTCTGTAGTGAGATATAAAGTTATAGATAAATAATTAATAAAATAAACAAAGACAATCCTGTAATGAGATATAAACCCCTAAGAGAAATTAATTGACAACTCTTCTAGAGTAATATGTGTTATTTTTGGGAGTCCTGCCATTCCCCATGTGTAATAATTCTTGAGTGTGTACGGTTCATTATTTCCCCCCGTAGAAAAACTGGCCAGTTGTCTGTAGTGCAGGTTGTTGTGATTTTCTGGTTGTTGCAGCAGTTGTTCAGTTGTTGTTTGTGGGAATTAGGTACCGTGATAGAGTTCGTGGATGGTGGTTGTTCACACATTCTCATAGCAATATCCATTTCCTTATCTGATACCAGCTGGAATATTTTTTTTCTTGATGTCTATTTGATCTCGTAAAGGAAATCCTTTGACAGTTTTTGCCATAGACATAAAAAATGATGATAAAGGGTCGCTTTCTGCATTTGTGGTTTACAAGTTTGATGTTTTTTTGCCAAGAATTCTTGTAGAACATTTGCTGCTGTTGTCTCACGGGGATTTTCCCGACCTATTTCTTTTTTGTGGGTGTCTATATTCCTGTTTGCAGATGAAGCACGTGATGATGTTGCTGGCGATGCGCGGCGAAACCCGAGAATCATCCGTTGGAAAGTTCGACGTCACTGACAACGCTGGGCGAACCCGAAATCTCTGCATTTTCGTCGTCTTCTTCATTATCATCATAATCTAGTTTTGTTGGTCTTCCTCATTTACAATTTCATTTCTTTCTTCTTCGTTTTGAATAGCAGGACTGAGAGCTGCTGTGAAATTTGAATTACGATTTTCTTCATCTATAATTGTATGGTACGAGAAATGTTAGTTCTTGTTCATACTTTGGTGGTTTTTATGTGTTTTCGCAGCCTGGCCGCTTTTTGTTCTACGGCGCTGGAGAGCTTTCTGTGATTTTCTCTAACTTTAGCCATCGGTCCTTGCATTCAGCACCTGAAAAACGCGAGACATATAGGCACCAGGAACCTAATTTTCATGGGTTTTAAAAAGGAAAATGCAATTACATTTTTTCGATTTTGAGTAAAGTACACCAATAAAACACTTAAGTTTACAATAAAATACCGAAACATGGGATTTGGATTAATTTGGCCACCCTCTTCCAATCCATGCAAAAAAACCTTTGTTTATGTGGTTCCTGTGGCTGCAAACCTGCGTACTCATTTCCTATGTTATTCTTATGGAGAATTAAAAAAGGTGATATCTCCCTTATTTATTATTAACTAGGGGACACCCCTGCACGCTTCGCGTGCCAACCCCGACGCTCGCTACGCTCGATACACCTCGGCCTTCGGCCTCGGAATGTAACTATTCAATACAAAAATCGGTATATTAACTATATAACGTAAAATTACAATATTACATTTCGGTACAGTATCTCACTCACACTAATTGTTTTGCCACCCATTTAGCCTATTTCAAGAGTGTTCATTTCATTTATTTTTGTTTAACAGCTGAAGATTAAACTCATAGTAAAATATTAAATAGTTTTAATGTCAAACATTCAAAATAGACATGTTTATTTATTTACAAAACAGCTGTTATTAATTTACTAAAATCAACCCAATGTTATCCTTATGGACCAATCTTTAAGGGTGATTTATACCCCTTAGGAGTACTTTATCAAGATGAAAATACTTTAGTTGTCCTATTTAAGTTCTAAAGAAACAGTGTACAAAATTTCAGCTCTCTACCTACATGGGAAGTTGGAGAATTAGTGATGAGTGAGTGAGTGAGGGCTTTGCCTTTTATATATATAGATACATATAGATGCCACTTGGTATGTATCTTCATATCGTCAACATCTATTATTATCAACCCTCATTCCCCCCCTCGGGCAAACTCCCCCCCCCTCCCCACCCGGGACTCATGTTATTTTTACAGAGATTAAGAAAAGTATCATACGATCTCCTTATTTATGATTGCTTCATTTTCTATATGGAAATTCGCTGAGTACGCAGGTTTGCTGTGACGGGGGTATTATATATTTAAGATAAAATAATAACATTTAACACTAATATTTTCCCCCTTTTTAGGTTTCTTGCGACTGGCGCTTCTTACCCCTCTTTTGGCATTCTCTTTCAGAGTGGGCTTAACAACAATTAGAGAAATTGTTCATACAACTTGCGAGGCGTTATGGAGAGTCTTGCAACCACTCGTGATGCCAGAGCCTACAGAGTCCATGTGGAAAGAAATTGAAAAAGGATTCCATACGAGATGGAATTTTCCAAACGCCGTTGGAGCTCTTGACGGTAAACATGTTGTGATTGAAGCACCACAAAACGCGGAAGCAGATTTCTTCTGCTACAAAAAATGCTTCAGCATTGTGTTATTGGCGTTAGTGGATGCAGAGAAAAAGTTCATTTTCGTTGATGTGGGTGGTTACGGCAAAAACTCTGATGCCAGTTATTTTCAATTCGTCTGAATTAGGAAAGAAGTTACAAAGTGGG
This sequence comes from Stictocephala bisonia, assembly GCA_035578905.1. Taxonomy (NCBI): domain Eukaryota; kingdom Metazoa; phylum Arthropoda; class Insecta; order Hemiptera; family Membracidae; genus Stictocephala; species Stictocephala bisonia. The sequence goes on along the minus strand of JAQJVL010000692.1, from coordinate 14,258 downwards.
ACATTAAACATACCATCTGCAAAAAAACTACCAGGCACAGATGTGTATCTTCCTCACGTGATTATTGGAGACGAAAGCATTTCCTCTCCGAACAAATATCATGCGGCCGTACTCAAGAGACGATGTACATGGCAAGATAGAAGAAAAGATTTGCAATTACCGTATTAGTCGTGCTAGAAACGTTGTTGAAAATGCATTTGGCATTTTGGTACGTAGATTTCGTATCTTTGAAAGGAACTCTCTCTTTCTCAAGAACACCTAATCACTGTGATTCTTGCATCTTGTTGTCTACATAATTACTTAAAGAAAGATTCGTGTTATTGGACAGAAAAAGACTTACAAATTACAGTTTCAGATGCAAGGTCATTTTCCCCATTGAAAGGCACTGGTGGTTTGTCCGGTTGCGAAGCTATTGCAGGTTCGAAACATTTTCAAAGATTATTTCAACTCTGAGTTCGGATCAGTGAAGTGGCAAAAGGAAAGAGCTCAAGTAGGAAAGCTGTGCGTTTGAAAACTGAAATTATGGTTCTAAGTAAACTATAATTGTTTGTAAGCAGGAATATATTAATAAAATATTATTAATATGTAAAGGAGTTATTGGTTTTTTTTATTTCTCCATAGAATTACATGGGAAATGAGTATGTAGGTTTGCTGCTACAGGGGTCTCATAAATAAAGGTTTTTTAGCATAAAACTAGTTAAGAGTTGCTAGTTGTATCTAAATTTCAAGTTTCATCGAATAACATTTATTAATAAGTGAGATATCGAATTTTACTTATTCTCCATAAGGTTAAAATTGGGACAACGTACTGTGTTTACCACTAAGAATATCTCGGTAACCAATGGACATAGAGGGAACTGTGATATATCAAATCGTGTGGTTTTTCAAGCTGAATCTAATGGTGTATAAGAAAAGTTTAACTTTTTAATAAACCATATCTAAAAAGCTCAAAACACCATTTTTAGGTACAAAAACCCCCCAAAACCCCCCTTATGATAGTTCTAGCCACCGTGGTCACGTGACCGCCCACATGACCCGCTACTTTCCACGGCCAGGCCAGTAAAAACAAACATGTTTGAGTTTTCTTGCTGCAAGTAAATACTTACCGCTGGAAAGGAAAGCAAACCCCTATAGACAGGGTAAGTGTTGCAGCAAGTCCTAATGGCAAGTACTTTCCGCCAGCAACTTGGCCCTCTGTACTTTCCCCGTCTATAAGCTCCTTAAGTTACAAAATGCTGCCCTAAGTGATAAAACAAGATGATGTATTGTCATTGGAAATTACTTATGAACAAAATATATGAGCTTTTGCTATAGTTGAGAGGGTAGTCAAGACTGATTACAAGATTTGAAACTTCCTTTGCTTTAAAGTAATGTGGATAACCTCAAAATTACTGTAATTATGTTATAATTAAAAACTTACCTGACTGTTTCATAGAGGCACCGATCTCTTCCCATTTATTTTCACGCCTCACGTTATTGAAATACTCCGGATGCCGCATGTTGTACAGTTCCGGGTATTTTTCCACAAGAACAATCAAATTGGACACATCCATCTTGACAACTGCACTGCTACTATGGTGGAGAACGGCGGAAGTCCCGTGCCGCCCGCCCCGGGCGAGACGATGAGTCATCGGTACGGCAGCTCGGAATTGTCCTGAAATTCGATCTCCGGATTTTTAACAAACGGCGGAAGGTGCCGGTCCGCCGTTGCCGGCCGTCCCGCCGTAGTGGGCGCACTCACATTACATTTAATGTTATTTACTTTTAAAAGTTGCCGTGACGGCCGTCCGTCCGTGCCGTGCCGCCGTAGTGCGCGCTAGGCTATAAGCAACAACTGTGCGCACCATCTTACTGAAAACGTAAGTAAGATCTCTTTAAATAAGTGTAGCGTAACAAATCACCGCCCGCCATAATGAACATGTGTTTCTAAAAGAGCAGTTTTCATTGCTTCCAGTGTGCTAATAAATTTTATTCTTTTCAATACAAAAAGTGCCGAACTGAGCTTTGCACACAATGTATCGACTTGTTGATTCCATGAGAGACGATCATCCACTATAACACCAATTCTAGGTCTAGTGGCAAAGTTACAGTGTCCTTTTGTCGTCCCCATGTGATGCATTTCGTTTAGACGCATTGAAGACTAAATCATTATTTAGGCAGTACTGATTTACTCTAGTTACTGATATATAGATGTCGCTCTCCAACAACTCAACTATTTTGTTATCTGTGACAAGAGCAGTGTCGTCCGCATATGAAATTGGATAGCAACACTCTCCTAGGTACTCTGGAAGGTCTCAATAAATAGCACAAACAATACTGGCCCCAACACCGACCCTTGAGGGACATCTCTTTTAATTTCCATAGAATGACCTTTTCGGTTTCTTCATTTGTAACTCTCAAATGTTCTTGTGGCTTGAGAATATTTTCATTATTATGTACATTGACTTCTTGGTGATTAGAAGTTGGCCATCCTAGCAGTTTTGGCTCTCCTCTTGAGTACTGGATACCGTCGTCTTGTTGGGTTGTAAGTATTTGATCTACGTGACGTCTTTCTTTCTTCCCCTTGTATTCTATCCAGTAGTGTAAGTGCCCGTCTTTTTCAATGATCCGTCCGTATTTCCACCTTTGAGATTTGTTGTCAAAGTTTCTAAATTGGACCCAATCTCCCACTTTAAACTTCCTTTTAGGATCTTTAGATTCGATGTTCTCGTTAGGTCTTGTGTCTAGTAGAATGTCAAGTTTTGTTCTGATTCTCCTTCCAAGAAGTAACTCAGATGAACTCAGACCGGTTCCAGTGTGTGGGGTTCTTCGATACTGTATTAGTAGTCTGCAAAGTTTTAGGTTGATGTCCCCGGGTTCTGATGACATAGCTTTGAGACCTTTCTTGATGACCTGGACATAACGTTCCACCTGGCCCGTTGGATGATGGGTGGTACGGTGCCGTTCTCTTGTGACTGATACCATTTAGTTTGAGAAAAGTCTGAAATTCATGTGATGTGAACACTGTCCCGTTGTCAGAGACAACTGTGCATGGCAATCCAAACCTTGAAAAGATGTTTCGTAATTCCTTTATGGTTCTCTGTGATGTTGCTGAGTTGACTGGTTCCACTTCCAACCATTTTGAATAGGAGTCAACTACAATGAGGAAGTATAGATTTTTAAAAGGACCTGCGAAATCAACGTGGATACGTTGCCATGGCATTGTAGGGGGCTCCCAAGGGTGAACCGTCTTCGATGGATTGTTCTGCTTCTCACAACAAGGAAGGCAACTTCGTACACGTTGTTCGATATCACGGTCAATAGTTGACCACCAGCAGTAACTACGTGCTAGAGCCTTCATTTTAGTCATACCTATGTGAGCCGTATGCAGTTCGTCCAGGATAGTTGTTTGATTATTTCTTTGGTATAGCAACTCTCTCCCCCCTAAAAAGGCAGCCATCTTGAATTGAGTAGATTGCTGCTTCTCCATTTTTAAGCTGGTTGCCTTTCATAATAGAATCAATAATTTCTGATAATTCTGGATCCTCTTTAGTAGCTATCGCTAGATTTCTTCTTGTAACCGGCATGACTTCCAGCTGTTTGATTTGAAACATGGAGGACTGGTCCATATCATTATCTTCTGGCCGATCCAGTGGAAAACGTGAAAGGTAATCAGCGTTTGCATGTTGTTTTGTGTTCCTGTAAACTATTGTGTAGTTGAATCCTGACAGATAAATAGCGTACCTAAGCATTCGAGAAGCTGATATTGCGGGAAGAGCCTTAGATGGGTTGAAGATTGATGTCAACGGTTGGTGGTCCGTAACTAAGGTAAAGGTTCGACCGAAACAGTACATGAAAATTTATGTAGTCCCCAAAACAAACCAGTTGCTTCCTTTTCAATCTGGCTGTAATTTGCTTCACTTTTGGAAAGTGACCTGGATGCAAAACTAATTGGTCTTTCAGATCCATCGGGCATTTTGTGTGAGAGCACGGCTCCCAGACCCAGAGGTGATGCATCTGTGCTCAATATTAAAGGCACTTCGGATCGAAAGGAACTAACACCTGTTCACTGGTAATGTGTCGTTTAATTTTGTTGAAGGTGTTTTCACAATGACTTGTCCATTTGAATACGGCGTTCTTTTGTAGGAGTTGATAGAAAGGTTGAAGAATGCTCGCTAAGTTTGGTATAAACCTATTGTAGTAGTTGGCGAGTCCTATGAATGTCCTTAGTTCTGATACGTTTTTAGGTCGTTTTGCTTCACTGATCGCTTTGGTTTTATCGCAGTCCTTGTGTAGACCATTTTCGTCGATTATGTGCCCCAAGTATTTAATAGATTTCTCGAAGAACTTGCATTTTTCCTTATTAAGCCGGATCCCACAGTCTCTAAGGCGATGAAACACAGCTCTCAGTCGATTCAGCGTTTCTGAAAAAGAGCTACCTTGAACTTTGACATCGTCATAAAAACAAGATACTCCCTCAAGTCCCTGCAGTGCTTGATCCATTCGTTTCTGCCAGATAGCAGGTGCTGTCTTGACCCCAAACATTAACCTGTTGACTTTGAAAATTCCCAAATGTGTGTTGATTGCCTGCATTTTGGAACTTTCTTCATTCATAACGACATGTAGGTAAGCTTGACGGACATCTAACGTACAGAAGAATTTCCCTCCAGACATCCGCGCAAAAATATCTTCGATTCTCGGTACTGGATAGTGTTCATCTTGCAGTAGGGGATTGAGGGTTGCCTTGTAGTCAGCGCAAAGTCTCATCGACCCATTAGGTTTTACTATAGGTACAATAGGTGTCGCCCACGTTGCATGTGATACTTTTTCTATGATTTTCTCAGCCTCCAATCTTTTTAACTCCTCTTCCACTTTTCCCATGAGAGCATATGGTACAGGTCTGGCACGTTTGAAAACAGGTTTAGCATTATCTTTGAGTTGAAGAGCGCATTCAAAATTAGGAATTGTGCCTACTCTTTTGTCGAAGATGTCAGAGAATTCTTGAAGAAGTCTGTCTAATGACTGAGCCTGTGTTGGCTGAGAAGCTCGTAAAGATCTAATATCAGCCATGAAATGTTGAGCTTCCTTATCCACTCTCTGCCCATTATAGAATCCACTTTCTGGGCAAGAACGTAAAGATCTCCTTTTACCGTTTTGTTGTCATGCTTTATTTTTACTTGGCACACACCTAGTGGTTTGATTACCTCATTAGTATATGTATGTAGTTTGAGGTGAGTCGGGTTAAGAATCTTTTCAGGAAATAATCTTGTAAAAGTGTCCAGAGAAATTGTTGTGACTGCTGCTCCAGTATCCAATTCCAAATCTATATGTTCGCCATCTACAGTCACTTGTACCATCATTTTGTCGTTACGACTACCCTTATACTGCCGCATGCAGAAAATGTCTTCTTGATCCGATCCGGATCTTTCAGAGTTTGTTGAAGATAAGGCCTGACCAAACTGTTTTTGGCCCTTTCGATTAATTTGTTTTGAAGTTGTAAGACATACCCTTGCTATATGTCCTACCTTTTGACAGTTGTGACAAGTTCTGTTTTTCGCATGACATTCATTAGACCTATGTGATGAGCTACCGCATCTAAAACAGCAACCTTTCAACTTGTTAAGTTTATCTTTAAATGTCGGGTTGGTAACTTTCCTATTTAAACTGATCTTATTTACTCCTGGAGTCGATGACCTTTGGTTTTGCATTTGTCGACTTTCCAACTTTGCTGCTTCAGTTGCTATGGCAAGTTTAACTGTTTCATCGAAAGTCATGATTGTTCCTTGCTGTAAAATTCTTTCGCGAATGTCATTATCATTAATCCCTCTTACAAGCTGTGACCGTAGGTGAACATCCATAGTTGACTTGTTACAATCAGAGCACACGAAGTTACATGCATTAGCTATTTGTCTCAGATTAGATATGTACTGGCCAATAGACTCACCATCTTCCTGGAGTCGAAGTACAAAGCGATGTTGTTCTGCCATTTCGCTAGCTTTAGGGCAGAGGTGTTGCTTTAGTAACTTGACGAGTTCTTCATAATTCTTTTCACAGGGTTTCTGAGGAGCTGTTAGTGCAGACAAGGTCTGGAAAATTCTAGGGCTTAAACAATTAAGAAGTATGTGGATTTTATGTGCATTTGATTCATTGTCATCTTCTGTAATATTTTGTAGCTTGAAGAAATTCTCTAACCGTGATACATAATTGTCGAATGCTTCTTCATTTTCATCGTATGGTTGAAGTTGAAAGCCCCGTCCATTGTATCGGCTCGTAGACTGTGTCGGTTGTTGAGGTAATTGAACTTGGCGTAGTGCCTCCACTAATGTGTTGATTAATTCTTCAGCCATGATGTGAAAGTGAATAAATGAACAAATCTAAAAATCCAACAAGAAATCCCAAATCCTCGTCGCCATTTTCGTATTCAAATAAATGATTAATAAATATGTAAAAATAGATGGTTTTTTATTCCCAAAAGTAAAACTTGAAAACATAAACATAAACATTAGATAAATACAATCATCTGATTATAAGAACACATGCTAATAAATATTAAGTATTCAGAGATATAACAACAATCGAAGGCTTTACTCAGATCCAAGAAAACAGTGCAGACCATGGAAATAAAGAATTTTAATTTGATTATAAGTGACCCCACATGAAAAGTCTATTGGGTTCAGATCAGGTGATCTCACTTGCCATGCTATAGGGCCGACCATTCCACTTGTTTCTGAATTGCTCATCTAAGTATGCTCTTACATAATTACTGAAGTTTGGAGGTGCACCATCGTACATAAATCACATGTTTTGTCTGATATTTGGAGGCAGATCTTCAATCACATTGATCAGTTTATGTTTGAAGGAGCTAATTCCATTCAGTCTTGGTGGTAAGTACCAGTGGCCTATTGATCAGTTCATGTTGAAAGAGCTAACTCCATTCAGTCTTGGTGGTAAGTACACTGGGCCTAATTGACCAGTTCATGTTGAAGGAGCTAACTCCATTCAGTCTTGGTGGTAAGCACACTGGGCCTAATTGACCAGTTCATGTTGAAGGAGCTAACTCCATTCAGTCTTGGTGGTAAGCACACTGGGCCTAATTGATCAGTTCATGTTGAAGGAGCTAACTCCATTCAGTCTTGGAGGTAAGCACACTGGGCCTAATTGATCAGTTTATGTTGAAGGAGCTAACTCCAGTCTTGGTGGTAAGTACCCTGGGCCAATAAAACTATACTACTTGCCCAACATTTAACGACAAATTATCCTGGTGTCTCGATTGTACAATTACTTGTGGCTTTTCATCTGCCCAGTGTTGGGTGTAATGAAAGTTAATAACCCCATATCAGCTAAAAACCTGTTGTAAAAAGCACTGAAGACAAAAATTGGGGGTTGCCTATTATGGTAGTCATGTTCTAAAAGGGCTTTGAACACGTTAAGGGTAGAGTTGTTGATCCTTCAAAACCCTCCAAACTGATGTATGTTCAACTCCTTCGGAAAATGCTATTCTTCTTGTACTTTTTAGAAGGATCTTCTTCGTCAGCTTGCAACACTCGATTTTCCATGTGCAAAGTTCATGTTCTAGGTCTACCATGACCACCAGGTGGAATCTGAAAGCTGCCTTTTTGCCTTAGAGGGATAAGTGTTGCCTAAGTGTGTTTTGTGTCCTGAAAGCTGTTTGTATTTTATATTTCCTGGCAATGTAGCAAAATTTTTCCGATATTTTGGGGACATAAGGGACAGCTCCCGAAATGTTGTGTTGTTAAACATGGACACGTTGGAAAAGTCCAATAAGTAATATTTAGTTACAAATAATAAGCCAATGCCATTATGAACTTTAGAGAAACTATTCATAAATAAGTAATATCTGTGGGTAAGCACAACTATTCAATTCCATAACATTTGTTTAAAGTTGATTAAGACAGCTCTTTAGTTATTACTAAACAGCTGACTTTATATGGTTTTTATTTCAGTATTATTTAACTCTGCAACCTGTTAAATTTCCTTATAAAGACTAAATTAACCAGAACTTTTTTATTTGTGTACTGATTTTAATGAAAAAGGTTCCGTTGGATTTGGCATGGAAAAATTTAAAATATTTGTATTTTACTTTTTTCTCTTTACTTACTCGTTTAGGCGAAATTTTACTTTAAAAATTAAAATTCCCGCCATTTTGATATTTGTAAACTTAAAAAAATTATTTTGGAAAATTTGTGGTAATTAATGTTCTAGGCATCTAACAAGATTCATGCAAATATCTTTAGAGGTTTTTAAAATATCAAAGTTTTTGTAAAAAAACAAAATAATGGATTACGGCTAAAAAACTGAAATCATAAAAATGTCACTAAACATTTTCGATTAGTTTTCGTAACCATAATCACGTCCTGTAGGTGGCACTAAGCCTTTTTGTGTTACCCTGGTATAAAAAAGCAATTATTGTTGAAAGCTATGTCTTTTTAAATACAGTAGCTATTTTATAAATCAGGAATGTGTAATAAATAAAATACCAAAAATCAATAATATAACAATTTTATTTACAATTACAGACAACACGAATCATACAATTGAAAAAGAACACCGTGTTTGGCCATTGACATTGAAGGTTGTATACCAAATAACTAAGAGACCTATGACAACTTCAATTAAACGATTCCCCCTCCCCCAAATTGTAAAGATTAGTTTTCAGAGTCTTAAATTTGAACAATTATTGCTTTTGAATTAAAATTTTAATGTAACATGAGCACTAACAATTATTACAAATTTAATGTTTGAAGAAAAAAATACACTTCTCATTTAAATGAATAAATGAATAAATGATTTATTTCCACAATAAGTTACAAGAGTATAACAAATAAATTGTTTGGAAATGTACTGGCCACTTAATCTAGTTGTGTGGCCAGGTAAAATAAAATAATCCATTAAAAATACATATATGAATACATGCAGTCTAGCTCCACATAAAGAAAAAAACACTCCTGTGGCGTCTGAATAGGAAATATTGCAAATAAAAAAAAAAAAAAATACTTCTACTTATTTATGTACATACAATTCGTTATTTATTGCCTGTGCAATGTTCTTAATGAAATTCAGAAACAGTTGAATTTATATTTATACATCATATTTTATATTTTTATGAGAACAGTACCAACATTTAAGAAAACTTATACTTCCCAGATAACATCAAAATTATACATATACATAAACATATACATATACATATATATATATATGCACATATATACATATATCCGTACACACATATATTTTGTTTTATAAAAAGCATAATATAAACAATTTAAATGAAAAATGTTTTAAATGAAAAAAATGTTTAGTTCAAAAACAAGGTCAATATGAATAACAAACAAAAGATATATTTTATTTTATAAAAAGCATAATATAAACAATTTAAATGAAAAAATTTTTAGTTCAAAAAAGGTCAATGAATAACAAACAAAATTCTCATCCGTACTTCCATTCTCGCTAAGGTGGAACCCGGCACGGCACGAAGACCAGCTGGCGGCTGGTAGCCCTCACTCCACGTTGCCAGGCCGTCAAAGCTCTGTCCCTGCCGGTCCAGAAGCGCCACCGAGCATTCCACCCAACATTCATTCTACTTTCACACATTCAACAATCATCCATAGTACAACTATACTTAATCTACAAACAAGAAATTTACTCTTTGCTGGTTAAATAACCAGTCTAACAACTTCCGATTAAACTGTTTTACGTTATTTAAATTCCTTATATTTATTGGTACTTTATTAAACAGTTTTGGGCCTAAGTATAAGAATGATCGTTTGACAATCATCTTATTGACCTTTGGCAGTCTAAACTTCCCTTGTATAACGTTTCTTGTTGTGTAATATAGATTGTCACTACCTCGGTTCCCACTTCTAACATAAAATAATTTTAAAACTTTATATACAAAAAGGTGCTGTAGTGGCAAGACCCTAATTTGCTCATATAACGGGAAAGAGCTGTCTCTTAGTTTCTTTTTCAATATAATTCTTATAAAAAAGTTTTGTGTTACCCTCAGTCTGTCAGTTAAAATTTTGAAAGCTCCCCCCCAACATGTTATGCCGTATTGTAGTCTAGAATGAATTAGTGCAAAATATAGTGTTCTAAGAAGATCAGTATTACAAAAGTTTCTTAAAAAATAAAAGGTTCTTATTGATGTTCTTATTTTTTTATGTAATTCAGATATATGTATTTCCCAACTTAACTTTTCGTCAAAAATTACACCGAGGTATTTAAAACTTTGAACTTTTTCTATAATTTGGCAGTTGCAATTATTTATCACAGACTGACATTGTGACTCATGATATTTTATATGAAATGGAAAGTTAAGGCTCTGGGAATGAAAATTAATAAATTTTGTCTTTTTTACATTCACTTCCATCTTATTACTAACAGACCAGTTTCTTAATAATACTAAATCAGTCAACATATTGTTCCCTATTACCTCTAAACAGATCATGCGAATAAAACAAGGCAATGTCGTCCGCAAAAGCGCATATATCACCTTTAAATTGAAGTTTTAATAGGTCATTGATAAATATAAGAAACAGAGTTGCAGAGATCACCGATCCTTGCGGGACTCCAGATCTTACGGTCAGGGGATTACTATTTGAGTTTCTTATTCTTACGACCTGCTTCCTTCCCACAAGGAAACTTCGGAACCATCGCAATGCAACTCCTCTAACGCCACTGCATTTAATTTATCTAATAAAATAACATGACTAACTAAATCGAAAGCTTTCCTGAAATCAATAAATAAACCTGATGTTTTTTTACTGGAATTGAAATTGTTATAAATTTTATCAGCAACTGAAATCAGCGCATCTTCAGTTGATTTGCCTTTAATGAATCCAATTGTTTATTACTAAAAAATTTCAAGTTATTTAAATAGTTCAGCAAACGAATTTTAATAATTTTTTCAAATATTTTAGAAAAAAACTGACAACAAGCTTATTGGTCTTAGATTGTCAAGTTTTGTTGAGTTGTTATTTTTCCAGATTGGAACAACAACACTTAATTTTAATTTTTCGGGGAAGACTCCATTACCAAAACTCAAATTGATGATATGTGCCAATACACATGCAATTTCATCCGATACTAATTTAACAAGTTGAACAGAAATGTTGTCAAAGCCGGTTGATTTTTTGTTTTTCAAGTTACTAATAATTAGTTTCACTTCAGTAGGAGTAGTAGGTTGTAAGAAAATTGAGTGCGGCTGATTGTATAGTGGCTGATTGTATAGTGGCGGCAGAGTGTTATCAGGGACTGTACCTCCACCTGACCCCTGTTCGGACTGTACAGAGATAAGATAATCATTGATGGCGTGTGCAATATCTAAAGGTTCATTTAACACTGTACCGTTGTCCAATTCTATTTCCTCTACACTTTTACTGTTATTTCTACCTGTTAACTTATTTATTAAACTCCACTGCTGGGCCGCGTCTCCTTTACAACTTAAAAACTTATTCTCATAATAACGGTTTTTTGTAAAATTTATTTCACACGTTAGGTTGTTACAGAATCTATGAAAGTAACCAACAAAGTTTGAATCATATGGCCTTTTCCATAGTGAAGAATATAATATTTACAATAAAACAAATATATGTAAATAAACAAAATAATCACAATATATACAGAATTAAAATAAAATACGACTACTATTTAATAAAAAAAAGACCAACACAGACAGTGGTGTGGTGAGAACGAGACTGGCACTGAAAGACGGGTGACTTTCGGCTTTCACCACTCCTAGGTCATTAATGTCAGCGATGTGTAATCATGCTTGTTTTGTCATAAATATAACCAAGAAGGAATACAAGAAGCGGTAAACTATATACCTACCATACCCTACAGCACAGTGAGCGGATGAAGTTTTAAAAATTAGCATAGTCTCAATACTGTAATTATATCAATACTAGCTTAATGGCCTTTTAACAACTAAACGTGAGCATAAAAATAATAACAATAAAACTTATATACAATTGAAAAAATATTTTAAAAAGACCAACGCAGACAGTGGTGTGGAAAAAACGAGACTGGCACTGGGAGATGGGCGACTTCCGGCTTTCACCACTCCAAGGTCATTGATGTCAGCGATGTGTAATCATGCTTGTTTTGTCATAAATATAACCAAGAAGGAATACATGAAGCGGTAAACTATTTGCAAACTAAAAATGAATGTAATATCAAAAATAACTATGTGAGAAGATTTTTATCTCATCACGGGTTAAATGTTTTCACTTTTTTGTCCACTTTCTATTGTCATCATCTTTTATTGACTGTATATAACTAGTAATACAGTAGAACCCCGCAAATCCGAACTAATTGGAGGGACAGCTTGTTCGGATTCCGAAAAGTTCGGATTATCCGAAAAATAGCGTATAGAGTTACTGTACTAACATTAGCACAGTTGTTCAACGTTAACTGACAGTTTAAGATGCCGTCTGTGCATGTGTGGCGCTGAGGGCGTGGCGACAGGGCATTGACCTACTCCCCCTCTACCTGGCAACGCTGGCGTTCAGTTCCCTACAGTTGTAGCTCAGTAGCCGTCTTGTATAGTCAGTGCCTTTGTCGTATATACTCCGCCGTTAGTCTCGTTAATTCATTGAAGTTTGTTTAGTTTGTATATAATACAGGGTTTCCGAAAAAGAATGCCCTGATTTTGAATGGGTGTAATTTAAAAACTATTCAAGATATCTAAACGATTAAAACGTCAAATTGAAGAGAAAAGAACAAAGTTTTTTCTCATACCTTAATATGTTTCAATGTGTGCTCCGTTTGTTCCTCTGCAGATATCAAATCGGTATTCGATTTCTCGCCATGTGTTGTGCAGCATCTCAGGTGTAACAGTAGCGATCGCTGCCGAAATTCGCGCACGCAGATGTGGCAAGTCCCGAATATTTTCGGCATAAACAATGTTCTTTACGTAGCCCCAAAGAAAAAAGTCCAAAGGGGCCAAATCAGGACTCCTGGGAGGCCAGGGAATGGGCGCACCCCTGCCTATCCAACCATTTGGAAACTTGTTGTTCAGTGTATCGCACACTAATTGAAGGTAATGAGGCGGCGCGCCGTCTTGCATTAAAATTACTCGTTCACCGCCTTGTGCTTCAATATCGTCAATTTGGGGAAACAAAAATTGTTCTAGCATATCTAGATAAATGATGCCATTAATTGTTTTTTCGGCGAAAAAGAAAGGGCCTATAACTTTGTCATACAGCAACCCACACCACACGTTCACTTTTGGGGAATCGCGTACATGTTCCTGCACAATGTTAGGCCGTTGGGAACCCCAAATACGACAATTATGACGATTTACAACACCACTTGTGTGAAATGTTGCTTCGTCTGAAAACAGCACTCTTTTCAGAAAATTAGGATTGTCATCAATTTCGTTCAGCATAAAAGTAGCAAAGTCTGTTCGCTTGGGGCGATCGGCGGGTTTAATCTCATATCTTAACTGAATTTTGTAGGCATGGAGCCTCAATCTCTTACGAATAACATCGTGGAGTGTCGATTTAGGTATGTTTAACTGAAGGCTTCGTCGAACAGTCGATTTTTTCGGGCTTCTAATGCAAGATTGTCGGATTTCTTCGACTTTGTCATCACTTGTTTTTGGCCGGCCAGGTGAATGTCCTTTCAACACACTCCCGGTTTCACGAAACTGGTTAAACCAGCGACGAATTGCTTTGTCATCGGGTGGATTTAGGCCTCGATACGTCACTCGAAACCGACGCTTCACACTAACAAACGATTTCAATTCTGCGTACCACAGAACACACTGTGCCTTCTGTTGCGTGGTGAACATTGCACTGATGACTGGCGGGCGTGTTGTGGCAATGGCGGCCTGTCACTGCACAGCAATTCTGCGCATGCCAAAGTCAACGCTCACTCCCATGCCACACGGAAAACAAAACTTTGATCTTTCCTCTTCAATTTGACGTTTCAATCGTTTAAATATCTTGAATAATTTTTAAATTACACCCATTCAAAATCAGGGCATTCTTTTTCGGAAACCCAGTATAACAATATATTTTACTACTGTACTAATACTGTAGTGAATATTATTCACTACTGTACTGTATTAGTACAGTATAGTAGGTAGTAAAATATATTGTTTACATTTCGATAGGCCTACAAAAGTGGGAATCAATTTCTTTGTGGTGAATTGTTATGCGAGTGTTTGTGTCAAGTGTTTAAAGTGAGAAACAATTTTACTGTAGGCCTACAGAATCTGGTGTTCGGATCTACAGTATAGCCTACATTAAAGTTAC